>CM046819.1:11274793-11874793 GCA_025617385.1 Murraya koenigii
TCTCTTTCATTTGTTTAACCTGTCAAACCTGGGCTAGGTGCTGGCAATTTTGACAAGCATTTGTGAGTTTATGACTCACTATTTCTCACTGTAATTTGAGTGACCTGAATGGCCTATCACGTTTGGCCATATTTTCCTTCTAGTCATTATTCACATTACTAGATGGAATTCCCAAAACTATATGCCGCAGACAATGCAGCAGCAACAGAACCCAGTCGTACACATTTATATGCTGATATTGTTTCTGATAAAGCTAATCAGATTTCTTTGATTTGTTTCTTATCATAACTAATGGCTTTTCATGAACATATGTGTCATGAAATTTTACACAATGGGAATATCCATAATGCCTGATTTGGTAAAACTCCATGATTACATAAGCAGTCTTATTCAATCATAATGAGCGATAAACTATGTTAGGTTAAAAAATACTATATGAATTTGGGACTGGGGATCAAGGATGACTTCACAAAATTTATTTAACATTTTGTTGCACGTGCAAAGCAGCAGTCATTTGGTAATTTTACTGTGTGCTCATGGTTTACGTGATATTAGTTTTCTACACTGTCAATCTCTATCCTTTTAATGTCTTACAGCTTCTGAGTTACTGAAAGTAATCCTCTGTTTGTTTCCTGTTTATCTAAGATGGCAGATGTGGTTTATGGAATTTTGTTAAGCAACGAACGTCCTATCACTGGATACACATACGATGGTAACCAAACAACTGCACTTCATGAAGAAACATTTCTGCAGACTGTTATAACCCCACTCTACCAGGTGTTGTGGAAGGTAATTATTGTTTTCTGTATTGCACATATTGTCTTTTTCAACACTTGCAGCTTTGTACATGAAAATTGATTATATTTGGTGGAAAAAGGAAGCCAAGAGAAACAAAGGGGGCAAGGCAAGCCATTCAAGGTGGAGAAACAATGATGACGTAAATGAGTACTTTTGGTGAGTTTTCTAATGGTAACTTTTTATTCATACTTCAATCAGACAATTATTATCTGAAACTCCACAGAACCTCAACACTTGTTTTCAGGTCCAGAGAGTGTTTTAGTCTAAAGTGGCCACTAGACCTCAAAGCAGATTTTTTGTTCATTCAGATGAGGTATCACCTGCACATGAAGTTCATTCCCTTTATTTATTTATTTTTTATAGGAAACAAAGAAACTAGTATTAATAAGAACAATAATTACAAAATGTGAACAAGAAGTCCACAAAGAAACCCCCAAAAGATCAGTAAAAGATCTATGCAGTTGAGACTTAAATCTGATGACAAAATAAGTATAGGATCTAAAAGACTATGGGAGCTTTACAACAAAAACATATTCAAAAACCTAGAATTAAGCCAACACCCCTTCTCGGTTTAGATGAATGAAGAAGAAAAAGAATCTTGAAATTTCTTTGTAACTGAGGCCCAAAGAGATGTCATTTGTCTCTTGCGCTGTTTTTAATTTTTCTTTATAATAAGGTATGTTCTTAGTGTATTTTTCATCTTTTACTATTATATTTAGGTAGTGTTTACTTCTCGAATTGGAGTGAGAATTTGGGGTAATGAGAATTAAGGAATTGAGAGTATGGAGTGGGATTGAAAATAGATTGTTTACTTCTATTGGAATTGGGAGTGTGGAATAGGAACCAAAATCTCTTTATGTTTACTTTGAGTGAATTGTTTTAAATTGTAATTTTTACCCTTATTTAAGAATTGTAGTTTTTAATTACAAAATAAATAAAAATATATATTTGTAAAATAAACTATTTATATATTATTAATTTTAATTTTATAAATTAATAATAATTATTAATATTCTTAATTATGTAAATCATAATTTTTATTACTTTTAATTTTAATTATGTAAATTAAAAATTATTGATAAGAGTAACACAAATGAAACATTATTATTAATAATATAGTACAAAATTAACATATTCCTATTTATTATTATTATTAGTAAATAAATATAATACTATTAAAATGAAATAAAAATAATAATATTATATTTTCAAATAAAAGATAGTATATAAGAATATTATTAATTCTTTATGAATATAATAATATTATTTTTAAATAATTTTAACTTAAAATCAATGTAAATTATTATTTTTAACTAAATATAATAATAATATATTTAAATAAGTCATAAATTATTATTTTTAATAATTTTATATTATTAAATAATATAATAATATTATTTAAGTAAATATGATATTATTATTTTTAAATAAGTGTAAAATTATTTTATTTTAATAAACATAATTAGATTATATTTATAAGAGTTGGAATCCTACATCTCACTCTAAAATGAGTCGAACCCATGGAGTGCGACTCCACTCTCTCCTTCAATGAGTAAGTAAATGTTGGAGTGGGAGGAATCCACACCTCACTCCCATCCTCCCACTAAGGTAAATAAACACAACATTAGAGTGTTGCAGGCAAAAGTACTGTTGATTAATAATTTCCAAGAATCATAAATATAAAAATTTGTTTATTTATATTTTGATTCCTTGAGTTAGAGATAAATTTGATAATTGGTTAGTGATATAGTGTCAGATTAGGAGTCACATGTCTTAAATTCATTGTCTTGTTGATATCCACAAAAATCATATGTAATAATCAAGTTGATTGAAAGGTACTCAAAATTGTTCGGTAAATAATTTTTGGATTAAAAGAATATTTCAACCTGCATTATATGTCTTCCTTTCGCAATAGAATTATTTTAAGTTTTAACAGAAAAGGATGAGAATAAGGAAGCCACTGTCAAGAAAAACATTACAATTATCAGAAGATCATATTGATTGTGTTTGTTCTGAAACTAGTGGTTAAACATTGCAATATTAATCTTAGTTGACATAAAACCTCTTGCACACTTGGTTATAATTTGTTTCAAAACTGAAAAGTGATTGGGTGTTGAAGTTTTAGCTGTTGGATTTGGTTCACTTTAATTTAGACGGGGAGAAAAATACTTGTAACATTTGTTAGGCATTTCAGATTTTGATTTCGAACCATCAAATTGAGCATCATTATATATAGTAGATATATAGAATCCAAATGACGGAAAATTAACATTTTCTGCTTTTCATTCCCTAAATTGGTTTGACATATTTGTCACTTAGATGATTGCAACGAATTCCTTGTACCAATATCATGTTTAGTTATCATTAAGTTTGTTAGTATTTAAGGTTCATATGTTTGTTTGCAGAGGCCTAACCAAGTACCGGCTGGAAAGAGCAACTCTAAGAATAATTTCGTTGAAGCTCGCACATTTTGGCACCTTTATAGAAGTTTCGATCGAATGTGGATATTCTTTATAATGGCTTTCCAGGTGGCATAGCCATTTGAGAATGTGATACTTTTTTTTTTTACCATTTTTGTAAAATTTAATTTTGTTTCTGAATTTATGGCTTTTAGGCTATGGTAATTGTTGCATGGACTCCTGATGGATCACCATCTGCACTTTTTGATGAATTTGTGTTCAAAAGTGTTCTGACTATTTTCATTACTCAAGCTTTTCTTAATTTGCTGCAAGGTATTTTTGATATACGATTAAAAATTAGAATTTATTTCCCCATCTCATTAATTAGTTCTTGTTGCCATCCTGTAATCTTACACAGAATGAAACTTAGCTATGTGATATCTCTGCTTTTCACAATTTTCTTGATTATGTTACTGTGCCATAGTTATAACTCTGCAGACTCATCCTGTCATCAACAGCATGCTGTAGATTGATTCAAGTTTAGTCAATGGTTTCTTATTTTCCTACTCATTTTCCTGCAGCTGCATTGGATATAGTCCTCAGCTTCAATACTTGGAGAAGCTTGAAATTTACCCAAATATTAAGGTACCTTCTGAAATTTGCAGTTGCAGCTGCATGGGCAGTGATTCTGCCAATTTGCTATGCCAGTTCTGTGCAGAATCCGACTGGAGTAGTGAAATTCTTCGGCAACTTGACTGAAAATTGGCCGAACCAGGGATCTTTATATTATTATGCTGTTGCAATTTATTTGATACCCAATATATTGGCTGCTCTTCTATTTTTTTCCTGCAATTTCGGAGAATTACGGAACAGTCAAACTCACATATTGTCACACTTTTTATGTGGTGGGCTCAGGTAAGAATATCTAGAATGGTTATCTTTCATGATGTTGTTGTTCTTATTTCTCTTTCTTGACTTTTGAATTTCGTTTTTCTAAATTGAATAAGTGATCATTTTGTATATTTTATTATGTGGCAGCAGAAACTGTATGTTGGAAGAGGCTTGCATGAGGGCATGTCCCAACTTCTGAAGTAAGATAAGAGGATGCTTTTGGTTTTCATTTCCGTTTCCCTTTGTCTTTACTGGGATTCGGGACTTGGGGGATCTCTAGTCTCGTGTCATGATTTGGATGTGCCTCTTCTCCATTAACAGATTATATTTCGTGTTCCCAGGTATACATTGTTTTGGATCCTGTTGCTAATCTGCAAGCTAGCATCTAGCTATTATGTGGAGGTAATTTTTTCTTGTATATGTTAATTGAATTAATACCTCTATGGTTCACATTTATGCTGAAGTTAGTGAAAGCAAATTGGGTAGATGCTTAAAATAAAGTGAAAATGCATTCTTGAAGTTATTGATACATATAAATACTTTTGTCTGCATGTGCATATAAGCTTATGTATCTTAAAATTCATTTAAATTAGTATTTATACGCATCCTTGCCATTTGTCTCAAGAAAATTGGGGTTGAACATTTAGGACTCTCCTAACCTTCACTGATAAGTAATATCTATATGATATTGATATTTATCTGGCATGGTCCCCTATCAGTGTTTTATAATGTATAGTGTCACTTTGTATTCTACCCTTCCATCTCAATCCTCACTAGTCTTCGAACATCCCCTTGACCATGGAAGAAGCCCGACGCGAATTTATTTTGTTTAATCTGATACTTTTTAGCTTTTAGATAAAGTCTCGTTTTTATGTGGATATATATTGTATTGTCGGACCCTGTATTTACGAGTCAATTGAAGCAGAGAGAGGAACTTTGTCTGTCTGTCTGTCTGCAGAGTCTTTGAGGGCCCTCCTGCAACCTCACCTTTTGTTTTTCTCATTCATAGGTAATTTTGCTTGCCATCTTCATCTAGATACATTGGCAAAAAGCCAACATATATTGTTGTGCTCCTTTTTTTTTTTTTCATCAGTTTGTCATTGGCTCCAATTCATAGTATTTTCTTGAAATACTTCATGTGCATGCCACATTTGGATCTATTTCTCTATACTTGCAACATGATATTGAGCACTTGTCACTAGCTACAATCTTTTGTTAATAGATAGACCTGAGAAACAAGGATCTGGCCTGTAGTATTTGCTTCCACCCAGAAATTTTGTAAAAGAATTGGAGTTTGTTAAATGATTTAATCTTTAGCCGGTCAAGATGTCAAAGAACGGAATATATGCTAATATGAGTTTGTGTATTTATATAAAGAATTAAATACAAACTGTTAAAATTCCTTTAATTCCTGTGAACAACATATGCTGTTCTGCTTAATTTGTGCTGCAGCTATATCTTTTGATTGGGATGAACATGCGAACTGATTCTGTGGTGCATAAATCATTAATACTGCACTCTTGTTTTTCAATTTATGAATACCATCTCAAACCCATGTCATATAGAGCAATAATTTACATATTGTCTTCGTAGATACTGCCACTAATTGGACCTTCAAAGTTGATTATGAAGTTGCATGTTGATAACTATGAGTGGCATGAACTCTTTCCAAATGGTAATTATTCTCCTTTTATTTTTGGTTAAACTGTTCTAATTTCCCTTTTATATGTGGCTGAAGAAAGTTTTCATCTGAAATTGCTGTAGTAACCCATAATATTGGAGTTGTTATGGCAATATGGGCTCCAATTTTCCTGGTAAGTGGACCATAAACAAATATATGGGATCAGCAAATTTTATGCCTTCATGCTGAGTTTTACATATAACAGTTTAACATATTTCATTTTGACCTGTTTTATCGGCATGCAGGTTTATATTATGGATACACAAATATGGTATTCCATATTTTTACGCTTTTGGTGGGATTCATGGAGCACTAAACCATTTGGGTGAGGTTAGTGGCCAGTTTTTTCATACTATGGGGATACATGTTAATAAGTTCACTAATTGATCAGTGAATTATATTGAGCTGGGAATCCTATATTTGATTTATATGGAAGACATTATCTATCAAACTACTTGGTTATAGTAACAATTATATCAGTTAGATCATCATGATTTCCTTTTTTCTCTTGTAATTGTTGTATGAACCCATTTTCATTTCTTAGATACGGACTCTTGGGATGTTGCATTCTAGATTTCAATCTGTGCCAACAGCTTTTTGTCGGCGTCTTGTGCCGGCATCAGGTGCAGTTACAAAGGGAAGATACAAGGTACTGCTGATTCTAAATAACGTATTAATATTTGCATTATTCCTCTTCAATGTCTGAAACTTCAAATAATATCTGTGTTTTGCATGCAGAATTATTCCTCTTCAATTCAAACAGAAATTCAGGCAATTTTGCCCTCTAGGCTGCATTTTGCATGCAGAATAGAGTAAACCGGATAAGATTAATATTCCAATTCTGTGTTTGATGCTGGGTGGAAATAATACTGGACATAACTTCTAATTACGGGATAAAAATGTAGGAAAAAACGATGATAGGAATAACAAGGAAATGGGAAAATGAAAATCTAGATAGCAGAGGAACAAAATATGAATTTTATTGGTTAGTCATTGTAGAAAGCGACTGATGCTTGCTCAAGACACTAATGTTGGCAAATGCAAGTCATTGGAATCTACCTCTCCATCCCCTTGTTCTTTATCCCATAGGTTTTAGAAATCCCACCGACTAATCCCATTACAGTGGGATATATTTTTAGTTAGATGACCTATGCATCTATTGCATGATGCTTCCAAAGAGGATGGTGCTATTTATGGTCATATCCCACCCTTCACACTGTATGTGATGAAGGACAAATAGAGAAAAGAAAGAGAGAAAGAAAGGGACGAGTAATTAGAATTGAGATGTAGTAGGTGCATTATGCTTTATTCTTCAGTGTCTGTCTCAACATTAGTTACACAAGCTTATTTATAGGCATTGGCATGAATAAGAAAAGCATAAAACCCTAAGACAAGTCTAATCCTAGAAATAATGGAAATTCCATAAGTACATATCTCTGACAGAACCTCTATCAATATGACTTTCAGTATTATTAATAAAACTGCACACATACCAATTTAGAACCTTTAATATTTTGTGTTTTTGGCTAAAGTAAATTATTAACAATGGCAGGATAAGTCAACGGAAAGAAGGAATTTTGTAAGCTTTTCTCATTTGTGGAATGAATTCATAGAATCCATGTGGGCAGAGGATCTGATCAGCAATGAGTTAGGACTGCATCCTTGATTAAAAAGCTGTCCTATATCAGAGACATCTTTTATAAGTTTTTAATATTTTCTTTGATTAACCATTGTTTAGGGACAGAGAGTTGTTGCTGGTGCCATATTCTTCAAACGATGTCTCTGTTGTCCGGTGGCCACCTTTTCTGCTTGCTAGCAAGGTAAATCTTTTGAGTGGTTTCTCATGTTAATTTATCCTATGCTCAATTTCTAATTTTTATTTTCTTGTGTTGGATGTATGACAGATTCCTATTGCATTAGGCATGGCAAAGGATTTTAAAGAGAAAGAGGATGCTGATTTATTTAGGAAGATAAAGAAGGATGATTATATGCATTCAGCAGTCGTTGAATGTTATGAGACACTCCAGGAAATAATTTATAGTCTTCTGGAAGATGAAACTGATAGGAAGTAAGAGATTTCCAATTGTTTTCAATATTTTTATGGATAAAGAGAAGAAAGCCTCCTGATATTAGAAATCTCATAGTTGGTTTCCTTTTTCTATAATGAAACAGTATTGTGAGGCAGATTTGTTATGATGTAGACGTTAGCATTCAGCAACACAAGTTTTTGAATGAATTTTGCATGAGCGGGATGCCTTCACTCAGTAAGAAGTTGGAGAAGTTTCTAAAACTCTTGGTAATATTTTTCCCTTATGTGTTCTTTTTCACTTTTTTCTCCTATGGCTGTGCACTTCAGAAATGAATTTGTAGATTTAATTTTTCAGTTCTGAGTACTCAAGTTGGTTGTTGGTTGGCTGACAGCTATCTGAATATGATTCTGTAGAAGTGTACAAGTCTCAGATAATTAATGTCCTCCAAGATATTATGGAAATCGTCCTTCAGGACATTATGGTTAACGGCTTTAAGTAAGTGCTGATGAATTCAAACTTTGGATGTAAAACCAATTTGTACTTATCCAATTGATGAACCTTGCTGAGTTGTATATGATACTGGTTTCTGCTTCTTCCCTTAGAATCCTTGAAAGATATCACATGCAAATTCAGACTAATGAGAAGAAAGAGCAGAGATTTGAAAGGCTGAATATCGCCCTTATACAGAATAAATCTTGGAGGAAAAGGTATTCTTGGTAGTCATTTATTTTGCCTCAGTAATCACTTGAAAATTTTATGTTGGCTTCTTGTATTCTTATTCCATTGTACATTTTCTGTAGGTGGTTAGGCTCTATTTGCTTTATACTGTCAAAGAATCTGCCATAAATGTGCCAACGAATTTGGATGCCCGCCGTCGTATCACTTTCTTTACAAACTCCTTATTTATGAATATGCCAAGTGCTCCAAAAGTTCGTGACATGATCTCCTTTAGGTCAGTCATTGTTGAACACTTGTTTACTGAAATATTGAAGCTTATCTCACTGGAAAGGAAAATCCCTATATTATGTTTATGATGCTGTTAGTGAACAATCTGTTTGAGAGCCATCAGTGCTGCAATTAGATTGGCAGTAAAGGGTTGATTGTTCTTACGTTTCACATGGTTGCATTAGAAATTTACTTCCCTTTCGGTTTGTCCATATCTCTTATGAATGAGTTGCCTCTTTATCTTTCAATTATCATCAATGGGTCAGAAAATAGGCGTATGTTTATGTTCTTTCGTCTCTCGCTCTTTCCTTTTTTTAATTTTTAGGAGCTGTGCATGTTTTATTTTGACATAATTTTTTTTATCCATGATATAGTGTTTTGATTCCATATTATAAAGAAGATGTTCTTTACTCTTTTGAAGAACTTAATAAGGAAAATGAGGATGGGATATCAACTTTGTTTTACCTACAGAAGATATATCCTGGTGAGTTTTAGATCCACTGCTGCAGATGCATTGTTGTTGTTTTGATTGGCAAGAACTTACTGAAAAGCTATGTTTGTCTGCAAATTAGATGAATGGGCAAATTTCCAAAAGCGCATAAATGACCCAAAACTTAATTATTCTGATGATAACAAGATGGAGGCTACTCGTCATTGGGTATCTTACAGAGCACAGACACTTTCTAGAACAGGTCCGTATGGAAACAACTTTGCAGTTTATCTTGTAGTATATTGATTTAAATCGCAATTTCATTAAATAGATCTATGTATTTCTTCCAGTGAGAGGGATGATATACTACAAGCAGGCCCTTGAACTGCAGTGCTTTCTGGAATCTGCCGGAGACAACGGTTTGTGCTTTCTGTCACGGATTAAAATACAATTCCAAATTACCATCTTCGGTAGTTCCATTTCAGTATCGTTCAAAGTCGATATAATTGCATGTCAAAATATATTATTAAGAAGCTATTCATGCAGCAAGTCTAGGTGGCTATCAGACCATGGAATCAAGTCAGGGAAATGAGAGGGTGCAAGCTCTGGCCAATATGAAGTTTATCTATGTTGTTTCCTGTCAGCTCTATGGTGCTCAGAAAAATCTGCTGATCCGAGAGATTGGAGTTGTTACAATAACATTCGAAATCTCATGATAATGTAATTTCAATTTGTTGTCTGCTGCACTATCTCCTTTTTATTTAAGTTTCAATTTGGAATCTTTGATTTGTGTAAATACTGTACAGATATCCATCCCTGCGTGTCGCTTACATAGATGAAAGGGAGGAAACTGTGAATGGAAAATCTCAGATATCTTATTACTCGGTGCTTTTGAAGGAGGCAATAAGTCTGATGAGGTATGAATGGTGACTGCTAGTTTGATATAGAATTCACATGGAAGAAGCCTTTTTGCGAAGCTCCTAATGTTATATAGATACTTACAGTGGTTACTTGCTAGTCCAACTTGTAAGATCTTTTGGAATGTTGCAAGACATTAGGAGACTGAACTCTATTCTCATTGCAGGGAGAAGGGATTTGGATTACCTTTGTGTAAAATTTAGTATAAAATAGGGACTTTCTTTATTAATAGAGAAAAGATGGATGCTTTTAGTAAGATGTTTAATCTCATAACTTCAATCGTTGGCATTGTCCATTTACTTTTAAGAAACTTAATTTTTCAAACCATTTAGTTAAGTAATTTATTCACTAGTTTCAAGGTATAAAATCAGGTTCCTGATTCTCACACGTAGTTTGACACTAGGAAAAACTTGGGTTGGTAACTTTCTTCTGCCAAGATTGTTGTTAGTTTTGTTTATAGTTGCCACTCTCGTGTCTTATGTATGGCCTATATTATTGGATGAGTTACATTAGTTTTGGGGTTTATGACCATTACTAATATGGTCTCATATTCAGTTTTGGTCAGACTTGAATGATGTTGAATAAAGACAACATTTTCCCTCTCAATTTCCTCTGTTTTTCCTTCCCTTTCTTTTCTTTCTATTGGTTCTACGCCAATTATTCTTCTCTTACATTGCCACTAGAATTTCTCCGTTTCCACCAAGATATAGCACTTTAACTACATTGCCCAAACCTACTCCCCGATCCCCACCCCCCCCAACCCCCAAACACACACAACTATACAAACAAAGAAAGGAGAATTAGGAAACCAACATTTTGGTGCACTGACATTCTACAAAGGAGTTAAAGTGCTATATCTTGGTGGAAATGGAGAAATTCTAGTGGCAATGTAAGAGAAGAATGAATGGTGTAGAACCAATAGAGAGAAAAGAAAGGGAGGAAAAACAGAGGAAATTGAGCAGGAAAACATTGTCTTTATTCAACATCATTCAAGTCTGACCAAAACTGAGTATGAGGCCATATTAGTAATGGTCACTATGAGTGGAGTATTCAGAGAGCAAATGCAGATAGTGTTCCCAGAGCCAACCCAAATTGTGAATAAGAGGCATTTTTATCATAAAGTTAAGTCTACTTTGCTAACAACATTTGCTTTGAAGTTACATCTACTCTAGTGATATTAATGCATGCACTGTCCCCACGGGGACAAGCCAGTTGATATGACCTCTTGCTTCCAAAACAAGAGGTCAGCGGATTGAAATTGCCCTAATACTCCGACCTTGAAGGGAGGATGGAGTGAAGTGCATGGTAATTGAAAAAGCACAAGCACATTGAAAGAGTATGTCCTTGGGCCTAACTATTGTTCAAGATCATGGGCCTTTTATGTCATTCGGATAAAAACTGTAAAGACATGATGGTCAATGACAATGCTTGCTTGCGAGTTCTTTTTCCCATTGCTTATAGTATGCCTGGATTATTGCCTGTATTGCTAGGAAATATATCGGATCAAGCTTCCAGGATGTCCAACAGATATTGGTGAAGGAAAACCTGAAAATCAAAATCATGCCATTATCTTTACTCGTGGGGAAGCCTTGCAGACCATAGATATGAATCAGGTAACTTCTGTTCTCCTTCTGCCTCCTTCTAAGATGTAGTAAAATTGATTCAATGTGTCTTCCTGTGCTTTTGTCTTTTCCAGGACATTTACTTTGAGGAGGCTTTCAAAATGAGAAATGTACTGGAGGAATTCCTGAAGTCTCCTTCTGAACAGCGAGAACCTACAACATTGGGTCTAAGGGAGCATATTTTTACTGGAAGGTCAGTCTAACACACCCATTTTATCTTGACGATTGTTGTCACTGGGTACAGAAACCTGTGTGGGGAAACATTGTTAAACATTGTTGTGTAAACAATCAGCAAGTGTATTTATATATGCTACGTTCTCCCTTTTATATTGTACAGCGTGTCATCACTTGCATGGTTCATGTCCAAACAAGAGACTAACTTTGTCACTATTTCCCAACGAATTTTAGCAAATCCTTTGAGGTAAGCCTGAATTTATTTTAAATCACTGCTTGAGCCTTAATTTATTTTAAATCACTGCTTAATTGTTCTCACATTTTAATCCTTGTAATCATTAAATTGGAATTCATCCTAATGGAAATGGGTTTATGTTCTACATGCAAACATTTTTCACTTTTACCTCAGTATGGCCATTACATTTCTTACTTTTACCTCAGTATGGCCACAAAGGTGGGCGGTAGGTTTGAATCAACACATATACTTATATAAACAAATAAAAAGGCGGAGGGTGGGCAAAGCTCAAATCAATTTTTCTAGTTCCCAAGGATTTGACCTTGGGTGGCTAGCTATAGCTGCTTGAAAACCACTCGGGCAGGTCGCTGGGGGGCAGATATGGATCATATTTGAGTATACAATACGCCAAAATTTGTTTGCATTTAGAGCTTGTAAGATTGTCTGATAGTTGTGGCAGCACATGTTTCTGTTTGAAACAACATGTACTATTATCTTTGTTGTCTCATTCTACTGTTAAACACAAATGTATCTGCATTGTGTAGGTTACACAGTTGTTTAACTTAGCCACTTGTCTTCTAACCTCGGTCTAGTCTCCTGACGTCCAACTACATGCTTTAAAACAGCTTAGCCTATGGAAACCCTATGATATGATTTTCCTATCCCTGTCCCTAAGTAGCAGAAAATTTCCATCCGAGTTATCTTCCAGGTACACATTAATTCTATGACCTTGCCTGCTTCCCATAACATCAGTTCCAAACATGAGTAGCATTGCAAAATGTGAAGTCAAATAAAAATAACACTTAAAACATTACCACCATTGATAACATGAGTAGTAAAACCTTGGATTCAACCACGAGATCAGGAGTTCAAAGCTCATTGGGGCAGCCTATGTGGGGTATTTATTTTGTTGTTTTTCTGTATGCCCCAAAATCCCTCGACCTTTCTGTGTTCACTGAGTCCTAAACTGGGAATAATACCAGACCCTACAGCGTTGATAGCTTTGTTAATGGGGTCAACCTGCATTGGATAGAAACAATATCCTAAAAATTATGTTCTTCTTATGGGTTTAAGAGGAAAAAAGAAATGACTTATGAGCTGTTGATAGCTTTGTTAATGGTGTCAACCTGCATTGGATAGAAACAATATCCTGAAATTATGTTCTTCTTACGCGTTTAAGAGGAAAAAAGAAAGACTTATGAGCTGTAAGCATCCCAGATAGCCGACCCTAAGGGTTTTGAACTGCCAACTAATTGGTTGAATCGAAATGTACCATTCAATCGAACCTCTTGGGGATTCTCTAATTCAACTAAGCTAAATAGCAAATTTAGATCAGTTAAAGTTTATAGATATTTGGCCAAAAACAAAGCGGTGGGAAGAATATTTCTCTGGTGAGAAAGCTTATTTCCCTCTTTCTACTATTGGAGCTTCTGTTAAATGTTTCATATTAACTTTGCAGGGTACATTTTCATTATGGTCATTCTGATATATTTGACCGAATCTTCCACATAACAAGGGGTGGCATTAGCAAGGCTTCAAAGACAATTAACTTAAACGAGGATATATTTGCAGGTAATCTTTAGTTCTTCAGAATATATCAACTTAGAAATCTATTTTGATGGCTAATAGTGTTGAAATCTTCAGGGATGAATTCAACTCTCCGCGGGGGATATATAACACATCATGAATATATTCAAGTAGGCAAGGGGCGTGACGTGGGAATGAATCAAATATCATCATTTGAGGCAAAGGCTGCAAATGGAAATGGAGAGCAGACACTTAGTCGCGATGTTTACCGTCTCAGGCACCAGTTTGACTTTTTTAGAATGCTTTCATTCTACTTTACAACAGTTGGATTCTATCTTAGTAGCATGGTAAGTTAATAAAACTAGTCTCATGTTTAAATGTTTTTAGGAGCTTCAATAGATTTATAGTTCACGTCTTCCTGATACCTATTATTTGTTGATTTTCTGCACCAACCAATATTGTACTGTGATAGTCTCTTTGAAACAATATTTTTTCATTCATAAAAAATTAATGTATTGGCACTTATCCAAGGCTATCCTTTTCCAGGTTACAGTGCTAACGGTATATGTGTTTTTGTATGGACGTTTATACTTGGTTATGAGTGGATTAGAAGGAGTTATTCTTGATAATCTGAGCATACATCAAAGCAGGGGCCTCAAGTGGCTTTGACTTCACAGTCCGTCTTTCAGCTTGGGTTGTTATTTGTTCTTCCAATGGTTATGGAAATTGGCCTGAAAAGGGTTTCTGCAGTGCACTGAGTGATTTTATGATCATGCAGCTGCAGCTGACTTCTGTATTCTTCACATTTAAACTTGGAACAAAAGTACACTATTTTGGCAGAACAATCTTACATGAAGTTTCTAAATATCGAGCCACTGGTCGTGGATTTGTTGTTTTTCATGCAAAGTTTTCTGAGAACTACAGGCTGTACTCCCGAAGTCACTTTGTGAAAGGACTGGAGCTGGTTATACTATTGGTCTTGTATCAAGTATATGGGCATGCATATTGCAGTTCAAATCTTTACTTGTTTATCACAATCTCTATGTGGTTCCTGGTTGGCTCCTGGTTGTTCGCTCCTTTTGTGTTCAATCCATCTGGTTTTGACTGGCAGAAAACAATTGATGATTGGACAGATTGGAAGAGGTGGATGGGAAATCGTGGTGGTATTGGCATCCCACCCGATAGAAGTTGGGACTCATGGTGGGATGGACAACAAGAACACCTCAAATTCTCAAATATAAGGGGAAGGATTCTTGAGATTATCCTTGCTCTTCGCTTCTTCATTTACCAGTTTGGAATTGTCTACCACCTTCAAATAGCTCATCGCAGCAAGAATATTCTGGTTTCGCTTCTTCATTTACCAGTTTGGAATTGTCTACCACCTTCAAATAGCTCATCGCAGCAAGAATATTCTGGTATAGTTTGTTACCGTCAATAATAAATTTTGCCTCTTGGTCTACAATACTCTTGGTACATGACATATATTTGCTATATTTATCATATCCTCGAATTTTTGCAGGTGTATGGACTCTCTTGGCTAGTTCTAGTAACCACTCTTCTAGTTCTAAAGGTATGGAAGCGAAACTCACTTGTACCGAGGGAATGAACTTTTTCCCAACATTTTGCTGAGGAAGAGTGGACATTGATTGGTAGTGTTCTTGCAATTTTGTTTCTTCTGTTGCTGTTAGATGGTATTACTGGGAAGACGAAGATTTGGTACCAACATTCAGCTCATGTTGAGGATTCTCAAAGCTCTTCTATTCCTTGTCATCATGTCAGTCATGACCGACTCTTTTGTAGTATGCGGTCTCACCATATAAGATTTATTTGCCTGCATGCTTGCTTTTCTGCCTACTGGGTGGGCCCTTGTACTGGTAAGTTTGAACTTCAACTACTTTTGGTAGTACAAGTATTAAGCCAAATCTATAATCTGGGTTACTCTTTCAACTTATCCAAACACCCAGCCCCCACCTTCCCCAACCTCTTCTTCAGGATGTTCAAAATTGATCAGCATATTGCAATCCTAAGTGCATGCAATAACACATACTCATCCTCAGCCAGAATTACTTCATTGTACTTGCTGAAATGCTTTTTGGCCGCCCATTTGCAATAACACATACTCATCCTCAGCCAGAATTACTTCATTGTACTTGCTGAAATGCTTTTGGCCGCCCATTTACTAACTTTATTCACAATCCAACTTCGTTATCTCATGTTTACTTTTATATGTAAGAAAAATTACTGTATGTGAAAAAAAAAAAAACAAAAAGAAAAATTCACTTTCACATCCTTAAATCCTTCTTCTTTTTCAGAAAACCTACATGATTGTTATTTTTCATCACACGCTATCTAATTTAAGACGTCAACTAGGATTGGAGTACATATAACTAATGAATTACAGTGCTGGCTAAATCATATGTCATTTTACTTTTGCCCTTCAAGATTGGGCAAGTTTGCAGGCCATTGTTCGAGGCAATAGGATTCTGGTATTCAATAAAGGAGCTTGCCAGAGCATATGATTACATAATTGGATCGCTACTCTTTGCGGCCATAGCCATTTTATCATGGTTCCCATTCTTATCTGGGTTCCAAACACGCCTGCTCTTCAATCAAGCATTCAGCAGAGGCCTTCAGATTTCTATGATTCTCTCCGGTAGAAAAGATAAGACTGGGACAGCAAAAGGTTAAGTCAGTGGGAACACCTTTTTTGTTTTTTGTTTTTAACCTTACTGAAGTATACCTATATTGTTTTGTAGTCATCGTGTGTCGGGAGTAATTAATTTTAGAAAATTCAACTTCACTGATTTTCTTTTACATGTTTTTGAAGAAAATTAGAAGCTGCTTTTCTGTCACCAATGATTCTTAAACTGTACCAACCAGTATTGAATATTAATTTGTACATTACTAGCTTAATTATAATTGATAGTGAGTATGAGAAAGGATTATTCTTTATTTTCATTTCTTACATCGATTTGTGGCATTAAAATCCCCAAATAGCCAAATTTTTGCAAACTTTACGTGTAGTTGCTGCATTTTATAGCCATTTGCATTGCATCCCATGTCTTTTAAAAAAAAAAAAAGAAAGAAAGAAAAGATTTTCTCATATCTCATATTTGATGTTGGTAACTTATTTTATTAAGAGAAGATAAGAGAGAAAAAAAAAAAAAGAATTATGAGAGTATCTTTGTCCCTTGAAAAAATAGCTAAGTTGAAAGAACTTTGAAATTAAGTGCACTACAAATAGACGATTCACTTAGTGCAAAAAAATTATGTGCCACACTTAAAAAGGCTAGTGAAAATTCGTTAGAAAAATGAAATGGTAATGTCTTTTGTGCATATACTTTAAAATTTTATTATAGTTTTTTTTTTAAAAAATGATAAGATTACATTATAGCCGAATACAATGTAAAACACATCAATTCTATTTTCAATCCATCAATTATAACCAATGAATTAAATTATTGTATTTTTACATTGAAGATCCGAATGAAAAGTAATGCAAAGGAGATCCATCTACAAAGCATATCACCAGTTCTCCACCAACGAATGCTTCCTTGGCTCTTCCTATTATACTCCTTCAATTGATTTGATTCTTCCAATAGACATTATGAGATATTTTTATTTAAGATCGGTAGATTATAGCATGAAATCATTCCAGTTTGAACCTCAAACATGTAAGACAGCTACACTATAATACAAAAAGTAAGAGAATTCAACCAAATTAATATAAGTTGTGTTTGAGATTGAAGTACTTAAAAATTATAGTTATAGAAAAAATTTATAATTATAAAATAAAAATTAATAATATTCATAAATAAAGAAATTTAAGTGGACACAATGATCATTATAAATCAAGAGATTTAATTAGAAAAAAATCAAGAAATAAATAAATAAACTTCTTCGGGAAAAAGAGCGTCTTGTAATTCAGTAATTGCGCACTACTCCTTAGCCATGAACCAACATTGTCCTACTTCACCGTGTCAGATAAGATCTCACACCACTTGAAATACAATGGTCACTGATTAAATGGAGAAGAAATATAAAAAGCAAATAAACTGTTGATTTTATTTACAGAAGACATGGTACATCTTTTTTATTCTCAAGAAAACAAATATCACTGAGCACTTGTGAAAGGTGAAAACTGGAATATATACATAGAAATAAATAGTTTATGTGCTTAAAATTGTGAGCAAATTTATATTCTAAGAACCTTATTTGGGAGCAGTTTTGGCTTTAGCACCTAAGGTATTGGAGTCTCTTCTCCTATGTCTGTTATCTAGGAATTTTTCTTCTATTAGATTTAACAGGCACAGCTAGTTTTTCTAAACAGCCGGCAAGCAGCCCCTTAAAACTAGATTGTATGATACTGTTCTGAGAGTAATTAACAATGATCGACCAAATCTGAGCGAGGACTATCCAATTCTTCATGAGCAACATGCTTTCAATATGTCCTGAATATCTGGATCATCCCCAGCTTCTTTATCCTGTTTAAGGCAATAAATTTAGATGATATTAGAAAATTAGGAACTAATTGTGATTAAAAAGAATTTGAACATATAAATACCAAAAGAGTTCCCTGCATAATTCCAAATTGTTCTGAATCTTTTGCAACTTTAGGAGACATTTAGACTTGTTTGATTTGGAAAAGGAAAGAAAGAAAAAAGAAAGAAGTGAATAAAAGGAAGAACACTTCAATTATTGTGAAGGGTCAAATTGGTCTTCTAGTTTCTATTTCAATATGTGATGATTCATATGATCATACAATAGGAGTCGGAGCTTCAATTTGATTGTAGTTATATGGGATAATAGTGCTGTATGACTCACTAGAACAATAATGGGTTAGATATCACTCTTGTAAAATTTTTAGGTTTTCCTTCTCATCAACTTTTTATCCTACATTAAACCATCACTTCTACAGCACAGTGAGTGGGAACTGGAAAGTACGGAAAACTAACCCTGTGGATGTATGAGATGTTACTTCTACCAGGACCTGCAACTATAATTCCACCTTGCTGCCTGAGAAAAAGCATTTTCAGATGTCAATCAAGACTATATTCAACATATGTAATTGAAAAAAATAGCCAGGACAAATACTGTGATTAGTTGCAGGATTATGCGATTTATATAACTTCCATCCCTAGATTATGTGATGTATAATTTCGTTAAAATAATTTATAGATCAAATTCTATAGGTGATCACAATCTGATACACAAATTGGAGGTTGCATACATAGTATATTCATGTTAACTTTTAAATTTACCCATCAAAGTATCGAAAGGCTGCTTCCATGTTTGTGATTACAGTATTCAAGGACTAGATATTCTCAAACGGAACATCTGGAAAGTTGCAGTACTCTTAGATAATTACTAAAATATAGTAGTCAATCAAACTCAAGAGAACTTTTTGAATGCCTATGCTCATTTGATTTGTTCAAGCATGTATCAATATTGATGCAGGCATTTTAAATGCACATTACTACGTAATGAATGCAATAAACAGTCAGAATTCTGTTCTTTGTTAGAGTGCCACCAAAGTTCTGTCAACTATATATTTTTGAGATCAACAGTTATACAGGTTACGGGTGTAGAAACAAATTTTAGGTCCACTATAAATATAGTTCCATTAAATTTCAACTGACTACTCTTAGAGAGGAGGAGAACTTCTGACTCTGCAGGTAATACATCTAGAGTACTTCAAAAGATGGGTAGCATACCAGCCACCTCGGGTCACAGTTTCCCTTCCAGATGAAAGCTTCCAGTCTTGTCGATAACCCTCCATGTAGGATTGTATTATCTTAAGGCCCGCCTAAGAAATTATGAAAGCAAATTACTGAGGTCTACAAATTTCAAGGACCTCTAAAAAGCTACCAACAGAATGAACCTGCTACATTCTTCAGAGAGAATGTTCTTACATACTTTGGGAGTAAATGTGGTTAAGAGCCCCGAAACAAAGCTTAATGCCTCATAAGATGAGTGGTTAGGATCTGCATAAACTTCTGAAACAAACAACAAAATTTGTTGTTGGGCTGACAGAAGAAGGAAGCCATTTGGCTGCAAGAATCATAAATTCCATAATCCTATAATAATTATGAGCACTTTGGGTTGTTTTTTACCTTCTTAGTATGAACCAATGACCGATATATCATATAAATATAAACCACTGATCAAAATTATAGTAATTGCACTACAGTTGTTAAGAAGCATACCTCCTTTGAATTTTGTTTGCTCAGAGAAAGCCCTTGCCTACATCAAATTACAACCAACGGTCATAATAAAGATCAGGCCTTTTTTTCCCCATCAGGCAAATTTCATCATTTAATGTATTGAAAAAAAAATGCTGAAATGATTCCAAGGAGTGCAGGAAATTAAAAACCAAATGAGAAAAGTTCAAAATAATAAGATCCAAGACATGCATGTGCACTTTGGTTCTTCCAAGCCAAAAGAGTGTCTTTGGGTATGAGCATATTAGAGAGATGCTGGTTGAATTTTTTCATACAATGCAAATAAATTCTACTTAGCCTTCTGTGTACTCATGGCCTGAGAAAATAGATTTTTCTTTTATTTGCTGACCTCTTTCAGCATTTTTTGCATGTTGAGTACATACCTGTTCAATGCTACCAGGTCCAATTAAAACAAGTGCCACTCCAGATGCATCCATCATATCCTGTCATGTATAATATCCATGAGATCAAAACAGTGGTGTTTAAGAGGAAGTATCTTCAGTTATGATTAGCAGGCAAATAACCAAACTAGGAATAAGAAAAATGAAAAATGTCTGTCCTTTGCAGAACTTTTTCCCCAGTTAAGCTACCAAAGCTTAATAATAGTCCATTTGTTGTTCCTACCTTGAAGACAAAGTAAGAACCCATGAGATGCCATCCATCAAAATATCAGAATATCCAAAATCAATATCAAACTCCTAAACTCTTAGAGCTCATATAGGTGGAAATACAAAGTTAACTGTACTATCAAGCTAATAGAGGCAGAAAACAGATAGAACAAGCCCAAACAGAGACAAAAGACAGAGACAAATGCAATTGCAAATAACGTGGGGACTAGAACAAAAGACTTCTTGTTCAAACTTGGCTATGCATTTCGATGATGGTTCTATTTCTCATTCTTTCTGACTTGCTCCTATGGAGCCAAGTAAAAATTGAGAAAAATAGTCATTCAAAACTACCGATGAAGGATTCCTTGAGAAGTTAAGGATTAGTAGACATTTTCAGTAATCAAATGGATTCAATCTTGTACATACGTGGGGAAGTACTCTTGGAATCCTGAATATGATGCTACCAATACCAACAATTGTAGCAACATAAATTTTCGTGCACCCGCAAGGACCAAACCACCTAAGTAATGAGCACCTTGGGTGAAACACCAGAGATGGAAAAGGTGGGAACTAGCTTTGAAGGTTACAATGAAAAATGCATAACACAAAATAATAAAGAAAAAATGTTCAAAGACCTGAGCTAGATTCCCTCAATTGAGTCAAGCTTCTGCTCTCCTCAGGTATCTCCTTGTAGTGCTCATTTTTGAACCTGAGAACAGGAAAGATGGAGGTCATAAGGATAAACCGGCGCTAGCCAATAAACCCAATATGACGCTCAAGTCAATTAATGGGTCCACGAAGTTTAGGCAAGCTTTAAAGAAAAGAAATAATGACTAATCATTTTGTTCATGTTTAAAGGAAAAAAAAAAAAGAGTTAAGATTGAATATTCTTTAGGGAGTGTTACGAGAAAGAGAAGTGAAGAAAAATGTTGAACAGTGGTTCAAAAGTTTCTCACAGAGTACCAAGAGAGCCTTTATATATTGACTTGCTCCTCATGTGATTGGTCCATGTCAACTTTTTTTTTTCTAAAGGTTAAAAGATGCATTTGGCACCTTGCAGAGAAAACGGAATATACTTACGGCATACAACATATTTCCTTCATTTAGACCCACATGTTATCTTATCTATATTATCCTAATCTTATCTCTTAGACATGTATCCAATTTCTATCAATTAATATTTCTTGATAAGACATGTTATAATCTCAGTGATGAGAAAAGAGACAAGAATGTTGGATAATGATAAAGTAGTCACTTTCCAAATGGAGAAGTTGACAAATGTCCTCGGTATTGAGCCAGCATTCATTTGCAAATCTAAACCCACTTTGAAGAACTTGAGAAGTTGACCCAATACACTTCTCCATGTGGCTTGAAGAATGTGAACAGTTGACATAACACACTTCTTCAAGTGGAAACAGATTTCTGAAAAGTTCTGTCCTTAGCCACCATTTGTAATAGCCTAGGCCATACAACCAAGTAATATCCCACATCGCTTGGGAAGGATGTTGCTAGTGGGTTGAGCCACTTCATTTGGATGATTGATTTTCATTTTGATTCTATAGAATATAAATTATGGATGGTTGGAATTAGGTTTATGCCAAACCTTTAGACTTCGTACTTTATTGCTGATACATATATATTTGAGGTATTAGAATAGCAAAGTGGAAGCTTAATATGTTCAGTATAAATCTTTATAAGTTTATGTGGATCATAAGTAATAATGAGGTTTAGATTCTTTCAAGCATAACTAAAAGCGAATTTCGTCTTCGAAATTCTTTTAAAGTGGTAAGATTGTCTTACCCCAATTGCTTAGGGATATTTTAGTCATTTTTTAATTCAAAGGCATTTTTGTCTCTTCCCAAAGCCCTTAGCTAACCCTAATCCTTCAGTAGATAATGAAAATGCCATCTTTGTTCTAGCAAGAGTGAGAGACAGCAAAGAGAGGAAGAAGAAGATATTTTGGGGAAAAAAAAATTATTTACCTTCTACAATCTTTAATAGTCTTCAGGCTTCAAATACCTTCATTTTGATGATTTTCAAGAATGGATCTACACAAATCATCCAAGGAGTGTCAAATGATGTGCAATTTGAAGTAAGTTTCGATTCTTAGCCTTTGATAATTTTTATAGAGGAGCCTGATTAGATAAGGGAGTGGTAGTAATCTAAGAGTTTACAAGAATTATGCTAACAAAATCTTTCAACTAGTTATTATAGTTGATTTTGAATCTGTAATTTTTATATGTTAAACTAGACATCTTCAAAGATTGTTTTGAAACTTGTTTCACTATAATCGGATAAGAATTCAATTTATTATGATTTTTCAAAATCAAGTCTAAAAATTGGAAATTTTTATGTCAGCAGAGAATATGAATAATGAAATTATTTTAGCATACTAGACTTCTTAAAAGATTATGAAATTTGGAACCATGATTTGTATATATGTCTAGTATATTTATGGAAAGTTTCACGATTTTATGATTAAAGAATAAATTGTTCTGTAATTTTAAAATAAATAAGGTCAAAGCTAAAAACAGTTTGACATATGGTAATAAAATCAATCCTGAGTCCCGACCGGAAGTGTGGAAGTCCGATATCTAAACCTATTACAAAACACCCTGGGGATCCAAGCCTAGTCAAGCGGAGGAAGTGATTATAATATCCCACATCACCCAAGTATGGAAAAAGCTTATCCACACCTTAATTAGCAAGATGCGTTTTAGAGTGGATGGACGTCCTGAGAACAAATCCATAAGGGTCTAGGCCTAAAGAGAACAATATCTTGCCGTCTAGGTCGGTCAGGTCAGGTCAGGTCATGACAGTTGCGACCTGATGTGTAGATGAATATGTTATGATGTGATTTCATTTTATTCTATTTCGAATGACCATCACGAGGATGCGAGGTTCTCAAAGGGAAGTAATATCTCACATTTATAAAGAGTAAGTTCTTGGACTGGTTTATAGGCATAGGCTATCCTAACTTAATAGACGCATTTTTAGGTGTATAGGCACCATAATAACAAATCTGTGAGGGCCTAGACCCAAAGCGGATAATATTTTACCAAGTCTAAGTTGGGTTGTGATACCATTCTTGTCTCTTTCCTCAACCAATGAGATCACGACAATAAATCTCATTAGCTAATAGAATTTGAACACATGTCCAAGAGATGAGATAAGGATAATTGATAAGGTTGCATATTTACAAGTGGGTCTAAGTGAAAGAAACATGTCTTATGCCATAAAAATATTCATTTTTCTCTACAAACAAAAAGTCGAATGGATCTTGGAGAATAAAAAGGGATATGGACCAATCACAAAATGTTAGCTTAGCACTTTTGGACTTTTAGAATTACTATTCAACATTTGTCCTTCTGGAAGAATTTTCAACCTTAACTCTATTTTGTTTTCTTAAAGAAAAACAAAATAATTTTTCATTATTTTTTTATTAAAGTTCGCCTAAATTTCATGTACTTAGTTATTGACTTGAGTGTTGAAGCGGGTTTACTAACCGGCACCAATTTCCCCTTCTGATTTTTTTTTTCTCATTCTCAGGTCAAAAAGGTGATATGGGGAGATTTTTTAGGAGAGTGCAGCTTGACTTAATAGAGGTATTCTAAAGCCATTTTATCTTTCAATGTATTTTATTGTTATTTTGTGTTATCACAGTTCATTATAACCTTGTCAAAAGGCCAGTTCCCACCTTTACAATCTGTAGTTTTTCACCTTCATCTTGGTGCGCGAAAATTCTTGCATGAACAGAGACTGTATTACAGTTTAGTCTTGACCCAAAAGTATAATCTATTAAGTACTAACCCAAACAATAGTCTTATGCACTCTAACAAACTGTACCTACAGGTCCTACTACTCCCTACAGTGATTCTTAACAAATCAATATTTCTTAATCTTGTAAAAGTCACATCCTGTTAATTCTGATTTAACATTTACGGAACTAACATTTAACAGCAATCCAGAAGCACACTAGATTCCATGACGATTACAATTCACGATTAGTCATTAAAAACATTTAGAGATAAAAACGACAAGTAGTCAACAATTTCTGTAGGAATGAAACGACATGGCGTACAAGTTTTAATAATTACCTTCTTGGTGGCAAGATAATCAGCTCGCTTGCAGCAAAGTACACATCTAACAAACAGGAAACAAAAAATTAAACAAAACTATTCTCACTAACAGTAACAGAGTTGTAATTATATATCACCCGAAATGGCGAGCAAATGCGACGACGGCTTTTCGGTCTTTCCACAAATCAGAAATTAGAATTGCGTTTCCTTTTAAATCGTACACTTTCACTGTGTCTAGTAAATTTTTAGTCTCTTCGCTCACAGAAAGAGAAGATTCAGAGACTGCGGAGGCGATGACGTGGCTTGGCCGCCGCGGCGAGAGTTTTAATGTTTGGTTCCAGTGACGTGGTCGCCGGAGTGGTGATTGGTTGGGGATTATAAGTGTCGGGGAGGGATTGGTGAGTCTGTTGAATCGTAGAGTAGTGTCAGGGCAGAGGGCTGTTGAGAGAGAGATCGCCATGGCTTAACGAATTGTGTGTGTGTGCGTACAAAGAAGAATTTGTTTCGCTTACGGGACTTTTAATCGCTTAATTGGTTATGTGGGATGCGACAGGCACGCGTGGCACGCGTTGAAGACGGATGACTAATCGACTGGGCTGTGATTAATTGAAATTGTTAGGAAAATTTACATAATTAACTAGCCTCATTTTATATTTTTACAAATAATTTTTCTTCATTTTTCTTATCATAATTAGTTAAATTCTAATTTTTCAGACAAAGATATCCATGTTTTATCATTGGCCAAAATTCCATGACGATTCGCTCGAATTCGGGACGAACGATCGGAGACAATGAAGCGTAATCTGTAAGTTTTTTTAATGAATTTCGGTTGCCATCGATGCGGTGCTACGGCATCGCGATGGCTGCGATGGTCTGCCATCGCAGAGTCTGTGCGATGGTGCCATCGCACCAAATCTAATCGACGATACCAAATTCCAAAATCCCGGAATTTGGTGCGATGGTACTGGATTCGATTACGTAATTTGGTGCGACATGCGACCGTCACGCACTAGTTTTATGCGACGGACTACATGTCGCACCAAATTATGAGTTGTAATTTACGAAATTTGGTGCGATGGTGTACTGTCGCATAATTTTTATGCTGACGACTGTAATATTTTCCGAAATTTTATGATATATATTTTTTTAATTTTAAATTATATAATTGTAATTTAATAATGTTATATTTATAATAAAAATATGACGATTCTAAGTATGTACTAGACATGATCGCGAGATACCTTACTGCTGCTCATTTTCTCAGGCGTATTACAAGTATGTGTAAGTTAGATACGATCGTAAAAGCTATTGAGGGTAAGTTAACAAAGCGACGATTGCAATTATTCAAAAGGATATATTTGGCCATTTCTTGAAGTGTCGAAGCTTTCTATTCGATGGCGTTATTATGCATAATTTGTTGCTTAAGACAAGTGGCTCGTAATGAGACAGATCGGTTGTGGTTTGAAATTGGTGAGCATTTGATACGCTTATCAATTGGAGAGTGGTGTTTAGTTACGGGACTTTGTTGGGGTGAAGACAGATGTCTGAAAATGATAAAAAGAATCATAGGCTGCTTAATACGTATTTTGATGGTGCATTTTGCAATTTAAATCTCAGTGAGTTCGACGAAAGGTTTGGTAATTTAGACTTGACGCTATGGACGACATTGATGCGATAAAAATTGCACTCTTTTATTTTGCGAATGATTTTGCGAGACGAGTTCTAAATGGAAGAAAAGTTCATAGTCGGATAAACTTTTTATTGCTTACGAGGTGGATGACATTGATCACTTTCGAAACCAGTCCATGGGATTCGTTTGTCATGGGAAGCGATATCTGACGGTCTTGACAATGCATTGTATGGTAAAATGGAGAAATTTAAGAAGACTCGCTTGGAAAAGCCAAATCATAATATTGAAAAGTACAATGTTTACGACTTTACATCCGGAGTTCGAGTACGTTAAAATCGTGCTTATATTGAAATTATATTCTTCGATAATTAGTTTGTTAATAGTAAATATTTAATACTTTTTAATATTATCATTTTACTTATTGTAGGCATGGATGTTCGAAGTTATTGGAGGCTGCCATCACGATGGGTCGTGAAACAAAAAAAAGATTCCACGCATTGTACAATGGAAGCCCATCGCTTCCTCCAAAATCAACTTCATCTGTTGTGAATTCATTGTTTAATGATAACTCTCGTCTTGTAAGTAATATTACTTTGTGCAATTGTATATTATTGTTTTTCATATTAGTAAATAATACTATGATTCTACTAACCTAAAATTTGGGTTGAATTATCGTAGGAAAATGTCCTACAAACCATCGAGCAGAACTCTAAGGAGAAAGCACAAAAATATTAGTAATCTGTAAAGGATTATGTTCCATATATCCCAAGTTGGGTTTGTAATGTGAGTATCTTATAAGTAATGTTACTTTGTAAAGGATTATTTATGTATTTATAAGTAATGTTACTTTATGCGGCATCAACCATCCATCAACGCACCTCCCATTATGGTTGAAACAGGAGGAGAATCAAAACATCGCAAGTGCTGCTAGCCCAATACTTGGAGCCGCGAGGTCTCGTGGAGGAGGAGCTTCCAGTGAAGACCATTATGAGCAAACACACAAATCCAATAACACATATGATTCAAAGGTTATAAATCATTTATTTTATATATATATATATGTCATTAGGTTATATATATTTATTTAAACTTATAATTTTTAAATTCATAATGATCAAGGACAAAGTTTAATAACGATTATATCATTCGACGGATGGACAAGATTGATCGTTCTATATATGAATTGAAGTCGACCTTTGAGGCGGGCGTAAAGAACACAAAGAATTTAGAGAAGCGGTGGTGGGATTTATTAGTTCAGATATCTTGAGCAGCTCACACGGCCCTTCTCCGACTACACATTCGTGTCACGGTGAGCAAATTTAATATGTCATTAGTGCGTTCTTTTAGCTTTTAATCCGTTATTTATTAAATTTATTTATCCTGACAAACGGATAGGTACCGGATGATTGTGGAGTGTATCTTGGCGTAGATAATCGGATGATTTCAGTCCTATGTCATTATATACTTTTTATGGGGATGTCGAGTGGACGAGCGGCGATTCTTAAGGAGGCGCCGCGGATATTAGTAAGTTTGGCCGTCCATATAGAAGATCTTATGTCTTCAATAGTCCATATTTGATTCAGTCATTCAAGCGAGGGAGGAACATCAATCCTCTGCCTACACTCCAACTAGTGGATCGCCGGATCGATGAGCGAGCAGTGTAGATATAAATCCACTCGAGGATTACAAGATCCATGTGTATGCAATGAGTTCGACGAGTGGTTTCTTGGTAACATTACAATGGATCGTTTAGTCCCATACTCCCACTCGTTTCTTCAAATACTTTTAGGTCATACTTCACTTAGGATGGCTAGGTGGCGAGGTAATTTTTTTAAACATCAAACCATTGGTTGTGTTTGTGTAGTAGGATTGTTTTCTAAATTGACCGATGGTTTGCTATTCTTATTTCTTATGTACAGCATATTCATGAGTATTTTCAGCTTGATCGGTGAGAAATAGCAGCGATATCCAAATGCATCGTCTCGATGGGTCACGCATATGAGACACATATTTTTTGAGTACGGTGGTTTCTTGAATATATATTCGTTGTTTTAAAATTATATGTTGTGTATTTACGAATTCTTGTATATATGATATTGCGGGTGTTCCTTAAGCAATTATGGAACAACGGAAATTGTCTGATCGAAACATTACAATATAGTGATAATTTTAATAGCTATATTCAGTAGGTGGGAGTTCATAATGTCAAAGCGGTGACGGATGTGGATATGGTATGTGAATATAAAATTTTTATTTTTTCTTGTGTTAATTTGGGTGTAGAAATCTTGAAAAGAACAATATTTTTATGTGTAGGTTTTCATTCCGAGTTAACCTTGGTGGGG
This sequence comes from Murraya koenigii, assembly GCA_025617385.1. Classification (NCBI taxonomy): domain Eukaryota; kingdom Viridiplantae; phylum Streptophyta; class Magnoliopsida; order Sapindales; family Rutaceae; genus Murraya; species Murraya koenigii. The sequence continues at coordinate 11,303,324 of CM046819.1, forward strand.
ATCATTGGGTACTAGTCGGAGTAGACTTTCGTAACAACAAAGTATGGATTTATGACTCATTGCTTACATTTCGCGACGATAAAGCGTACAAGGATCAATTTAGGGCATTCGAAGTCATATTCCCTCGATGGCTGAACCATGTTGGATTCTACGATATTCGACATGACCTACGACGTCTTGAATCTTTGGAAAGTCGTTGCGAGTTAAAGGTGTCCCACAGCAAGAGCTCGGTAGTGGTGATTGTGGTGTTTTTATTGATGTTTACTATGTATTTAATGTTTGGACTTAGGCTCGATTTCAACGGCGATCATGGGATGTATTTTAGGAAAAGATTGTTTGTAGACATATTTAATGGTGATATTATGTTATAAAGTATTGTATTCAATATAAAAATTAACATTGAATAAATTGTTTTACCAATATATATATTATGCAATATAAAAAAAATTAAATCGTCGAGTACAATATTACTTGGAAGAATGCAACTAATTTTGGTTTGATACTGATAGGATTTTTACATCGTTTACGGTTATGCCCGATTCGTTGCACGCCCACATTTCACAGTTTTTCGATTTACATCCTCACCGTAGAGGGTATTCTTAGCTCTTTCTGACGACCGGATGGTGGTGCTTCATCTGGTGGATAAACTTGCATCTCTTGAATTTCATCCGGCACTTCCGATCGATTACGTCACTAGCTGGCTCCATCTGGTTGTGCATAAGCCTTTACCGATGATTTCTTGGTGTAAAATTGAGAACAAAGGCTTATGTAATCCACTCGAGACGATTAAACAAGCGACGATTGCATGCTTGTAGACGAGTGATCTAAATTGAATACTCTACATGTGCAAGTTTTTTTCTATGTCAACTAATCCTTCATTCACACCACCACCCAAAACATGGAATCGATGTGGAGACACGGGACAAACCATCATCATTTCGGCCTGAGATCCCTCTCGATGACTATTTCATCCGCCTGAGTTGTTAGCCAAGTACTCATCGATTCGACCACAAGTTTTCTATCATAAAACCATTGCATTGTTTTCCTAAAATAATCAATAAGATGAGTAATCGGAAATTTTCGCGGTTCCCTCATAAAAGAGTTCACGCTTTCCGCGATGTTCATGGTAAGAATACTATATCTCCCGCCTTGAACTCGGACCTTGCCCGATTACATATCCCGCATTATTCTCCAAGTAATCAGTTGCACTTGAATGGAGCATCCACGAGCCTCAAGTTGTTTTCTAAATTCTTCGTGCCCATATGCTTTTGCGGCTTTTATAAAGATAGGCTCGAAATCATCCCAAACAACTCGGGACATCTTGAATTTTGCTTTGATATTACCTTTCACATGGTAAAAACAAATGCCATGAGCAGCGATAACTGAATACTTTAAGAACGGCTCTCTTGATGGAAGTGCATCGATCGGAGATAAATACTAAGTCCGGCATATCACCAATCACTCCATGTAACTTCATCATAAACCATTCCCAAGCATCATTATTCTACGAATCCAAAACTCCAATGGCTAACGGATACAATTGATTGTTTCCATCTAAGCGAGTTGCAACAAACATACTTCCCGATATAGACCCTTTAGATGAGTACCATCTACCACAATCACCGGTCTAATATATTGTTTAAAACCCTTGATGGAAGATCCAAGAGCTACAAAGTAGTATAAGAAATTACCATCCGCATCCCGATTCGAGATGAGTAAGCTGTACCCTCATTTATGACCTTGAAACATTAGAATATTTGGGTAGTAAGTTATATGACTTTGTAGGATTCCTCGAATAATTTCCGGACCAACTTCTACGGCCCGATATGCTTGCTGATATGTTAGCTTGGACACCATATTCCTGCTACATGTCAACTCCGATATCATTTGGGGTGTATATCCTTTTTCTTAATATATTTTTCAGCGATAATATGACCAACAACCACTGCTCCTTACTTGGTGACGGCAGTCGAATAATACCTCATTATGACATGTATGTACATTATCAATTCTCGAACTACCCAATAAACATTTTGCTCGTTCGAAGGTCTCGTTGCTCGAATCGCCATTTACATGATTCAGAAGAACGATGGGCCTCAAAGCGTGTAGTTGTGGACCTTGCAATCTTAAAATCAAACTTATTCCGAATGGCTAATTTGCGCAACTCCAATATTAACTCATTCTTCTTAGAGAACAACTTACCCACACTAATATCATCCAATTACAACTTGTAATAAAGTCCGGAGCAAGCAAGTTTAATGGCATAAGCTGGAGCAAGACTTATAAGAGGGTCAACAAGCTGTCATCATCGAGCGGTTCATTGGAGCGATGAGATCGATTGTTCTACTATTAGCAAGCAACATCCCGACGCTCATTCTCATTGTTAGAAGGAATATCAATAACATCAACACCCTATCATGAACACGAACATCATCCGTACGTATTGCCCATGTTATTAATAGGTTCACCATTTTCACGAAAATGTTGCTCTAAAGATGTTTCTACTTGGTAATATCTCTTCTCTAACATTAGGCAATGCAATACCATTATCATCAATAGTGTCATTATTGTCGTGGACTGGAGAGTAATATTGCTGCAACGATGTTGTCCTTGGTAACGCCTCTTCTTCAACATCTAGGACTGATTCTACAAGTGCCTCAACATCTTCGACATCTTGGGTTGGAACTCTAGGAGATTTGGTAACAAATATAGGAATACATCCAATGTTGACCACATCGGAGGCTAAATGTAATACAACCTTCACCATTTCGTCATTACATATGTCCATGGGTAGTGAACATGCACGATGGGTTGTGTTATTAGATTTCAATGTTGTCTTCAACGTGATATTATATTCATTAGGATTTATCTGCAGAAACCTCGTATATTCTTGATAAAAACTAAACAAACAAACAATTTTTTTCCAACAAAAATGTTGTATTCTTAGCATTCACATAATCCATCAAACCATCTACCGATGTCTCCCACCAACCATTATAATAGAGTTCAAGTACAACTAAGTCCATTAATCCCGACATGATTGAAGAAAATAATTTTATTATACTATTAAAAACATAATCGGTAAAAATTAAAATATATTAAAAGTAATAAGTGTTCGACATGTTAGCTTCTACTTGTCTCACTATAGTGCAGATCAGTATTGGTGCAATAGGCAACCTGTCACACCAAGCTTGGTGCAACAGGCAACCTGTCTCACCAAGCTTGGTGCGACAGGTGCCTGTCTCACTAGGCTTGGTGAGACAGGTTGCCTGTTGCACCAATACAGACTGTACCAAGCCTGGTGCGACAGGTGCCTGTCTCACCAAGTTTGGTGTAACAGGTGCCTGTCTCACCAAGCTTGGTGCGACAGGTGCCTGTCTCACAAATTGTCACCAAAATATAAACCCTAGCTCGCAAACGATACATCACATAAATTCATAACACTTATATAAATATTTAATACAATTATATTACCTTACACGCGGTGAGGTAAACAAACGTGTGCTGGCTCTGATCTTCAGTTATTGAACGGTGTTTGCAGTTTGCAGGAACGGTGTTTTGATTGGCTAGGGAGCGGTGTTGCGGTTTACGAGAGCGGTGTTTTAAATTTATATTTCGGAATAAAAATTAAATATGCATGGTAATTAAGGAAATATAAGTTTTGATTGGTTATATTTGATAGAATATAAAGTGAATGGTTATTTATGAAAAATACAAAATGAAGTTTGGTTATTTATGTAAATTTCCCAAATTGCTATCGAAGCCCATTACTTTTTTTTTAATAAGAAATTGAGGGAGGTTGGAATTATTTTTGAAATTTTATAATTTTTTTAGAAATTATTTTATCTTATAATAAATTTTAAAAATTTAGAAAGTGATAATTTTAAAAATTTGATTTTGAGAATTATTTTTATATTTAATATAATTTTATATATATCCTCATATATATTATAAAAATTTAAAATTATCTTTATTAATTAACTTTAAAGAAATTATTATTATTACTAATTATATTGAGATAAAAAAAATAAAAAATAAAATAAAATTTATAATATAAAATATTTATTTTACTTCATAGCTGATTATTTTTATAATACAGCTAATAACAATTATTTTAAAAGTTGCGGCATTACTAAATTAAGCTTTAAAAATAAATTAATAAAGAAGATGTGAAAGCATATAGTGAACTAGTTGTCCACTCAATAAACAAAGACTAGCATTATTTGTGTTATACAAAAATAAACTCAATTACCCCAGTACAAGATTAAAATTAGTAATAATTCCTTATCTCAAAATCCTATCTCAATTTAGATGTAAGAAATAAAAAAAGATGAATTTTAAAACCCCTTTAGAAGCTGAAGCCTAAAGTGAAGCAAGAAAACAAACTCTATCTCATAATTGTTTAGCATTATCTACACATTTCCCTTAGAAAATTTGAACATTTCTTTCCTTTTATATTACCAAAAGAGTACAAGATTTTTAGCCTTTATTCCTCTATAAAAAGTAAAAGAATTATCCATAAGAAGCGAATCAAAAGAACCTAAAATGATTCACAAGAAATTAGCATTAAAAAAATATGATTTAAAATTTCTGCACTTTTCTTACACATCACACTCATAGAAGGAGACAGACAAAAATTAGCAAACTTTCTTTGCATCACTTCTCCAAAAGAAGACTTAATTGACTTAATTTTCCTTGTGCAAAGGCCTACAAGATTACTTGAACCTTCAAGGGATGCTAGGCTTCCAAATCATTTTAAAGGTGTAAAAACTCTCTAGTAGAGTCATCATTGCACCGCTTCTCAAAATATGAATTGCAAGTCTATTGGCTCCAATGTATCAATAGTGATATTTTCAATACTCAACATTAGCATTGCAAGTTCTTCAACCCGTCAATCATTCAAATTTCTTTTAAAATCAAACTTCCAATTCCAATTCATTATGGATAGAGAGAAAGTCATGCTAGAAAAAATCAAAATATTCCTAGAAAGACATAACTTGTACAAGTGGGGAATTTCTCACACAACAAACCTTCATCCCTCTATTTATCCTCCCAAAAACGAATAGCCTTCCCATTACCCACATCTAAGGTAATAAAACTAAGAAAAGTAGGGTATTCTTTATATATAGCTTTCTAGAGGCTTCTATTGACCATTCTTAACTATGTTTGCATCCCATTCATTTGGATGAATTCTATACTTACTTGAGCTGAATGAGAAGAAACACTCATGTCCGATTTTGATGGGGGATAGGGTCCTATCCCAATTTTTCTTTCGTTGGGCCTATAGCGAAAAAACCGACTTTTTATGATTATGTGGTTCATTCGAATATGAAATACAATCTTAGAAATACAGCATCTCACTTTTTTTAACTACCCAATGTTTCGATAAATTTCTTTATCGATAAATTTCTACTAGAGCAGTTGCTATCTGGGAACAATTAGCCGATGCTGCAGATAACCGAGTGCCAAAGAGAGGTCCTCTCCAAGGAAAACCTCCAAAGCCATTTTACTGAGAGAAGTCTATTTTTCTTTTCCATATTGCTAATTCTTAAATTGCCTCTAATTTTAGGCCTTGCAACCTTATTCCTCTTTATAAAATGAGATCCATTGCCATTAACTTCCATAAAAGTCTATTATCATGTACTTAATTCTTTTCGCAATTCCAAACAAAAATTTGAAAAGAGAAAGAAAATAAGTAGGAATGGCTGACAATATGGAGTGGATTAGAATAAGTCTTCCACCTTTGGAAAGATAGGATTTTTCCATCCTCCAAGTTTCTTTTTAATTTTTTTCAATCACTAGGTCTCAAAAACTTTGTACAGTGGGACCCCATCCTTGACCAAGCTGAAAGATAGGCCTCTTTCAATCCTTTGATATTGACCGATTGAAAGAGGTTGGAATGATTCTTATGTACTCTTCCCATGAAAGCACAACAATAAGTTAAATAACTCCTACTTGAGTTCTAAGATTATTAAGTAAAGGTAACTCCGATTACTTCAAAGGCTAACTTCCACAATAAGCCCAAAATTATTTGATAAGATTTTAACTTTATCCTCAACTAAATTAACTCCCACTATTATACTTCTGGTCATATTGACTTTAAGGCCGAAAATCAAATTGAAGTTGTCCATAGCTTTTAAAAGATTTGTAATTTTTGTTCATTACCTTCGAAAAGAAAATAATATCTTATGCAAAGTGAAGATGAGAGAACCAATCTTGTCTTTGCCAACTAATATGCCTTTAACTAACTTGGCTTAAACAGCTTTAGTCATCAATCTGCTCAAACCATCAACCATTAAGAGTAAAAATAAATGGAAAGAGTATCTCCTATCTAATTCCTTTAGACGCACCAAACTTTCCTTTAGGCCTTTCATTTATGAAGATTGAAAAGTTTACTAATTATAGGCAGCCTTTTATCAATTACCTTCACTTGCATCTAAACCCTTTTGCTTGAAAATAAGATTAACAAAATTCCAATCTAAGTGATCCTAAGTTTTCTCAAAATCAATTTTGATAACCATCCACTCTTTTTCTTCTTCCTACAATCTTCCACAACTTTGTTAGTATCCAAAACAACATAAAAATCTATCACCTTTTAACAATCGATGACTGATATGAAAATATAATTTTGGATAACACATCTTTCAATCTCAAAGAGAGAACTTTAGCTATTATCTTGTACAGACTTGTCACTAAACTAATAAGTCAAAAATCAGAGATCTTGATAAAATCTTTCTTCTTGGGGAATAGGTAGATGAAATTAACATTGATGATTTTATTGATAACCCTTTTGTCATAAAAATCATCAAAAGTTTTCTTCACATCTTCTTTGATTGTATCTCAACAACATCAGAAAAAAGCCAAGGAAAACCCATTTGGACCGAAGCCTTATCTAAGTAGCATTCAAACACTGTCTTCTTAATTTAATCTTCATCAAATCTTCTCTCCAACTGCTCACTTATTTTTCTTTAATAGGAACCCAATTTAGCCCTTTAATTTGAAACTCCTCTATTCGAGTATAAAATAAGAAAGTATATGATTATTTCAACTTCTATGCCAGTATCATTTTTATAACGTTTTCTTCCCAAGATTCCAACTTGTTCATCAAATTTCTATTTTTCTTCCTTTTACAATGCTATGGAACATTCTAGTATTGTTAACCCTTAGCCCATAATGCCTTGGATTTTTGTCTCCATGTAACAACTTCTTGAAATAACAATTCCGCTAGATTAATTTTGGCTTGACATCTCTCATTAGAAAGGCTAATGTTCATCAATCCCTCTTCTTCTAATCTATCAATCTCTTGAGTTTTTCTCTCAAATCTAGCCTTCTCCTCCTTTAAATTCCCAAAGACTTTTTAGTCCATCTTTTTAGCCTACTCTTGGTTTTGCTTAACTTTCTCGTTAATTTGTACCCTTTGAATCTTTCAAACTACTCTTTACCCCACTATTCCTCAATATTGTTTTTAAATTGATGATGATGCAGCCATATATTCTCAAATTTAAATAACATAAGTCCCCACTTCACATCATGGGGTCAAGGATAATTGGACAATGATCAAATGTAACTCTTGGCAAAGTAGACTATTTAACACAACCAACCATTTCCTCCTACTCAGGCAAAAACAAAAATCTATCTAATCTACAGTAAAAGAGATAAAAGCAAAGATTAAACCATGTAAAGTTAGCACCAAATAGCTCTATATCCTTCCAACCAGATTCGCAAATCAACATATTAAAATCTTTTACGCTTTTAGAAAATCTACCTCTCTAGATTGTTCTAAAAGAATACTGACCACATTTAAGTCTCCCCAACGAACCAACTCCAGCCACAAAATCAATACAAACCAGCCAGTTCTTAAAAAATTTTCCTAACTTTAAGATTATTAAGACTATAGATCTCAGAAAGCCTTTGCTTTGTGAATTTTATGGACACTAAAAATTTTCATATAAGAGATTCTTCAACTTTGATTACCCTTACATTCTAAGCCACAATGATTCCACCATCCTTTCCAGACAAAGGAAGATAGACCCAATCTATAAATGTAACTGCTCACAACGATTCTATCACCCTCTTGGCAATCTCTTCTCTGTTTGTTTCTTGTAAAATTATAACTTTTACAACTGCATTCCCAATAAACAATCCACTCCTGACTTTTATTTTTTCTTTTTTGACACCAGAACCAAGTCCATTTCAGCCAAAAGCTCCCTTAAACTTTCTTTATTTTCTTGTTCTTGACATGATATCATCCTTAAAATACTAATTACAATTTAAAGGGGTTGAATTGATATTCTAAAAATTGAATAATTAAAAGCTAATGTAATCTTAATAAGGCAAATAAATTCAAAATACTCAAATTTAAAACGCAGTAAATATAAAAAATAAGATATAGAGAAATGAAAATACAAGATTTTTGCATGGCTTAGCTAATCTTACCTACGTCAATGCTTCCAAACTTATCGAGGTTTGAAGATTTTACTAAGAAAGCCTCCAAGATTTCAACAATGCTTATAATTAACTTCCGAAGTGTTAATCAACTTTTATAACAAGAGATTATCCACAATCTCTTAATCTAAGTGTTTCCCAACACTTACAATCACTCAACTATGATTTTACAATAAGGATTATAAAAGATTTTCTTCACACAATGTGTTTGATTACAAATGAAATATGATTGAGTCTTTTATAACAAGTTGAAAATAAGTTTGATTTAATAAAATTATAACAAAATTTCCTAAAGTGTGATTTAATAAAATTATAACAACTTTAAAACTCAAGAAGGATTGTATACTTAGTATCAAGCTCAATAATAATTGTTGAATCTTTTCTTATTTAAATATGATTAAGTCTTTTATAGTTAGAGCAGAAAACTAGGCGTTATTAATTTTTCGCTCATAATCGGTTTCCAGTTTACAGTAACCAGCTTGCTGTTTAATGTTACAGTTAGAGCTTCCACTTGACTTTTCAAATATTCGGTTTTCAATCTATGAATATCTAGTCTACTTGTTTGAGTATAAAAACTTACTTTTGTAACAAGTTTCTAATTTAGCTTAAACAAAAGTCGTTTGATTCCAACGAGCAATTTCTTGTAATCGGTTTTCAAGTTAGCTTAGCGAAACCCGTTTAGTTCCGGAAACACATTTCTTGTAATCGGTTTCTAAGTTAGCTTAAGTAGGATTTTTGGTAAAATATTTAACTTCTTACTGAAAAATTCATTTTTCTGTAATTATGAAATCGCATCCTTTTTGTGAATAAAAATTTTGGAAAAATATTAATCATTTCATTGTTATTAAAGCATAATTAATGAAATTAATTTGTAATTTGTTATCATCAAAATCAACATGTTATATAGCCATATAAGTTAACATCCATTCCTTTCCTATAAACTTACTTGAACTGACTAATTTGCCTTTCCCTTTTCTTTGGTACTTTATAACATTTGACCCAGTGTTCTGGCCTTCATGTTTTCTTCTTCCTCTGTTACCAGCCTTCACAACCGTAAACCTTTACCTTGCACTGATTTCTGCCTCTGATTAGTCTCACAACCACTAATACAATAGAAATCATCTTGAATTAATCAATATATTTCAGCTCTAATTTTTGCAATGAACATCTCAGAGATTCAACTTCAACCTTATTAGAATTCTTACATTACAAGTTAGATTTTGAGACCTTCACAATCTTGCTTTTCATGTGAGGCTTAATCAGTTGGAAAAAGAGTTATGGTTCGTGTTAATGGCATCAAAGTTGTTCATTTTAAAAGGCCCAATGGATTTTTGTAAAAACTAATTTTCCTTAAATCCTTGAAGGACCTACCTCTCCATTATAAACTTGTGCTTTGAGCCTTTCTGGGCTTTTATTCAGGCCCAAGTTTTAAATATTTGGTATGAGAATGGATTTGGAAGGATTTTTAGAATTTCGAAACCTTGTAAGCCGGTTGCTGCATTTAATTCCTCTGCAACTTTTCATTCATAGACCTATTCCTTGTGCACAGGTGTTGCTTGAACCACTAATTGGTAGCTTGCTACTATTCTTATTTAACTTTTCTTTGCTGCCACCAGTCCTTTTTTACCGCCCGCTTCATCTTCAACTTGGTTGACGATGGACAAAACATTTGTGCTGTCATCACCTGTAGAATCTTCTATTATTACTCTGATGGGTGGTACAATTATTCACTTTTTCCACAATTGTAACAACTACTGGAATAAAACAAGAGCTCATTCTTTCCACTTTAATTTTTGCTTCATGCAGATTGTGCATGCCAAGTGCTCTTTGATGAATTTCTGTCGGCCCTCCACAACAATCTCTTATTGTTTTCAAAATTTCCTTCCACAAGTGAAAGACAATTGTGAAGTTATTTATCGTATAAATTACACTCTTATAAAAATATGTAAAAATTATAACATATATGAAACTCCTATGTATTTTTATAAGGAATGTAAACTATATAAAAATAACTTAGTAAGACCTTAAGTGAAATAGTAACCCACTAAGCCTAACTTATTCTCTTTTGAAAGTCAATCATTCTCTTCTTTTATTAATAGGTAGATATTGTAACATTTCAACCCCAACTTTAATAAACCGAATTTCACTGCAACTCATAAAAATGTTAATCTCTTTGTAATTAATTACAACTCAAGTCCTAATATAACATTAAACTATATCGAAAAAATTTAAAATTTTATCAAACCATCTACAATCTTTAATTACAAATTTTTCTCTTCACTCAATATGAATCCATCATGATTTTTGAGAACAGATTCATAATAGACTATAATGAATATAAAATTCAATAAGTAAATTAGTTTTTATATATCAAAATATATACATATTTATATATAATGCAAATGAATGATATGACATGGTCTTTTAAAAATATTGTAAAACAAATTCATAAAAATCTCATTTTATCACTTTCAAAATTTCATATTTTCTTGTAATAAAATATATATCCTATAATGTGATCTTTATACTATGAGTGGCATTTCGTGGCAGGCTGTCGAAAGGTGACCCTCACATAGTCTCAAAAATGACTCCCACACAACTTCAAGAGGTGGCCCCAATGCTAAAATTCAATTTCTCATTTTATTAAAATATAATGCATGTTCATACTTATATTAATGAACTATCACACACATATATGTTCATGTACGTAATCACGCTCATCATATAACAACACATTACATAAATATATGAGTAGGAACATATAAACCAATATCCATGGATATTAAAAATAAGATTTTCAAACACGTCACATATCCTGTAGTCCAACTGAATGTTATCACTTAATCTGCACATGCCCATAAACCCATATTCTCTGCTTCCTTAGGGTTATGGTTGATAAAGACAGCTTCATCATCATGAAATGACGTCAATTTTTTAATTACTTCCGATTCACCATTGGAATTTTACCTCTTGCAAACCATTACTCTGTCCCACTAACCAAACTCCACACATTCTGCATCGGACTGTTGTTGCCCAATTTTCCTTTCTAGTCATTTTAACCTCTCAAACACCACCCGCCCGTTGCTTTTCTCCCCATTAACCGAACTCCATAAATTATCTACCATTTTTTTCCATCCTTCTCAGTCCTTACCTTTCGAAATAATAATTTTTTGTACACCATTTTCTCCCCCATTCTTATTTATATTGATTATAAAGCCTCGTCTATTTTCATGCCTCTCAATTCACACTGGAACTTACATAGAATGATCTCTGAAAATCCTAAAAAAAGTTTTGTTTGATTTGGCATGAATGACCTCTAATAAATTTTCTCCTAGCCACATTGCACATTCCACCTCCACCGAGAAAGAGTAATTTCTAAATATGCTCTTTTCAGTTATCTTGATACTCCTCCGTCGATATTTTTCTTCCATCTCCAATACGAAAAGCTTATGTTCTATCTTAAAATGTCTGATACACTTTGATGATGACGACTAATGGATTCCCCTCGCATAGGTTTATTTGCAAAATGCATATATCAGTGATTCCAACCAAGGCATCATGTTTATTGGAGAAATATAGAAGACACCTGCACCAATAAGCAGGTCCAAAAAGAAAGAGATCCAGTTTTCAACATAATAAAAAATAGGGAGTAGTCTAAAACAATGTTAAAAGATGAATCTTCTTACAGTAACCCAGTAATCCACATTTGAAATTTCAAGGATTCATTAAAAGCCCATGAATTTCTAATAAATTAAAAAATAATAATAATTTAAGGGTGAAGTAATAATTGATAACACAAAATGCAATCTTAAATCACGCTCGTAGAGCAAACTTTGAGTAAAAATGATTAATTTATAATGTGTTTACCCATTTAAAATAGAAATGAAAATAAGGGAATGAGATTTTATTAACTTGCTTACTTATAAAACGAAGAAGGGAATGGGAATGAATTAGCTTGGGCCTACATGAAATTAGAAATCATTACTGGAGTTCTAAATCCCAAGAGTTAGGATTCAGAAACAATTCAAAAGAATTTTGAAAATACCCATCTAAATTTCTTATTTATCCTAATTAAATCACAAAGTAAATAATTCAAACGAAAATCATCAAAATCGAAGCAGCACTAACACCATAATATGCAATCAACAACACAGAACATGTCATCATCGATTATGCAGCCGTTGACGATCGGTCATCAATCTTGAGTTAAAGCAGCAACACCCACCATCGCCAGTAGTGCAGCCGCGGATACATAGCCTGCCGATCTCGCGCAGCAATAGTAACACCTTGTAAACATGATCGCCAATAGTCGATTTTGCATGGAAGAAGCAGCAGCACCTTGCAAAAATTATGATGGTGATGATTATTATTGTAATTATTGTTATATTGTTTGTCATGGTTATTATAATTATTATTTAATAATATCAATAATATTATATTATATAATAATATTATTATTACAATAATAAATTGAAGATATTTTAATAATTCGTAATAATTTATTTTGATTTTGAGGTAAAGAAAATACATTAACAAAAATACAGTTTATTCTAATTTTTATTTTTATTATTTAAGTAAAAAAATTATTTTGATTCTATTTTTTATTATAAATCTAGTTAATTTTAATTCCAACTATTTCAATTATGAATTAATAAACACATTATTAAGTTAATATTTTTTAATTGTCACGATTTAATACATGGAATTCATTATTTTGTCTGGATTTTGGTTAAAAATAACAAGCGCCTTTGATTTTTTTTTTTTTAAAATTTTGACGAATATTTGTTCAACTTCTTAATTACTTGAATGTGGATCAACAGATGAAAATATATGAAAAAGATTAGTTCACCCTTGATCAATATAATAGTGATAAGTATAATCTCGAAATAAATTTAGAAATTAGAGGAATTTATTCCAAAGATCAGAGATTCTATCTATAAGGCTGTAATATATACCATTAGTGGGGATTGAATCCAATGGGATATATCTAAGATATACACAACTACATAATCAAAGTTAAAAGAGGGAATAAGACAAGTTTATTTGAAAAATTTAACCAATTTGAGCTGACATTTTGTCTGAAAGAAAAAATACATTTTCAAGTCGTCGAATTGAATGATAAAATTGTCTATTTGTTTTATTATTTTCAAATTAGAACAGCTACTCCTCCCAAAACTTATTCTTCAACCCAAAATTGTCATAGCAAATACTTAGGGAAAATTTACACAAATAACCTTTCTCATTTTGTATTTTTCACTAATAACTTTTCTATATTTTTCCTATCATAATTAGCTAATCAAAACTTACATTTCCTTAATTACCCTACATATTTAATTTTTATTACAGAACTATAAAACATCGTTCCTGCAACTGCCAACCTGTTCCCTAGCCACTCACCGTTCTTGCAAACTACAAAGACCGATAATTGAAGATCAGAGCTTCTTTACCTAACTGCGTGTAAGGTAATATAATTGTATTAAATATTTATATAAGTGTTATGAATTTATGTGCTGTATCGTTTGCGAGCTAGGGTTTATATTTTGTATTTTGCGAGCTAGGGTTTGGTGAGACAAGTAGCCTGTCGCACAGGCTGCACTTGTATACTTATTACTTTTAATATATTTTATTTTTTAGTAATTATATTTTTAACAGTATAATTAAATTATTTTCTTCAATCATGTCAGGATTAATGGACTTAGTTGTACTTGAACTCTGTTATAATGGTTGGTGGGAGACATTGGCAGATGGTCGGATGGATTATGTGAATGCTAAGAATACAGCATTTTTGGTTGGAAAAGATTGTTTGTTTGTTCAGTTTTTATCAAGAATATACGAGGTTTTACAGATAAATCCTAATGAATATAATATCATGTTGAAGACAACATTGAAGTCTAATAACACAACCTATCATGCATGTTCACTACCCATGGACATATGTAATGACGAAATGGTGAAGGTTGTATTACATTTAGCCTCTGATGTGGCCAACATTGGATGTATTCCTATATTTGTTACCACATCTCCTAGAGTTCCAACCCAAGATGTTGAAGATGTTGAGGCACTTGTAGAATCGGTCTACATCCCGGATGTTGAAGAAGAGGTATTACAAGGACAACATCGTTGCAGTGATATTACTCTCAGGTCCACGACAATAATGACACTATTGATGATAATGGTATTGCATTGCTCGATGTTAGAGAAGAGATGTTACCGGTAGAAACATCTTTAGGGCAATATGGTGAACCTATTAATAACATGGGCAATCCGAAGCGAGATGATGTTCGTGTTAATGATAGGGTGCTTGATCTTATTGATATTCCTTCAACAATGAGAGCGAGCGTGAGGATGATATTGCTGCTAATAGTCGGAACGATCGATCTCTCGCTCCAATGGACCGTTCGATGATGACAGTTGTTGACCCTCTTATAAGTCTTGCTCCAGTTATGCCATCAAACTTGATTGCTCCAGACTTTATTAGAAGTTGTAATTGGGATGATATTAGTGTGGGTAAGTTGTTATCTAAGAAGAATGAGTTAATATTGGAGCTACGCAAATTTGCCCTTCGGAATAAGTTTGATTTTAAGATTGCAAGGTCTACAACTACACGTTTTGAGGCCCACTGTTCTTCGGAATCATGTAAATGGCGTATTCGAGCAACGAGACCTTCGAATGAGAAAAATGTTTATTGGGTAGTTCGGAGAATTGATAATGTACATACATGTCATAATGAGGTATTATCGGACGGCCGTCACCAAGTAAAGAGCAAGGTTGTTGGTCATATTATTGCTGAAAAATATATTCGGGAAAAAGGATATACACATCAAATGATATCGGAGTAGACATGCGGCGAGGAATATGGTGTCCGGTTAACATATCGGCAAGCATATCGGGCCGAGAGAAGTTGGTCTAGAAATTATTAGAGGAATCCTGCGAGTCATATAACTTACTACCCAAATATTCTCATGTTTTGAAGGCACGAATGAAGGTACAGATTACTCACCTTGAGCGAGATGCGGATGGTAATTTCTTATACTACTTTGTAGCTCTTGGATCTTCCATCGAGGGTTTTAAACGATTATATTAGACCGGTGATTGCGGTAGATGGTACTCATCTAAAGGGTCTATATCGGGAAGTATGTTTGTTGCAACTCGCTTAGATGGAAACAATCAATTGTATCCAGATTAGCCATTGGAGTTTTGGATTCGGAGAATAATGATGCTTGGGAATGGTTTATGATGAAGTTACATGGAGTGATTGGTGATATGTCGGACCTAGTATTTATCTCCGATCGATGCACTTCTATCAAGAGAGCCGTTCTTAAAGTATTCAGTTATCTTGCTCATGGCATTTGTTTTACCATGTGAAGGGTAATATCAAAGCAAAATTCAAGATGTCCGAGTTGTTTGGGATGATTTCGAGTCGATCTTTATAAAAGCCGCAAAAGCATATGGGCACGAAGAATTTAGAAAACAACTTGAGGCTCTGTGGATGCTCCATTCCGGTCAGGTGATTACTTGGAGAATAATGTGGGGATATGTAATTGGGCAAGGTCCGAGTTTGAAGGCGGGAGATATAGTATTCTTACCACGAACATCGCGGAAAGCGTGAACTCTTTTATGAGAGAACCGCGAAAATTTCCGATTACTCATCTTATTGATCATTTTAGGAAAACAATGCAGCAATGGTTTTATGATAGAAAACTTGTGGCTGAATCAATGAGTACTTGGCTAACAACTTGGGTAGATGAAATAGTGGCTGAGAGGAGATCTCGGGCCGAAATGATGATGGTCAGTCACGTGTCTCCACATCGATTTCATGTTTTGGGTGGTGGTGTGAATGAGGGATTAGTTGACATAGAAAAAAAACTTGCACATGTAGAGTATTCGATTTAGATCGGCTCGATGCATGCGCATGCAATTCTTGCTTGTTTAGCTGTCCGAGTGGATTACATAAGCCTTTGTTCTGAATTTTACACCAAGGAATCATTGGTAAAGGCTTATGCACAACCAGTGGAGCCAGTTGGTGACGTAATCGATTGGGAAGTGCCAGATGAAATTCAAGAGATGCAAGTTTATCCACCAGTAGAAGCACCACCACCGGGTCATCGTAAAGAGCTGAGAACACCCTCTATCGGTGGGGATGTAAATCGAAGAACCGTGAAATGTGGGCGGTGCAATGAATCGGGTCATAACCGTAAACGATGTAAAAATTCTATTGTATCAAACCAAAATTAGTTGCATTCTTCCAAGTAATATTGTACTGAGTATTAAAATTTTTTTTTATATTGCATAATATATATATTGGTAAAATAATTTATTTAATATTATTTTTTATATTGAATACAATAGTTTATAATATAATATCACTATTAAAGATGTCTACAGCAATCTTTTTCCTAAAATACATCCCATGACTGCCGTTGAAATCAAGCCTAAGTCCAAACATTAAATACATAGTAAACATCAATAAAAAAACACCACAATCACCACTACCAGGCTCTTGTTGTGGGACACCTTTAACTGCAACGACTTTCCAGTATTCAGCACGCGGTAGGTCATGTCGAAAACTGTAGAATCCAACATGGTCTAGCCATCGAGGGAATATGACTTCAAATGCCCTAAATTGATCCTTGTACGTTTTATCGTCACGGAATGTAAGCAATGAGTCATAAATCCATACTTTGTTGTTACGAAAGTCTACTATGGCTAGTACCCAATGATCGCCGCCAAGGTTAACTGGAATGAAAACCTACACATAAAAATATTGTTCTGAATTTAGTATTTCTTATACCCAAATTAATACAGTAAAAAAATAAAAATTTTATATTGACATACCATATCCACATCTGTTAGCTGCTTCGACATTATAAACTCCCACCCACGAATATAGCTATTAAAATTATCACTTTATTGTAATATTTCGACCGAACAATTTCCGTTGTTCCATAATTGCTTAAGGAACACCTGCAATATCATATACACTAGAATTCAGAAATACACAACATATAATTTTAAAAACAACGAATATATAATTAGTAAACCACTGTACCCAAAAATATGTGTCTGTATGCGTGACCCGCTGAGACAATGCATTTGGATACTGCCGTTGCTTCTCGCTGATCAAGCGAAAATACTCATGAATATGCTGTACATAAGAAATAAGAATAGCAAACCACTGGTCAATTTAGAAAACAATCCTACTACACAAACACAACCAATGGTTTGATGTTTAAAAAAAATTACCTCGTCACCTAGCCATCCTAGTGAAGTATGACCTAAAAGTATTTGAAGAAACGAGTGGGAGTATGGGACTAAACGATCCATTGTAATGTTACCAGCAAACCACTCGTCGAACTCATTGCATACACATGGATCTTGTAATCCTCGAAGTGGATTTATATCTACACTCGTTCGTTCATCGATCTGGCGATCCACTAGTTGGAGTGTAGGCAGAGGATTGATGTTCCTCCCTCGTTTGAATGACGGAATCAAATATGGACTATTGAAGACATAAGATCTTCTATATGGACGGCCAAACTTACTAATATCCGGCGGCGCCTCCTTAAGAATCTGCCCGCTCTGTCCACTGACATCCCCATAAAAAGTATATAATGACATAGGACGGAAATCATCTGATTATCTACCTCAGTATACACTCCACAATCATCTGGTACCTATCCGTTTGTGAGGATAAATAAATTTAATAAATAACGGATTAAAAGCTAAAAGAACGCACTAATGACATATTAAATTTGCTCACCGCATACGAATGTGTAGTCGGAGAAGGGCCGTGCGAGCGTTCAGTATACGAACTAATAAATCCCACCACCGCTTCTCTAAATTCTTTGTGTTCTTTACGCTCTGCCTCAAAGGCTGACTTGATTCACATATAGAGCGATCAATCTTGTCCATCCAGTCGAATGATATAATCGTTATTGAACTTTGTCCTTGATCATTATGAATTTAAAAATTATAAGTTTAAATAAATATATATAACCTCTTAATGACATATATATATATACAAAAACAAATGATTTATAACCTCACGAATCATATGTGTCATTGGATTCGTGTGTTTGCTCATGATGGTCTTCTGTTGAAGCTCCTCCTCCACGGGACCTTGCGGCTCCAGGTGTTGGGCTAGCGGCACTTGCGATGTTTTGATTCTCCTCTGTTTCGACCATAATGGGAGATGCGTTGATTGATGGTTGATGCTTGCACAAGTAACATTACTTATAAATACATAAATAATCATTTACAAAGTAACATTACTTATAACATACTCACATTACAAACCCAACTTGGGATATATGGAACATAATCCTTTACAGTTTACCAATATTTTTGTGCTTTCTCTTTAGAGTTCGACTCGATGGTTTGTAGTGCATTTTCCTACAATAATTCAACCCAAATTTTAGGTTAGTAGAATCATAGTATTATTTACTAATATGAAAAACAATAATATACAAGCTGCATAAAGTTATATTACTTACAAGGCGAGAGTTATCATTAAGCAATGAATTCACAGCGGTGAAGTTGATTTTGGAGGAAGCGATGGGCTTCCATTGTACAATGCGTGGAATCTTTTTTTGTTTTCACGACCCATTGTGATGGAAGCCCTCCAATAACTTCGAACATCCATGTCTACAATAAGTAAAATGACAATATTAAAAAGTATTAAATATTTATTATTAACAAACAATTATCGAAGAATATGATTTTTATGTAGTACGATTTTAACGTGCACGAACTCCGGATGTAAAGCAGTAAACATTGTACTTTTCAATATTATGATTTGGCTTTTCCAAGCGAGTCTTCTTAAATTTCTCCATTTTACCATACAATGCATTGTCAAGGCTGTCAGTATATCGTTTCCATGACAAAGCGACCCATGGACCGGTTTCGAAAGTGATTAATGTCATCCACCTCGTTAAGCGATGAAAAGTTTATCGACTATGAACTTTTCTTCCATTTAGAACTCATGCGTCAAAATAAAAGAGTGCAATTTTCTCTGCATCAATGTCGTCCATAGCGTCGAAGTCTAAATTACCAAACCTTTAAGTCGAACTCGGTGAGATTTAAATTGCAAAAGCAGACCATCAAAATACGTATTAAGCGACCTATGATTCTTTTTTATCATTTTCGATTATCTGTCTTCACCCTAACAAAGTCCAGTAACTAAACACCACTCTCCGATTGATAAAGCGTATCAAATGCTCACCAATTTCAAACCACAACTAATCTGTCTCATTACTGAGCCACTTGTCTTAGCAATAAATTATGCATAATCACACCATTGAATGGAAAGCTTCGACACTCTAATAAATGACCAAATATATCCTTTTTGAATAATTGCAGCTGTCGTTTTGTTAACTTACCCTCAATAGCTTTTACAGTTGTATCTAACTTACACATACTTATGTCGCTTAGGAAAATGAGCGGTATAAGGTATACGCATCATGCACAGTACATACTGTAGAATCTGCCATACTTACATTACAAATATAACATTATTAAATTACAATTATATAATTTACAAATTAAAAAAAATTCTTTACGTAAAATATCGGAAAATATTACGGTGCGGCAGGCACTCATGTCGCACAAAAATTATCGTGACAGTGCACACGTCGCACCGAGTTCGAAATTACAACCCCGTAATTTGGTGCGACATGCATGCCAGTCGCACAAGTTCTGAATGCTGGCTGATCTGCGTAGTCGCGCTAAACACTGATCGCGACGGGCATCAGTCGCACTAAATTCGAATGCGGCGGTAGCGTCGCGCCGGCACGGTGCGGCAGGAATCTGACGGATGCGTCGCGCGAGTTGATGCGACGGGATGCTGTCGCATGCAATGCGATAGTCGCGTCGGTGCGAATTAGCGGCATGCACACGTCGCACCGAGTTTCGTGAAATAACAAATTACGATAGGTTGCGCATCTCGATGTCGTGTCTAGATGCGTACGTCTCGGAAGTCGGACTAAATTGCAGCAGATTTGCTGCGCTAATCGCGAAACAACGGGTATGTTGCATCGAAAAATTGGAGATTGGCTAATATGATAGGATAAATATCGAACGGTTATCGTGAACAATAGGATTTCATCGCACCAAATCTAGTGCGACGGCTCGCGCCGCCGACTGATCTCGTGCGATGGTCGCGTGGTGCCGGCAAAGACCACACGATGGTCGCCTCGAGTTTCTTTAAAAAGAAAAAATTACGTAAAGCGTTACCTGCCTCTACTGCCTCCTGTCGTGGTCTCCGATCATCGCCTCGTAAGTCGAGTAATCATAGTGAAATTTTGGCCAATCACGAAACAAGGGTATGTTGGTCCGAAAAATTGAGATTGGCTAATTATGATAGGAAAAATATAGAAAGGTTATTAGTGAAAATACAAAACAGAAAGGTTATTTGTGTACAAGAGGTAAAACTGAAACATAAATTACAATTGGAACCTTATAGAATAAAAAAATTATATTTGGGACAATAATAACAGCAGAGATACTACGTAATATTATTTTATATTATTAATAAATTTAAATTTATTCATATTTAAATATCTATTATGAGTTATATTAAATTATTTAAAAATAATTAATTTTTATATATTAATTGCTATAATATAATTAAATAATGTAATATTATATTATATTTTTATATACTATTTAAGTTTTATTATTAGCTATATTAAACTATAAATTTGTTAATAAAATAAAAAGTAAAAATAAAAAAAATAATATTATATTAAATTAAAAAGTTATATTTATTTACTGTTATTATTATAAGGTAAAAGTAAAAAAAAAAAGATGCAAACAAATGCGGCTGCTGCCGTATTAGCATAACCCCTTACTGTGCATTTAGTACACTGTATTATACTATGATGTATTGTATTATTTGAATGTTGGTGTATTATATTATTTTATATTATATTAGCATTGTATTATAGTAATACTATATAATATTTGGTGTTACATCGTAAGTATTAATTTTTACGATTAATTTAAATTATATATTATATTATATTAATACTTTATTTTATATTAATATAATTAAATTGTATTAATATTTTATATTATTATTAATTTAAATTAATATTATTCATATTTAAAAATTTATTATTAATTGTATTGAATTATAAATTTATTAATAAATTATACTGTAAAAAATAATATAATATTATTGAATAATAAATTATATATTTATTAATTTATTTTATTAATTATAACAAAAAATAAAAAATAAAATATTATATTAAATTAAAAAATTTATATTTATTTGTTGCTATTATTATTATTATTATTAAATACAAAAGAAAAGAAAAGTAAAAAAGAAAAAGAGGAAAAGGAGAAAGAGGCAAGAATCGGCCGATAAGTTAATTCCTACCATACCGAATGTTAATAATGATATTGTCGTGATAAGCACACACTACATGCTTTGCTTCAGCCAAACATATTATCGTATAAAATTAATAATAACAAATACTTTTGTATGGTAATCAAACACGCCCTTATTACATTGCAATTCTAATTCCAAACAAGGTATAGTATTAATTTAATGAGGAGTAAGGTTTTATCGTTAAAAATCTCTATGCACCAAACATGCCCTAAATTCTTTATTTAATCCAAATGTAACCAATCAATTAAGTCTAGAGTTAATATCAAAATTAAATTAGAATTAATTTTGGGTGTTGCAACACCAGAATTTCTAATTAAATTTTCGATTTTTTATTACATACTTAAATCCAAATTTAATTAACCTTACAATTTCAAATAAATTTAAATTTAATTAGTCGACCAAAATTGTGGAATTAAGTATATTATTAACTCAAATTTAACTATATGTTAAAATATCTTCTTTTTAAATTTCGCACCATCAATGAATGTATTTTGAGTATCAATTTAATTCACCTAAACATCATTTTCGATAACAAATAATTCTTTTCAAAGCACTTTTAGATATAACCAAATTATCAATGACCTTTAACTTAAAAATTGACTCCCACTTAAAATTAGCATCAAAATAGTAACTCATTATGCTACCTATTCAAAAAACATTCTAAAGAATTATCTTTAAATAAGCCTATTCTAAAGAATTCAACCTTAAATATATTAATGAACGGATATAATGCTGATCGAAATTTTTAAACTAATTAGTTGGTTCTATTTTATAAGAATAAAAACAGGGATACTAAGTAAAATCATTTCTAATGATGTAATTATTGATTTATAACTATCATATCAATAAGTCATTAAAACAAAATTAAGTAATGTTACAATTTCAAATCAATAATAAGTACATTATAGCGATAATAGTGATAACAAGGCGTTAAAGAGTTATATTTCAAAGAATATGTTTAACAATAATGTTATTTTACTTGGATGAAATTGCCAGAACTCTTTCTAAGTAAATCAAACATTAATAGCACATTATATTTACTACAGAGAAAAGAACTTTGAGCCTCTTGACGTTTGGAAAATAGGACATAAAATCTCTTTACATTTCAAAAAATACATATAACCCCTTTTGTTAATAAATTATATTTGTTTTAATAATAAATTTATTTTAAATTTATAATTACTATTATGTCCTTATAATAAATAAACTAATATGTTGACTTACATGTCATGTGTATAATAAAAGAGTGGAGCTATATGTATTATAAAAATAACTCGAATACTCATATTTTTATAAAAAATTTACTATAAAAATACCTATAGTATAAATTACTATTAAGGGTACTTTTTATGACAATATATAATACTATTATTTTAATTCTCTAGACACTCGTTTAGGGCATTGCAATCAACGTATAACTTTCTTATTGTTTTTTTTGTTTTAACAAACTTTGAATCATTCTTCCTTCCTTCGCTTATGAATTTTCGGGCATTCAATCTGGCGGTGGAAGTGGCATCATAGCTATCGTTGAAGAATATCGTCATAAGTGGTCCCTTCGCTAGGCACATTGTTACTGGTCGCATGATTCCAGCTCAAAATGGTCCAAGAGAATGAGCCAAGAGGTGCTAGCTTGGCTCGATTCTAGATTATTCCACACAATTCCAGCACCTCTAGCACATTTGTACATATCCTAGATTTTGACACATGTACGATCGAGATTTTGACACATGTACATAGAATTCTCTAGGACTAGCCAAGCTTTCCTATAAATAGAGGTGAGCTCTAGATATTTGTATCATCCAAGCAAAGCATCAAAGCATCAAACACTTGTAAGCTCTCTTGTAAGCTTTCTTTCGAGTAATATAATTTCCGCATTTGGCTACATTGCTCGCTAGCTCTTCCTTCTCTTTAGCATTTCGGGAACCTCTTGGCTTAGCTATTGAGAAGCATAAAGGCTTACTTAGTAACATCCCGACAAAGGTTGTCTAACACTCATCCCGTGACAAGTGGTATCAGAGACCAAGGTTTGCACACACGCATTCCAGCAGCAATGGCCAACCTACCAACCTCAAGCGTTACACAAGAGGGTGCTCATGGTGTGGAGATTATTCCGGAACCAAGCCGGGGCCGCAACGAAACACGCGGACAGGCCAAGACTCGTAACAAGTCCAAGGCCGCTTCCATCGATGCTTTGGAGCCTCACATGGCTACGCTCGAAACAACAATGTCCGTCTGACACCCTCGAAACTTTGGAGGAAAGGGTGGATGGTCTTGAGGGCGAATACGCCGACTTCACAGTGGCAACGAAGGCCCTTATGCAAGAGCAAGCCAACACTCTCCGAGGGAAATTTCGGCATTCCACGAAGAATTGTCGAAACTCCGCAGCTCGCGTAAGACGAGCCGCATGCCGTCCGCATCTGAGCAGAGGAAGTCCGCTCAGATTGGGCATGGCACAAGCGCACACTCTCGCTAGCCCAGCTTCTACAAGCACGAGTGATGCGCGGCGCATTGACGTGCCAAAGCCGGACACCTACGATGGCACACGCAATGCCACCATCGTAGACAACTTCTTGTTCGGGTTAGATCAGTATTTCGATGCCATGGGCGTATGAGAAGAGGCATCGAAGTGGGACCGCACCAACGCTCCTACGAGGCGCCGCACAATTATGGTGGCGCTGAAGCATGGTGAAATGGGCAAAGGCATCTCGCGCCATCAACACATGGGCAGACTTCAAGCAAGAACTCCAAAGCAATTTGCCCCAAGCAATGCCGAAAAGAGGCGAGAGCACGCTGTCGCCTCAAGCAAACGGGTAGCGTTCACGACTACATCAACGAGTTCACTACCCTTATGCTAGAGATCAGCGACATGTCCGACAAGGACTCACTCTTCTACTTTCAAGATGGCCTTAAGGATTGGGCCAAGACGGGGCTTGACAGGCGGGGTGTCCAAACACTTGACTACGCCATCCGGAGAGAGCAAACACTTCTCCACCCAATCCAAAGAGAAAAGGCCTAGCCAAGGCAAAGGTGGGGGAGAGAGTCGCAAGGACAAGGGGCACAATCGCAAGGATTGGGGGCAGAAAAAGCCTCCAAGCGGCAAGAGCGGGCAAAGCAAACCGGAAGGCAAGAAGGAAGCTCCGAAGCCTGCGCCCATGCTTCATTTGCAATGGCCCTCATTGGGTTCGCGACTGTCTGGAGAAGAAGTCGCTGAATGCCCTCGCTGCCCAGCTCAAGGGCAACTCCACACCAATGCTGGAAGAACCCCGATCCAACATGGGTTCTATCTAACGACTTGGCACACTTGACAGCCCACAAACAGCACTCAAGAAAGGGCTGATGTATGTTAGCACGAAGATAAACGGTCACACCGTTCTCGCATTGCTGGATACGGGAGCCACACATAATTTCGTATCCGAGGATGAGGCCAAGCGCTTAGGCTTCAAGACCACAAGACAAGGAGGTACCATGAAGGCGGTGAACTCACCAGCCAGGCCCATCATGGCACCGCACAAGGAGTTAATGTTAGCACTTGGCACATGGAGCTGAAAGCTCAATTTCTATAAGTGTCGATGGATGACTTCAAGATGGTCCTCGGCATGGAATTCTTCGACCAAGTCCATGCCTTCCTCTTCCAACCACGAACTCCCTCAAGATCCTCGATGGGAGTAAGGCATGCATGGTTTCTACTGAGCGAGGAAAGTCCGAGGAGAAGACACTCTCCGCCATGCAATTCAAGAAGGGTTTCAAGAAGGACCCAAGCTTCTGGTCTCCATCCCGGAGCTCAACGAGGGGAAAATCCAGCAAGTGCTCCAGCCCAAGTCCCTCCTATGGTACAATCCGTCCTCGAGGAGTTCAAGGACGTGATGCCTCCCGCACTCAAGAAGCTTCCACCTAGACGAGAGGTGGATCATCAAATCGAGTTGGAGCAAGGTTCAAAGCCTCCAGCCTTGGCACCCTACCGCACGGCGCCTCCCGAGCTCGAAGAATCACGAGGCAGCTCATGGAATTGTTGGACGCAGCTATGACGCCCATCCAAAGCCCCATTCGGTGCAACCTGGCCTTTTCCGTAAGAAGAATGATGGATCGTCGCGGATGTGCATCGATTATAGAGCGCTCAACAAGATTACTATCAAGAACAAGTACCCAATACCCTCGATAATGGATCTATTCGACCACCTTGGCAACGCAAGATATTTCACCAAGCTCGACTTGCGCCTCGGTACTACCAAGTGCGCATCGACAAGGAGATGAGCCCAAACAGACGTGCAAGGTACGATCTTCGAGTTCTTAGCTTTCGACTAACAAATGCACGCCACATTCCGCACACTCATGAACAAAGTGTTGCAACCATTCCTCGACCGCCTCATGGTCGTGTACTTGGATGACATAGTGGTGTACAGACCACACTCGAGGAGCATTCCAAACATTTGCAGCGAAGTGTTCCAAGTACTTGGAGAACGAGCTCTACCTCAAGTTGAGAAGTGATCATTCGCACAAGAGGAGGTAGAGTTCCTCGGCACAAGATATCGACCAAGCAAACTCACGATGGAGAACTCGGGTGAAGGCCATACTTGATCGGGAGCCTCCCACTAAAGTACCCGAGCCACGATCATTCCTTGGCTCAGTGAATTACTACCGCCGGTTCATACAAGGCTACTTAGCCAAGGCGGCACCTTGACGGATCTACTCGAGAAGAATCGGACATAGCATTGGTCCGAGGATTGCCAACAAGCATTCGAGGGTTCGAAGCAAGCAATTTCGGAGGAACCCGTCCCGGTTCTTCCGGACCACACTAAGCCCTTCGAGTGCAAACGGATGCCTCCGACTTCGCCATTGGCGCAGTCCTTATGCAGAAGGCCACCCGATAGCGCTTGAGAGCCGAAAGCTTAATGACACGAACGTCGCACAGCTCAAGAGAGAGATGACGCATCATCCATCGCCAAGAGTGCGACATTACTTGCTCACACTTCACTATCATGACGACAACGAGCCACGAGCTACTTTCAAACGCAGAGTCGAGCCCCAGCAGCGTGGCAAGATTTTCTCTCGAATTCGACTATAGGTCGGAGTACAAGCCGTGCAAAGCCAATGTCGCTGCGGACGCACTAAGCCGCAAGCGCGAATTGGCCACTCTAAGCGCAAGCCAACCGAAGTCCGACCTTGTCTCACGCATCAAAGAAGGCCTCCAACAAGACCCATTGGCAAAGGACTTGCCGGAGAAAGTGCTTCAAAGGAAGACAAGGAGATTTTGGCAGAAGAAGGCATCCTCCTCACCAAGGAGATCGACTGCTCGTGCTTAGGTGGGAAACTTACGCAAGAAGTCATCAAGGAGTGCCACGACTCCAAGTGGGTCGGTCACCCCGAATAGCGCAGCACAACCGCACTAGTCCAAGCCTCGTATTTTGGCCAAGTATGCGGACGACATCGAGGCATATATGCGGACTTGTCTTGTGTGCCAACAAGACAAGATTGATCACCAATTGCCTGCAGGATTGTTGCAGCCCCGCCTCAAGCATCAAGGCCGTGGAGAGTGTCACGATGGATTTCATAACTGCCTTACCAAAATCCGAGGTCACGGCAAGATCATGGTCGTGGTAGACCGCTATAGCAAGTATGCAACATTCATTGCCGCACCAGCAGATTGCAAGGTGGATGAAGCTGCCCGTCTCTTCATCAAACACATCGTGAAGTTTTGGGGTGTTCCTAGAAGCATTGTGAGCGATCGAGACCCACGCTTCATTGGAAAATTTTGGACGGAGCTCTTCAAGATGTTGGGAACCGACCTCAAGTTCTCGACAAGCTTTCATCCACAAACGGATAGACAGACTGAGCGCATCAACAGCCTCCTTGAAATGTATTTGAGGCATTATGTGAGCACTCATCAGCGAGATTGGGCGAAGTTGCTTGATGTCGCCCAATTTTCATACAATCTCCAGCGGAGCGAGGCTACCGGCAAGAGCCCATTCGAGATCATCATGAGATTCCAGCCCATGAACCCCAATGCCATAGCCTCAACGTACGAAGGGAAAAGCCCTGTGGCACACAAGCTCGCCCGCGAATGGCATGAAGAAGCGGACATCAAGTGAGCATACCTCGACAAGGCCGCGAGGAAAATGAAGAAGTGGGCCGATACAAGGAGATGGCACGTCGAGTACAAGGAAGGAGATCGAGTTATGATCAAGCTCCTGCCCCAACAATTCAAGACACTTCGGAAAGTCCACAACATTGTACGACGTGTGGGCAACGTCTCGTATCACTTAGAGCTTCCACCAAGACTCAAAATTCATCCGGTCTTCCATGTGAGTCTTCTCAAGCCATACCACGAAGACGTGGAAGAACCAACACGCGGAGAATCAAGGCGTGTCCCAACGACCGTTGTCACCGCGTTCGACAAAGATGTGGACTACATCCTCGCGATCGCATCATTCGAGCGAGGGCGTGCCACCATACTACGAGTACTTGGTGAAGTGGAAGAACCTCCCGAGAGCGAAGCCACTTGGGAACGAGAAGATGAATCGTGGCGGTTCACGGAACACATCCAAAGCGTACAAGCACGAGAGCGCGACGAGGACGCCATGAGCTTAAGTGGGGAGGATGTTACGGCTGCATGATTCCAGCCTCAAAATGGCCCAAGAGAATGAGCTAAGAGGTGCTAGCTTGGCTCGATTCTAGATTATTCCACACAATTCCAGCACCTCTAGCACATTTGTACATATCTTAGATTTTGACACATGTACGATCTAGATTTTGACACATGTACATAGAATTCTCTAGGACTAGCCAAGCTTTCCTATAAATAGAGGTGAGCTCTAGGTATTTGTATCATCCAAGCAAAGCATCAAGCATCAAACACTTGTAAGCTCTCTTGTAAGCTTTCTTTCGAGTAATATAATTTCCGCATTTGGCTACATTGCTCGCTAGCTCTTCCTTCTCTTTAGCATTTCGGGAACCTCTTGGCTTAGCTATTGAGAAGTGTAAATGGTTACTTAGCAACATCCCGACAAAGGTTGTCTAAGTGCCGCACGGGTTTGCTGCGCAAAACACTCATCCCGTGACAACATACTCTGAATCATTCTTTCTTGTCCATCTCTTTCAGGTCCTCCGTCAACCTCAAAATCATGTTCTCAGCAAACTCCATTATAAATTTTATCTTAACTTCTCTTCATGATTCTAAGCTCTGAACTAGAGAAGCAAAGCAAGCATCGTCTTTGATTTGGCCAAATGATGAAGGGAATAAAACTAGGTTTTTTAATTTTTTAATTAAAACTTTTTAAGACCGATCTCATACAACATATAAGAATTAAGTAATCTAGAAATTCATACCTTGATTTTTTGAGAAGATGAACAATTTAGAGTTGTAGATCCGCTTCCAAACGACCTTCCAGGCTATGACTCAAGTTTAATCAACACTGGACGTGTGGACGTCTGTTTCACCACTCCCTAATTGTTACTAGCTCCTTTTAGATGTCTTCTGTATTTTTCTTAAAAACCCTGGGATTCTCTCTCTTTTCTTTTTAAGAGAATAATGTCCCTTTTATAATATCTTATGAAAAACCCTAATATGTTAGGATTAGGATTTCAATTTAAAATAGAATTCTTCTTTTAACTATCTCTCAACTTACGTAAAAGTGGAAGGAATGTGTAACTAACTAGGAGACCACCTTGTAAAATATTACAAGCCCCCATTTACACTTGAATATAACATACTAGGTCTTAACAAATATTATAATTATGATTTTCATCTAGTATGCCGGTTTTTCTTGCTTTTGGGTCTAGTGATGGTGTTGTCAATTAAATGAGCTAACCCAGGGATCATTTGGGAACATACAATAGTGGCTACAATAATTAAATTTGTAATTAAACAAATATAATTATTTAATTCTAATTATACTCCACTGTAAGATTGGAACTGACCTTCATAATTGTATGCTTAAATATAATTAGCCCAAGCTATATTGATTTCTTGACTGCACAATCTTTTATACCACATCGTTAATTTAAATTAATATCTCAACTGTCCAATCAATTTAATTACATCTTATTCATTGATACTTACTAGTTTTATCTAATGACCATTTTCAACATACTTATTTATGTTGAAACACTCTGGCCAGAGAATTCTATGATCAAATACTGAAAACCCATCAAGAGATGTGTCGTACAAATTCTATATTGTTAATCTACAATTTCAATACTTGTAATTGCTCCCACCAAGATACCGGGTAATCTTGACTACATGTGTATGTCATGCCCATTGGTAACTCAAATGAAATAACAACTACTAATCGTGAAATCATAACTAACTCAAGATTAAGATTACGATGAAACCAATGCCTATGAGATTTAATAAGTCCGACGGTTATTACTTAGGTTAATTAAATCTCATATGTGATCCAGATTCAATGTAGACACACTACATCAATAAATTCATACATGATTAAAACAAATCACTCAATGAATTTATTACAGTCTATACCTAAATAAAGTGCCCAACTTTATTTATCAACTGTGAACTTAATTTATTTAATCATAAGATAACTTGTATTTATGTCTTCTGCGAATCCATATGGTGATCGCATAAATACATATAATATAATTAAATGGACTTTACTCAAAATATTAATGCAATTCAAAATATCTGAATAAATACTTAAAATATTTTATTAATCAGAAAATTAATATGCTTTAAAGAGCACATAATCCCAACAAATGATACATTGATTAATTGGTTTATAATGTTTATTTCTCATATATTGATAGATTTTGTTAGCTACTCCTTTATCATTCTTCGTTTATTGCAATTTTTTTATATACCTAAATAATTAAATTTTAATAATAAAAGAGTGTTTAGAGAATTTTTTTGAGTATGTATAGTGTTTTCATGAGTGTGTAATGTAAATAAAATAATTAATTTAAAATAAGTGATAATTTTTTTATTTTAAAAATTATACAAAGTATAATTTATTTTAAAAAATTAATAGATGAGTGTATATAATAATAAAATGTGTAAAATAATTTTTAGAATGCATATAGTCTCACTTATAATAAAATCAATAACTTTTTATTTAAAACTAAAAGTTAAAATGTAATTACTTTTTGTTCAAATTATTCACTCTAAATTATGAATATATCATTGCCAATAATAAATTTGATTTTAATTTTACTTATTATTTATTTTTTTATCATCCTATTATTGTGAATGGCCACTATTAAAAAATAATGATTTATGATAGATTTTTTTTGTGATAGATACCGTTGGTATCACGAGTCTATCATGGAAGCATGACATTTTTGTAACATATAAATATATACTAAGATTTTATGATATGTTTGTGACTTATAGGTTAATGACATAAATAAATTATAGATATAAGTCATACTTGAATTTATTATTGTTAACAGATTAAAACATCACGTTGTTCTGTAAAGCAATTCTACGTAGTTTAATGAGCATGATGGATATCTATCGTGAATTTAAATGGTAGTGTTTTTACAAACCAATTATTATTATTTTTTAAAGTCAAGATAATTTTATTTAAAAAAAGCCACTACAAAAAACAACGTCGAAATAACTTAAACGACATCGTTTATTTGTCTAGCATAGACCTAAATTTTTCAACACAACAAACTTTTGCTCAAGTGCTGAACAATCTCTTCACTGCACACTCTCACTCAGTGAACCTCTAGCTCAACTCAAGCAAGCTCCTCCAAACGTTAAGTCGCCGCTCACTGAAGAAGACACAAACGAATCTCTTCTCCTGCTAGTTGAAGAAGAAGAGAATAGTTGCTGGTCTCAGAAGTCAAAGACACTGCTCTCCTTCAAATCAGTTACTGGCTGTTGGAGAAATCTGCTGCTCATCGTTGCTCTGGTGAAAAAGGTAAAGGCGAAAATAACTTGTTTGATTTTGAAAATTAATTTCTTTGCTCCTTATTTTTCCTTGGTTAATTGGCTTTTTCTATTTATTAAGCATCGTTAAAAATGGAAACTGATCTCTCAATGCCTTGGGTTTTGACCTAATTAAAATTGGGGTTTTTTAAAATTGAAAATGGAGGTTAATTTGGCTGATTTTGGATCATGAATTTATCACTTAAAAATCAAATTGATTTAGTTGAGATCAAAGAATATCCCATCTTATTGTCCGTTTGTTCTGTTTGAAGCACATATCCTTGCAAACTCTGATATCCACTTGCAATTGTCTTCTTGTTTGGCTGGGACCAGGAGAAAGCATCACTCAACTGATGAACACCAACCCAATCTCGATGAAAGACCTAATCCGAAACAACCCATCTTTACTAAATAAAGGAAAGAAGTACCGTTGTCTCGGTTGTCCTTAGCTCAATCAGTAAAAAGAGATCCACAATCTATTCAAGCAATAATCTTCGTTTGACCATCAGCCGAAAGTCATGTTGATTCCACAACACGAAAAACTGGATTTGCGATCCCAGCACAGGAAAGCTCTATCTCTATCCCATAATCTTTTCGTTCAGACAAATTTTACTTGGTTTGGCTTATTAAGTAAGTTTTTTCCCTTTTTGAAATGTTTCTTGGCAAAGAAAGGATTCTTGTTTACTGATTTAGTGGATGTTGCAAATATAATTAATGCTGATTTTCTGGAAATTCCCTCTTCTCAGCTTAACTAAAAACCTCAACAACTTATATGGAAAAGTTGCAACATGATATCACTTAAACATGCGAGGAATATTGATTGATTGGCTTGTGGAGGTGAGTCAACCTGCTATTGTGTGCCTGTACCTAGCTTGAATGCAATAGTGATGTTTTATTCTCAAATGAATTTGATAGAAATGTATATTTATATCCACCAAATTTTAAGATAATTGATCAAAATTCATAGTTTATGTTTCCTCTTCTAGGTTTTTGAAGTATATAAGTTGGATCCAGACACTTTACCTCACAATGAATCTCATTGATCAGTTTCCCTCCCAAAATCATATTCCGAAGCAAAGACTCTAGCTTCTTGCTGTCACTTGCATGCTAATTTCTTTGGAAGTTTCAAGTTTTAGGGAAATTGTCAATAGTAGCCCTTTTAGTTTATTCTTTTTCATTTTCAACCTTTTTAAATTTTCTTTATCATTTTTAGCCAAATATTTACTGTATGGACTAAAAACCCATGTTATGTTTATATTAATTTCAAAAATACTAACTATTTTGTCTTTTATGATTTTGGTAATTTTCTCTTGAATCCTTGGAGTTTGATAATTTTATGTATTGTCTATTCTTCTATCATTTCTGCATCTTCGTCCTATTCTTTCTAAAATTTTTATTAGTTCTTTATAAAAATATATTTTTTGTTCTAGATCATAAAAATCTATAAATCCTAATTCTTCATAATTATCTTGGCCAACATTAATTAACATTCTTTTCTCTTGTTCTAAACTTGTTATTTCTTGGTTTATATTTTCTATATAAAGATTAACTTTATTTTCCCAACTAAATGTCATTCTTTTTATGGTATGACACATAACTCTAGTTCTATTCCAAGCTTCAAATTCTGGATTATTATTCATGATGTTTCTGTTTTATACCAATATATTAAAAATTTAATGAATTCATCTATAAATTTCATTCGTTTGTTTAATATTATTTCATCTTCCTTAGTATTTATATTAAATCTTTCTCTTTGTTCTTGCATTAAGTCCAATTCAATATTTCTTATATTATTCTTACTTTCTTTTATTTCTTTTACCAATTTTCTTATTTCATCTTTATCATGTATGTTTAAAGTATACATTGCATCGACAATATTAGTTATTGGCTCCATTTTGTTTTCTCAAATTTCTTATTTTTCTTATAATTTTATTAATATATGTATGGCTCTGATACCATTTGGCTTGGGGGTCCGAAGACTAAAATCTAGTTAATATAGTTAATATAGTCAATATAGTCAATAAAGATCTAGGTAATAAAAGTGATAACGTAATATTTTATTATGTAAACATCAAGTACATAATTTATACAGGAGTAAGAGATAAATCAACATCTCATGGATTACAAAGTTTATTTAGGAAATTATTTATAAAATACATGAGGATTTTACTATTCCTATTGATGGAGTTTCCTAATCTTATTGGTGGCAAAGAAGTCATATGGATTGACTTCCCATGTTCCCCATCCTTCTTTCTCTATTTTGGCTTTAAGTATAGATATCTCCTGATCTATTTGGATCATATATATTTTTTCTTGTAAATTATCCAATTCAATCTGATTTATTATTTTTCTTTCTAATTCATTGGGTAATCCTATATTTTTATAGACTAGTAATCCTTCTTTTGCTATTAATTCTCTCTTAGAAAACATGTATGCTTCATAATCCCATGTTCCACAATTTATTTGTACAACTATGGTGTTATGATTATATGAAATTTTTATTTTTCGGTTATCCAAATTATTTTAGTTATTCCAAATTCTTTTAATAATTTTTCATGATATTTTTCCATATTACAAAATTTCAAAGATAATTTCCTTCCTTCCCATCAAACATAAACATCTCCATAAACCTTTTACCACCAAAGATAAGAACTCTGAATTATTACCTCTATCCTTTATCGTATAAAAGGAATTTTCCTATACACTGGCGGAGTGACCTTCTGCCTATATGACCTCGTCCTTAACCTCCCTAAACACGCCTTCTCTTCTTGCTAAAAACGGGATAAATGGACAGTCTTTTCGAGCTTCATCGTATCCTTTAGTGTTTTGGAATTTTCCTTATATCCAATAATGGATATAGGTTTCTTCTTCTTTCTTATGGGTTATTTAGTTTATCTAGATGATATGTTTATTTGGGTTGAGATTGGAAAAAGGTTTATTTTTCATTTATTTTATCCGAGAGAAGTTTTGAATCAATCGAGGTTTTTGATAATCGAGTAGGCTCTAAGCTCTGCCTTTCCTTCCGGTTTATTGATCTTTATATGAGATTACATTATTCGTTGCTTATCTTTTCCCTTTACAAGTGTTCGGTTGAGGAAAAGATAATGATTTCTTATCTTTCTCCTTTACGGTGTATGATGGAGAAAAGATAAATATAACTAATACTATCATGGCCGACAACTTTATGTGGTGGCCTTACAAAGTCAAAAAGTTTATTACATTATTACAACATGATAAATGAATAAAACAAAGGCTATATTATTTATTGCCGACAAGACTTCTTACTTTATTTCCATCAATCTGCATGCCTGCTGTAAAGTGGCTGGGCTTGATGGGAATCTCATTGTGGTTATCTCATGTATGAAGTCTAGAAGTATCTCGGATGGTGACTCTCCACCTCTCATCGTCGAAGATATAATTATTGAATTTTATAATTGTCCCGTATTTTCTATAGTGCAGGTCTTTAGCAATGCTCCGGATGAGCTTTTATTCTCGAGCTCTTCCGGTCCTTATCCATACTTTATTGAATTGTGAGGTCATTGTATATTCCGTTCCCACTTCAGTCGAAAATTTCTAAGTAACATGACCTCATCAGTAATCATGTAGAAGGCCCAGTATTCTATATTATTGGTGTATTCAGGACTTATGGTGTAGAATTTAAGATATATTTGTCTCTTTTGGCAAATTTAGAGACTTCTTTTATGAGGAGTTCATCAAACCGGCTAGTTCTTTTAGGTTTATGTCAGTAGTATATCATATCAAGAAATCCATATCTTGCTATTTTTCCAACAAGACTTGGATCTGCGATCCTTTATCGCGATCATTCTTGGATAGACATTTTCCCTAGTGATTTATGGATGGTGTTTTGTATGAACAAATGGAGTATATCCAGGGTGGTTCACTGTTTATAATCTTCTTCTTTGGATTTAAAGGGAGATTATCATCCTCTGAAACGAAGGGATTTATGTTAACAGTCCGTTTATTGTCTTCTGTTGCACAGATGGTTATGGTTTTATTTTTCTGGACTATTGGATCACTGATTGGATCTGAGTTTATTGGGAAATCTACAATAATAACCACAATACTTTTATAATTCACTAAAATAACCCTTCAAACTTATTCCTTTCAAAACCATCCAAAATATATTAAAATCACAAAAATACCCTTCCAATGAAAATATCTTTAAGATCCAGAAAAACCAGAAAAATACAAAATGGATAAACATATTGTAGAAATTAATGAACTAAATAAACAAATGATAATACATATTAAAGCAATAATAGAAGAAATTAAACTCCTAAAGATTGAAGTTTATGAAATAAAAACAAAACTAGGAAAGAAATCAACATTCTTAGAAGCACAAAAAGAATTAAAAGAATCAATTAGACATAAAGACAAAATACAATTTGGAGAAATAGTCAAAGGATCATTTGATGAAAGAATGAGAATTACTGGCTATGCTAGAAATATTGAGAAAGAAGAAGAATTTCAAAAGCAATTATAAGAAACAATAAAGAGATCAAAAATAAAGAAAAACCGATATCAAACAAAAGGAATAAAAATTGATGAACCTAAAGAATCAAGTTCAGGTAGTGAATAATAAATGGATAATTTAGAAGAACAATTTGATAAATTATCATTAGAAGATTTAGACCTAGAAACACTAGGATTTAATGTAAATATGAATGTTGGAAGCACTACCAATCGAATCCAAGTATAAAACCCGAAAGCTCTCATATATTAGTCACTGATAAAGGTGTAAGAGCACATAATCAAGCACTAGTATCTAAAAAATCATATTATAAAATGTATCCAGAAGAATACATACCTGAATATAAAACTGAAAATGAACCTATTAAACCTATGGGAAGTAAATTAGACATAGACTGTAGAAAAGACCCAAGTAAAACATTAACAAGTTGGTCGAATGATATGAAAATAATGTTTATATTTAATAAACAGAATAATGATTGGGATGCACAAAATACGGAAGAAAAATTTGATTTATGGATAGAATTATTAATAATGAGCTTTACTGGTAATGTACAAAATTGGTGGGATGGAATAACTGACGAAACAAAAACTTTAATAAGATTAGCAACTAAACAAGAACTTAGAAAAGGCATTAGTGAAGGATTAGATAAATTCACAAACTATATAAGAGATGAATTTCTAGGAGAAATTGGGAAGACCGTAAACAACAAGAAATACAAAAGGAAAAACTTATAGTAAGACAACATTTAATGAATCTACAAATATGCAATTTATGTAACATAAAAAACTATACATGTGAATTTCAGAAATATTATTATAAACAATTTTACAGTAATGATGATCAAACAATATATTATGATATGTATATGAACAAATTACGATCACCATGGAATACTTATTTCGTTAAAGAATGGAATACATACAGATCAACAGAAATAGGAAAATTAATACCAAATACATTAGGATCTAGAGTAGAATTTGTCATAAGAAAACTAAAGGATATATGTATAGAAAGACAATTATATAAAAAAGCAAAAAATGCCATGATGATTTGTTGTGATCAAGTAGATGCACCAAATCAATGGGGATGTAAACCACTATATCATAAAAAACATAGAAAACGTAAACAAGGATATAGAGATAAATATAAAAACAAAAGGAGATATAAAAAACATTATAGAAAATATTGGAAAAATAAAAAATTCAAAAGAAAACCTTATAGGAGGTACTATAAAAGAAAATATAATGAGAAAAATAAAAAAGACCATAAAGAATGCAAATGCTGGAATTGCGGACAAAATGGACATATAAGCCCAGAATGTAAACAGAAAAAAGTCAGAATAGCAGAACTAGAATATCAAGAAATAAAACCAGATCTAGAATTATTATCTGATAACGAAAACATAAATTGTTACCATATTGAAATTTATGAAAGTTATAGTGATACAGAATCTATTAGTACAACTTCCTTAGAAGAAACAGGATATGATGAGTCAGAATCAGAATTCTGAAATAGAAAATATAGAAGACATAGAAATAGAAAACGAAATAGAACAACAAGAAAATAGAGATGGATATCAATTAACTGTACAATTAAATCAGAAAAAATTAAAAGAAATATCAAGGATATCTTTAAATTTAAGAAATCCAGATAACACAGTTTTGAAGAATATACAACAATTCTTTAAAAGAAAAAATATAATCATTCATGAATATCAATAACAAGAAAAAGCTATAGATATAACACAAAGTAGAGGAAATATTAAATTAAGCTTATTAAATTCTAGAGGCATAGAAGCCACTTTAAATAAAATCAAAAGTAATAAAATTAGAGATAAAATACAATATGTATACCTAGCTGGAATACAGATATTAGTAAAATCCTTATTTAGAGAAGGAATAAATTCACCTATAATATTAAGTTTACATGACCAAAGATTTATAGATCCTGAATTAGCACATTTAGGAACTATAGAAGGAAATTTATGTTATAAAAAATTTTTATTTACATGTTACCCTAGATATTGTGTACACATAAAAGATAAAAATATAAATGATACACTCAGTTTACATTTTGAATTAAAGAAAAAAGATATAATGAAACTTGGAAATAAAATAATGACCTTTTATTACTCTGCATTATATTCTTTCTGTAATAGTAATTATGGAGAAATATATAGTAATAAACCATATATAGAAATAGGAAAAGAATTTCAGGATCTAGGAAAAAGTATAGAACCAATATTACAAATCCCTAATTTACCTATAACCTATAATCTCGATATAAAAGATGACAAACCTGAATTAGAAGAAGATACTAAAAACCAAATGATACCAATACACTTTGGTAATAAACAACTTTTTAAAGGAATCAAATTAAAAGAAAAACAACCTAAATATAATGCATACAAAGAAATATTAATACCTGATAATACATCTGATGGAAGTTTAGTGATAATAGGAAAATATTTTAATGGAATAGAATTTATAGAAGGTCCAAAAATATTAATAGATACAGGTTCAAGTCATAATCATATAAATATCCTTAAAAATAAAGGATTAGCAGAATACACCACAACAGGAGAATATAAGTACAAAGATTTTAATGGAAACCTAAGAATATGCACGAAAGAAGTAATTGTACCAACATATTTAGGAAGACTATTATTTAGAATACCATGTTTTATAGACTCATGATTTGCTCAAAATGAAATATATGATATAATATTAGGAATGAGTTTCTTAAAACACATAAATTATAATATTACTTCTGAAGGAATATATATAAAAATGGATAGTGAAACAACAGAATTTTGTCCCAAAATAGCAATGTGGCAAACTGGATAAATGAATACTATAAAATTCCCTTTAGGTACTTATATAGAATTAACCTTCCCTGAAACAAATATAACTACATGTGCAATAATAGATACAGGAAGTGAAATTACATTAGGAAAAGCATTTTTAGTTAAAGAGTGGAATAAATTTTCAGGTTCAGGAATAAAACTTATAGGAATTACAAATACACAAGCATCTTTAGTCTTTTATAAATCACAAGTTCCAATTATTCTTGGAAATAAAATTATCTTATTAAAACATATTATTCAATACAATACTTTAAAACAAGACTTACTCTTAGGAAATGATTTCCTTAGTCAATTCCAAAGTTATCAACAAACTTTATATAACATAAATCTTAAGACACCATGTGGCCATATCCTTCGCCTACCTCGTATATTTAAATCATACAGAGTCGCCACTGAACGTGGTGATTATACTTATAAGATCTTTTTTGATAAACAACAATTACAAAATAATTTGATCTCTATCGATGAAATTAAGAAACAATTACAAGAAGTCTATCATGAGAATCCTTTAGCTTTATGGAATCCTAAAAATCTAAGAGCTAAGATAGAGTTAATAGAACCCGTAACCATTAGAATCAGACCAATGGTATATACTCAAGAAGATATAATGTAATTTAAAATACAATTAAAAGAATTATTAAATTTAAACTTAATACGACAAAGTTTTAGTCCTCATTCTAGTCCAGCCTTTATGGTAATGAAACATAGTGAACAGATGAGAGGAAAAGCTAGAATGGTTATAAATTATAAAGAATTAAATAAATATACTAAATTTGATGGATATTTCTTACCTAAGAAAGAAGTATTAATAAATTTAGTAAAAGGAAATATATATTATTCTAAATTTGATTGTAAATCAGGATTTTGGCAAATAAAAATGGAAGAAGATAGTATAAAATATACAGCCTTTAGTACACCTCAAGGCCATTATGAATGGTTGGTAATGCCATTTGGATTAAAAAATGCACCACAAATATATCAAAGAAGAATGGATGATTTATTAAGAAATAAAACATACTTAATAGTTTATGTAGACGATATTTTAATCAGTTCAAAAACATACAAAGAACATATTGAACATTTAAAAGATTTTGCACAAACGTGTAAAGAAAAAGGAATAGTATTAAGTGAGAAAAAAGCAAAAATATGTCAAAATGAAATAGAATTCTTAGGAATGATACTCAATAATACAGGAATAAAATTACAATCTCATATAAGTGAAAAAATTAAACAATTTTCTGATAAATTAGAAAACAAAAAACAAATACAAAAATTCTTAGGATGCTTAAACTATGCAGAAGGATTTATAGATAATTTGGCTAAGAAAAGAAATCCTTTACAAAAACTGTTAAAGAAAAATAATCTTCAAGGATGGAAAGAAGAACATACACAAACAGTTAAACAATTAAAAGAAGAATGTAAAACTTACCTAAACTAAGATTACGTAACCAACAGATAATCTAATTTTACAAACAGATGCCGATGATTTATACTCGAGCAAGAATACTAAAACTGACTTAAATGAAATATGTAGATACACAAGTGGAACACTAAATTCAAGTAGAACAAAATTATACAACCCATGAAAAGAATTAATTGCAATATTAAAAGGAATTAAAAATTTTCATTATTTTTAATTGCTAAAGAATTTACTATAAAACCGATAATACTCAAGTTAAATCCTTAATCTTTAATAAATTACCAAATGAACCTCAAGATGGAAGAATTCATAGATGGCAAGTATTTTTATCTTTATATACTTTTAAAGTCAATTATATCAAAGGATCCGACAATTATCTTGCAGATTTTTATCCAGAAACATAGAATTTCGTCAAGAACCATAAACAATGGAGGAAGAAATCTCCAAAATAA
Organism: Murraya koenigii; assembly: GCA_025617385.1. Lineage (NCBI taxonomy): Eukaryota > Viridiplantae > Streptophyta > Magnoliopsida > Sapindales > Rutaceae > Murraya > Murraya koenigii. The sequence goes on from CM046819.1 coordinate 11,344,281, forward strand.
ATTCAAATAAATCGACTGAAAGTCGATAGCTATCGAAGCCCTAGACGCCATAGATCGCCTAAGGGAAATATTTGAAACACATAATGATGGAGTAGAGAGACCGATTTCTTCTTGGAACAATCGATCAATGAGACTCCAAATAAATCCAATAAATGCTTGAAGCAGAGATGGACCTGCTCCACGGGATCCTATCACGATCCAATAAATCGAGATTCTCCTGTGATTCAATAAATCGGGACTCTATCGGAGGCCCAATAAAACAGGATCCATTCAACGATCCAATAAACTCGGATCCAATCAGTGATCCAATAGTCCGTAAAAATAAAACCATAACCATCTCGTGCAACAGTGAAGACAATAAACAGATCGTCAACATAAATCCTTCGCTTCGTGAGGATGATAATCTCCCTTTAAATCCAAAAGAAGAAGATTATAAACAGTGTAACCACCGGATATACTCCATTTGTTCATACAAAAACACCATCCATAAATCACTGGGAAAAATGTCTATCCAAGAATGATCAGCAATAAAGGATGCAGATCCAAGTCCTTGTTGGAAAAATAGCAAGGTATGGATTTCTTGATATGATATACTCCGACATAAACCTAAAAGAACTAGCCAGTTTGATGAACTCCTCATAAAAGAAGTCTCTAAATTTGCCAAAAGAGACAAATATATCTTAAATTCTACACCATAAGTCCTGAATACACCAATAACATAGAATACCGTGCCTTCTACATGATTACAGAGGCCATGTTACTAGAATTTTCAACTAGGGAATGAATATACAATGTCCACAATTCAATAAAGTATGGATAAGGGCCAGAAGAGCTCGAGGAATAAAAGCCATCTGGAGCATTGCTAAAGACCTGTACCATAGAAAATACAGGACAATTATAAAATTCAATAATTATATCTTGCTGACAGCAGAAGGTGGAGAGTCACCATCTGAGATACTTCTAGACTTCATACATGAGATAACCACAATGAGATTCCCATCAAGCCCAGCCACTTTACAGCAGGCATGCAGATTGATGGAAATAAAGTAAGAAGTCTTGTCGGCAATAAATAATATAGCCTTTGTTTTATTCATTTATCATGTTGTAATAATGTAATAAACTTTTTGACTTTGTAAGGCCACCACATAAAGTTGTCGGCCATGATAGTATTAGTTATATTTATCTTTTCTCCAGCCATACACCTGTAAAGGAGAAAGATAAGAAATCATTATCTTTTTCCTCAACCGAACACTTGTAAAGGGAAAAAGATAAACAGCAATAATGTAATCTCTATATAAAGATCAATAAACCAGAAGGAAAGGCAGAGCTTAGAGCCTACTCGATTATCAAAAACCTCAATTGATTCAAAAACTTCTCTCAGCATAAAATAAATCTTTTTTCCAATCTCAACCCAAATAAACATATCATCTAGATAAACTAAATAACCCCATAAGAAAGAAGAAGGAAACCTATATCTGTTATTGGATATAAGGAAAAATTCCAAAACACTAAAGGATACAGTGAAGCCTGAAAAGACTGTCCGTTTATCCCGTTTTTAGCAAGAAGAGAAGGCGTGTTTAGGGAGGTTAAGGACGAGGTCATATAGGCAGAAGGTCACTCCGCCAGTGTATAGGAAAATTCCTTTTATACGATAAAGGTAATAATTCCGAGTTCTTATCTTTTGGTGGTAAAAGGTTTATGGAGATGTTTATGTTTGATGGGAAGGGAAGGAAATTATCTTTGAAATTTTGTAATATGGAAAAATATCATGAAAAATTATTAAAAGAATTTGGAATAACTAAAATAATTTGGATAACTGAAAAAATAAAAATTTCATATAATCATAACGCCATAGTTGTACAAATAAATTGTGGAACATGGGATTATGAAGCATACATGTTTTCTAAGAGAGAATTAATAGCAAAAGAAGGATTACTAGCTATAAAAAATATAGGATTACCCAATGAATTAGAAAGAAAAATAATAAATCAGATTGAATTGGATAATTTACAAGAAAAAATATATATGATCCAAATAGATCAGGAGATGTCTATACTTAAAGCCAAAATAGGGAAAGAAGGATGGGGAACATGGGAAGTCAATCCATATGACTTCTTTGCCACCAATAAGATTAGGAAACTCCATCAATAGGAATAGTAAAATCCTCATGTATTTTATAAATAATTTCCTAAATAAACTTTGTAATCCATGAGATGTTGATTTATCTCTTACTCCTGTATAAATTATGTACTTGATGTTTACATAATAAAATATTACGTTATCACTTTTATTACCTAGATCTTTATTGACTATATTAACTAGATTTTAGTCTTCGGACCCCCCAAGCCAAATGGTATCAGAGCCATACATATATTAATAAAATTATAAGAAATTTGAGAAAACAAAATGGAGCCAATAACTAATATTGTCGATGCAATGTATACTTTAAACATACATGATAAAGATGAAATAAGAAAATTGGTAAAAGAAATAAAAGAAAGTAAGAATAATATAAGAAATATTGAATTGGACTTAATGCAAGAACAAAGAGAAAGATTTAATATAAATACTAAGGAAGATGAAATAATATTAAACAAACGAATGAAATTTATAGATGAATTCATTAAATTTTTAATATATTGGTATAAAACAGAAACATCATGAATAATAATCCAGAATTTGAAGCTTGTAATAGAACTAGAGTTATGTGTCATACCATAAAAAGAATGACATTTAGTTGGGAAAATAAAGTTAATCTTTATATAGAAAATATAAACCAAGAAATAACAAGTTTAGAACAAGAGAAAAGAATGTTAATTAATGTTGGCCAAGATAATTATGAAGAATTAGGATTTATAGATTTTTATGATCTAGAACAAAAAATATATTTTTATAAAGAACTAATAAAAATTTTACAAAGAATAGGACGAAGATGCAGAAATGATAGAAGAATAGACAATACATAAAATTATCAAACTCCAAGGATTCAAGAGAAAATTACCAAAATCATAAAAGACAAAATAGTTAGTATTTTTGAAATTAATATAAACATAACATGGGTTTTTAGTCCATACAGTAAATATTTGGCTAAAAATGATAAAGAAAAATTAAAAAGGTTGAAAATGAAAAAGAATAAACTAAAAGGGCTACTATTGACAATTTCCGAGTTTATTGGATCGTTGAATGGATCCTGTTTTATTGGGCCTCTGATAGAGTCTTGATTTATTGAATTCCTGGGAGAATCCTGATTTATTGGATCGCTGATAGGATCCTGTGAAACGGGTCCACTGCTGCTCCAAAGATTTATTGGATTTATTTGGAGTCTCATCGATCGACTGTTCCAAGAAGAAATCGCTCTCTACTCCATCATTATGTGTTTCAAATATTTCCTTAGACGATCTATGGCGTCTAGGGCTTGATGATGATCGACTTTCAGTCGATTTATTTCGAATTTATTTTGAAGATTTCTTCCTCCATTATGGGTCTTCAGTAAATTCTATGTTTCTGGATAAAAAATCTGCAAGATAATTGTCAGATCCTTTGATATAATTGACTTTAAAAGTATATAAAGATAAAAATACTTGCCATCTATGAATTCTTCATCTGATCGAGGTTCATTTGGTAATTTATTAAAGATTAAGGATTTAACTTGAGTATTATCGGTTTCATAGTAAATTCTTTAGTAATTAAAAATAATGAAAATTTTTAATTCCTTTTAATATTGCAATTAATTCTTTTCATGGGTTGTATAATTTTGTTCTACTGAATTTAATGTTCCACTTGTGTATCTACAATTTTCATTTAAGTCGAGTTTTAGTATTACTGCCTAAGATAAATCACTCGGCATCTGTTTGTAAAATTAGATTATCTGTTGGTTCCAGTAATCTTAGTTTAGGTAAGTTTTACATTCTTCTTTTAATTGTTTAACTGTTTGTGTATGTTCTTCTTTCCATCCTCGAAGATTATTTTTCTTTACATGCTTTTATAAATGATTTCTTTTCTTAGCCAAATTATCTATAAATCCTTCTGCATAGTTTAAGCATCTTAAGAATTTTTATATTTGTTTTTTGTTTTCTAATTTATCAAGAAATTATTTAATTTTTTCACTTATATGAGATTGTAATTTTATTCCTGTATTATTGAGTATCATTCCTAAGAATTCTATTTCATTTTGACATATTTTTGCTTTTTTCTCACTTAATACTATTCCTTTTTCTTTACACGTTTGTGCAAAATCTTTTAAATGTTCAATATGTTCCTTGTATGTTTTTAAACTGATTAAAATATCGTCTACATAAACTATTAAGTATGTTTTATTTCTTAATAAATCATCCATTCTTCTTTGATATATTTGTGATGCATTTTTTAATCCAAATGGCATTACCAACCATTCATAATGGCCTTGAGGTGTACTAAAGGCTGTATATTTTATACTATCTTCTTCCATTTTTATTTGCCAAAATCCTGATTTACAATCAAATTTAGAATAATATTTTTACTAAATTTATTAATACTTCTTTCTTAGGTAAGAAATATCTATCAAATTTAGTATATTTATTTAATTCTTTATAATTTATAACCATTCTAGCTTTTCCTCTCACCTGTTCACTATGTTTCATTACCATAAAGACTTGGACTAGAATGAGGACTAAAACTTTATCGTATTAAGTTTAAATTTAATAATTCTTTTAATTGTATTTTAAATTCGTTATATCTTCTCGAGTATATACCATTGGTCTGATTCTAATGGTTACGGGTTCTATTAACTCTATCTTAACTCTTAGATTTTTAGGATTCCATAAAGCTAAAGGATTCTCATGATAGACTTCTTGTAATTGTTTCTTAATTTCATCGATAGAGATCAAATTATTTTGTAATTGTTGTTTATCAAAAAAGATCTTATAAGTATAATCACCACGCTCGATGGCATGACTGTATGGTTTAAATATACGAGGTAGGCGAAGGATATGGCCACATGGTGTCTTAAGATTTATGTTATATAAAGTTTGTTGATAACTTTGGAATTGACTAAGGAAATCATTTCCTAAGAGTAAGTCTTGTTTTAAAGTATTGTATTGAATAATATGTTTTAATAAGATAATTTTATTTCCAAGAATAATTGGAACTTGTGATTTATAAAATACTAAAGATGCTTGTGTATTTGTAATTCCTATAAGTTTTATTCCTGAACCTGAAAATTTATTCCACTCTTTAACTAAAAATGCTTTTCCTAATGTAATTTCACTTCCTGTATCTATTATTGCACATGTAGTTATATTTGTTTCAGGGAAGGTTAATTCTATATAAGTAGCTAAAGGAATTTTATAGTATTCATTTATCCAGGTTTGCCACATTGCTATTTTAGGACAAAATTCATTGTTTCACTATCCATTTTTATATATATTCCTTCGAAGTAATATTATAATTTATGTGTTTTAAGAAATTCATTCCTAATATTATATCATATATTTCATTTTGAAGCAAATCCCGAGTCTATAAAACATAGTATTATAAATAATAGTCTTTCTAAATATGTTGGTACAATTACTTCTTTCGTGCATATTCTTAGGTTTCCATTGAAATCTTTGTACTTATATTCTCCTGTTGTGGTGTATTCTGCTAATCCTTTATTTTTAAGGATATTTATATGATTATGACTTGAACCTGTATCTATTAATATTTTTGGACCTTCTATAAATTCTATTCCATTAAAATATTTTCCTATTATCACTAAACTTCCATCAGATGTATTATCAGGTATTAATATTTCTTTGTATGCATTATATTTAGGTTGTTTTTCTTTTAATTTGATTCCTTTAAGAAGTTGTTTATTACCAAAGTGTATTGGTATCATTTGGTTTTTAGTATCTTCTTCTAATTCAGGTTTGTCATCTTTTATATCGAGATTATAGGTTATAGGTAAATTAGGGATTTGTAATATTGGTTCTATACTTTTTCCTAGATCCTGAAATTCTTTTCCTATTTCTATATATGGTTTATTACTATATATTTCTCCATAATTACTATTACAGAAAGAATATAATGCAGAGTAATAAAAGGTCATTATTTTATTTCCAGGTTTCATTATATCTTTTTTCTTTAATTCAAAATGTAAACTGAGTGTATCATTTATATTTTTATCTTTTATGTGTACACAATATCTAGGGTAACATGTAAATAGAAATTTTTTATAACATAAATTTCCTTCTATAGTTCCTAAATGTGCTAATTCAGGGTCTATAAATCTTTGGTCATGTAAACTTAATATTATAGGTGAATTTATTCCTTCTCTAAATAAGGATTTTACTAATATCTGTATTCCAGCTAAGTATACATATTGTATTTTATCTCTAATTTTATTACTTTTGATTTTATTTAAAGTGGCTTCTATGCCTCTAGAATTTAATAAGCTTAATTTAATATTTCCTCTACTTTGTGTTATATCTATAGCTTTTTCTTGTTATTGATATTCATGAATGATTATATTTTTTCTTTTAAAGAATTGTTGTATATTCTTCAAAACTGTGTTATCTGGATTTCTTAAATTTAAAGATATCCTTGATATTTCTTTTAATTTTTTCTGATTTAATTGTACAGTTAATTGATATCCATCTCTATTTTCTTGTTGTTTTATTTCGTTTTCTATTTCTATGTCTTCTATATTTTCTATTTCAGAATTCTGATTCTGACTCATCAGATCCTATTTCTTCTAAGGAAGTTGTACTAATAGATTCTGTATCACTATAACTTTCATAAATTTCAATATGGTAACAATTTATGTTTTCGTTATCAGATAATAATTCTAGATCTGGTTTTATTTCTTGATATTCTAGTTCTGCTATTCTGACTTTTTTCTGTTTACATTCTGGGCTTATATGTCCATTTTGTCCGCAATTCCAGCATTTGCATTCTTTATGGTCTTTTTTATTTTTCTCATTATATTTTCTTTTATAGTACCTCCTATAAGGTTTTCTTTTGAATTTTTTATTTTTCCAATATTTTCTATAATGTTTTTTATATCTCCTTTTGTTTTTATATTTATCTCTATATCCTTGTTTACGTTTTCTATGTTTTTTATGATATAGTGGTTTACATCCCCATTGATTTGGTGCATCTACTTGATCACAACAAATCATCATGGCATTTTTTGCTTTTTTATATAATTGTCTTTCTATACATATATCCTTTAGTTTTCTTATGACAAATTCTACTCTGGATCCTAATGTATTTGGTATTAATTTTCTTATTTCGTTGATCCGTATGTATTCCATTCTTTAACGAAATAAGTATTCCATGGTGATGGTAATTTGTTCATATACATATCATAATATATTGTTTGATCATTACTGTAAAATTGTTTATAATAATATTTCTAAAATTCACATGTATAGTTTTTTATGTTACATAAATTGCATATTTGTAGATTCATTAAATGTTGTCTTGCTAGAAGTTTTTCCTTTTGTATTTCTTGTTGTTTACGGTCTTCCCAATTTTCTCCTAGAAATTCATCTCTTATATAGTTTGTGAATTTATCTAATCCTTCACTAATGCCTTTTCTAAGTTCTTGTTTAGTTGCTAATCTTATTAAAGTTTTTGTTTCGTCAGTTATTCCATCCCACCAATTTTGTACATTACTAGTAAAGCTCATTATTAATAATTCTATCCATAAATCAAATTTTTCTTCCGTATTTTGTGCATCCCAATCATTATTCTGTTTATTAAATATAAACATTATTTTCATATCATTCAACCAACTTGTTAATGTTTTACTTGGGTCTTTTCTACAGTCTATGTCTAATTTACTTCTCATAGGTTTAATAGGTTCATTTTCAGTTTTATATTTAGGTATGTATTCTTCTGGATACATTTTATAATATGGTTTTTTAGATACTAGTGCTTGATTATGTGCTCTTACACCTTTATCAGTGACTAATATATGAGAGCTTTCAGGTTTTATACTTGATTCAGTTGGTGGTGCTCCAACATTCATATTTACATTAAATCCTAGTGTTTCTAGGTCTAAATCTCCTAATGATAATTTATCAAATTGTTCTTCTAAATTATCCATTTATTATTCACTACCTGAACTTGATTCTTTAGGTTCATCAATTTTTATTCCTTTTTGTTTGATATCAGTTTTTTCTTTATTTTTTGATCTCTTTATTGTTTCTTGTAACTGTTTTTGAAATTCTTCTTCTTTTCTCAATATTTCTGGCATAGCCGTAATTCTCATTCTTTCATCAAATGATCCTTTGACTATTTCTCCAAATTGTATTTTGTCTTTATGTCTAATTGATTCTTTTAATTCTTTTTGTGCTTCTAAGAATGTTAATTTCTTTCCTAGTTTTGTTTTTATTTCATAAACTTCAATCTTTAGGAGTTTAATTTCTTCTATTATTGCTTTAATATGTATTATCATTTGTTTATTTAGTTCATTAATTTCTACAATATGTTTATCCATTTTGTATTTTTCTAGTTTTCCTGGATCTTAAAGATATTTTCATTGGAATGGTATTTTTGTGATTTTAATATATTTTGGATGGTTTTGAAAGGAATAAGTTTGAAGGGTTATTTTAGTGAATTATAAAAGTATTGTGGTTATTATTGTAGATTTCCCCAAGTTTTATCATATTCTTAATTGCAGAATGTTTTTAGTTTGTTATATATGTCTCATCATTTGAAAGTTTCTTGGGTCTCCTATGGTTCTTATCGAAAGAGGGGAAAAAAAAAAGAAAAAGAAAAAAGAAAAAGGGTGTCCTATGTCTCTGTATATGAAATGTTGATGGTGACATTAACAAGATGAACATTCTTGAGTTTAAATGTACATTTGATACAAATATTTTGTTAAGTTTGACACATTTTCTAGAGATAAATAAAATATAAGTGTCAAATGGTTGGTAATAGGATTAGGGGGTCTTAGACTTACAGATGTTAGTTGAACATTCATAGTAAATATTTTGAAGTTTGAAAGAGTTATTGCAACATAATAAGATGCTTGATCTTTGTTTTCCTTTCTTAAACTCTTACCTTTTTAATCTCTTGATCAAATTTTTATTTTGATGCATAAAGAGTTCTTTGATTGAATTATTTATTTTGACGCATAATTAAGTTAATTGATTATTTTAATGGATTTGTATGATAAGTTTTTGCACAATATTATGTTCAATTATGCCAATTACTCAAGCTCTCATGAGTGACTTTGCATGACTCCAAGCTTTGGAAATGGTTAGTTTTTAATATTAATTAGCATTAGTGGAGATTTAATAAGTGCTTAACAAATATGAATGAAATTACTTTTTACCTTTTATATTTTAAGTTCAGTTGTATGTGGATGTTGTCAGTAATAACTTTCATGAAATTTTATTGAATGTTGTGATAAGTATAGATTTTATTAAATGTTGTTTGTAATAACTTTCAAGGAATTTTATTTTTGCTTCTGAATTTTAAGTAACTTTTAATATGCTATTTTTGTTCTTTTTTTTTTTTTGGTTAAACTAACTATGGCAGCAGAATTAAAGTTTTCACAAGATGTAGTAGCTAGGCTTATGGTTGTGTTTATTACGTGCTGTGAGCAGCAGAATTAAAGTTTTCACAAGTTGTAGTAGCTAGGCTTATGGTTGGGATTATTATGTGCCGTGATATGTATCACGGCACAAGGAGTTACAACTTACAAATGGAGCATTGTCTCTCATTGAGATAGTAAGTTAAACTGATTCAAGTTTTCTGGGTTTTGATAGTTACAAGACTTAGATCTTTAAAAGATCAAAATTGTAGCTAGTTTTAGTGTTTTTTTTCTGAGCTTTCAATTTTCTTGAATCAGTTTATTAACGCATAATTTATTAGGTCTAGTTAATAGTTATCGGCAATGATACTTTGGTGCTGATACTTGTAGAAGATAACTTTTTATCTATTTTCTACTTCTACAATTTATTCATTTTATTTGTTAATTCATAATTATCTTTAAATACAGATCTTTTATCAATTAATTTATCAGAGACATCTGTTGTAGGGCTTGTGGGATTGCTTTCAAAGATTGTAGGGGTGATTTTTTTATTTTTCAAGGCTTTATTTGTAGCAGTAGCAGCTAATTGGTTTAAAATTGGTTTTGTTCTTTATATTTGTTGGGAAAGATTGAATATATATCCAAACTAGACATATTTTGTTTATGAATTATGCAAATTATGAAATTTATTTCATATTAATTTTAAATTCACATTCTTTTTTAGTGTTGATTGTAATATATATATATATATGGAAAAATTAAATTGAAATATAATTTATAAAATATATTTATATAATTCAAAATTAAAATTTAATTAAATAAAAATAATAACTAACGAAATAAATTAATAATTGAATAATGAAAAATATGAATATTCACTAAAATAGAATTGCTACAAAATTTATTTAAAATTATGGAATCCCACCAAATATATATGTCATTATCTTATGACATATATTACTCATGCATGGAAGTGTTTATGATGAATATTAGTTATGCGCGAAATGTTTTTCATTAAAATAGTTATGATAAAATTGTGACGGATAATGTGTCATATATAAAATGACATAAAAACAGTCATCTTATTTTCTTGATATTGGAATCCATGACGGTCACTTAACCGTCATGCAACATGACAGATGACGAGTACCTGTCATAAAGTTTTTTTTTCTTTGTTAGTGGGTATATTCATAATTTAGAATAAATAATTTAGGTAAAAAGTAATTAAATAAAGTTATTAATTTTATTATACACGTCATTAATAACATGTCTTAGGTCAACATAATAGTAATTGTAAATTAAAAATAAATTTACTATTAAAATAAATGGAATTTGTTGGTCTAAACAATTATATAAATTTTAATTTTAATGATAATAAATTATATGTAAAAAGGTAAAATTATAAATTTATATTTCATAATTTCACAAGTTTTTGAAAGTAAAAAATCATTTAAGTGAAATCAAACTCAAAGCACTTAATGGACAATGACATGATAAAAAATGAACAATAAGCATACTAGCTCAAGTGATCAATATTGTTATAATTCTTATAAAGTTAATATAATTTAAAGTATCCATGATTTGACATTTTAAAAGTTCAAGTTAATTTTTATGATATTTTAAATGAATCATCATTTTTCATAAACTAAAAGTTTATACTCAAAAGAAAATTGATATTATCAAATTGGTTATTTCACAAATTTATAGATTAAATTGAAAAGTTTTGAATTTTGAAATAAAGTAATTTTATTTTAAAATTATGGAAATAAACTTATTTGCAAATGTTTTAAACATTTTAAGCTATAGTATAATTTTAAAAAGTTTTTAGGGTTAATATGTGAATTTTAGAACATTAGCGACTAATCGCTTAATCCATTGCGGCTAACTGTTTTAGGTCTAGAAAGGTAGCAGCCTACCGCATGCTGTCTAGAAACATATCGGCTGACATATCTGGCTGGCTAGATATAGCGGTGAACCGCTTGGGCCAAATTTACAAATTTGATTTATAACAGTAACTTGCCACATTAGCATAACAGCTAGTCATCTTCTTCTAGTAACGATTCGATGAGTTTTTGGAAAGTCAATAATAATTAATTTGAATGTTTAAACTATAAAAAGTTAAATTAATCTCAAATCTAACAACTTTTTGAAACTATTAAACTAAAATTAATTTATACAATCTATCCTGAACTTTTATCTTACTAATTTACATACATTGAATTATTATTGCACTATTATTTATATACACACTAGTATAGAGAGTATTCTTTGTAATATTCAATATATTATCAAAATTGTGTAAGTGTGAGTTTAGGAAATACTTGAGGAAAGTGACGTGTGAGTGCAACATTATTTATAAAAGTTTATTGATACATTGAAAGTTAATTTTAAGATTTTAAGATTTTAAAACTTGGGAAAGGCTTGAATACTGGAGTCGTCAAATTTGGTATGCTTAGAGGTATAAATATAGGCAGATTTGCTAAAACATATAAAAATTTGTGTGTTTGTCTCTTGTCCCTTATCATTTTAAATTCATGCTTTTCAAATTCATTGTTATTAAACTTCTTGAAATATTCATTTAAAATGTGTTGTATTTTTAGTATAACTTTTAAAAATTCAACTCACCCCTCCTGAGAATGCTTATATAGAATTTTAAAATTTAGAAATAAAAATAAGGATTATATGTTTTTTTAAATATTAAGGGATTATATGTTCATTTTCTCAAATGTTAAGGATTCACTGTCATTTTTCCTTTATTATATTTTATTAAAATTATTATTTATAAATTATATTTATTTAATTTTATTAATTTTTATTTTATAATTATAATTTTTTATTATAATTATGACTTAAAAATCACTGTATTTTAATACCAAATAATGCGTTAATAAAGCTTCCAACCTATTGTGGGTACGCCAAGTATTATCAAAACATTTGTGGTAAATTGAAATTAACACTAAATAAATCGAACGTTAGAAAATGGTCAACGAAAATTGTCCGATTTTCTATCTCTTATTCTCTCACCGGTTAAGGCAAAAATAGGGTTGAAATCGTAACATTTTTAGTTTTACCATGCAAAGCAGTAACCAAAACACAAAGCAGTGGAACTAGTAGCTTCATCTCAGCGCCGCCGCTATCTCAAAAGATCTCACACCAGTAATGGCGGCCTTGTCACGCTTATCAAAACCTTCTTCAAATTCCTTCGCTAACATAACGAGATCCGTACATTTTAACTCTTCAGCTTCAGCAGCGGCTGAGGCGGAGACCAAATCTTACTTCCAGAACTACAAATTCGCGCGTAAGGATCCCAAGGACAGAAACGTCCAATGGGTTTTTTTGGGCTGCCCTGGTGTCGGCAAGGGCACCTACGCCAGCCGCCTCTCCAAGTTCCTCGGCGTCCCTCATATCGCCACCGGTGATCTCGTTCGCGAAGAACTCGCCTCCTCTGGCTCCCTCTCGCAGCAGGTTTTTCTTTATCATTATTTTTCGTTATTATTAATTTTTTTTTGAGTTTGATTTCATTGGTTGAAATTGAACCCAGATCTGCTTATAACTACGATGTCGTTTAGGTGATAATACTTTGCACTAGCAAATTTTTAAGTCATCTTCTAGAAATATTAGAAATAATTTTTTCAATTACTTGTAGTTTAGGTGATAATGCTTCAAGATGATAATCCAATTTTGTCAAACTTGTATTGGTTCAACTGAGCTCTTATCATATGCATTGATTTTTCTCTTGTATCAAACTAAGATGTTGATCTCGTATTCTCTTTGTGGTCTGCTGCAGCTTTCGGAGATTGTAAACCAAGGTAAGTTGGTCTCAGATGAAATTATATTCAACTTATTGTCGAAGAGACTTGAAGCTGGCAAAGCCGTAGGTGGATCGGGTTTTATTCTTGATGGTTTTCCTCGAACTGTGAAGCAAGCGGTGAGCAACTTCCTTTCCTTGAAATAGCCAGAATAGTGCTTTCTGCTTCTGAAATCTTATATCTTATAGCTTCTGAGTTAACTATTGGATACCTACAGTAGAATTATCCTTGTGATTTTAAAATTCTTAGCCAAAGATCAATTTGTTTTCTCTCGATTTGGAAATGTTCGTGGTGTTGTTAAATTTATGTTTCTACGTTGGAACATATTACTTTTCCTCTGCGTTTCTCAGAACTTGTTCAGGCTATATTTGAGATTGAGGTGCTGTAGTTTTTAAGCTACAGTTATTATAGAAAAAAAGGGTAATTGTGAAATAAAAGTTAATAATATATAGTAAATATAATTTTTAAATAATAATTTTGACAAAATTATTAAAAATATAATAAATTTTTAATCATTAAGTAAAAAATCATGTTAATATAGCTTTCAAGTTACAGCAATTAGTGTTTACCAAACATTTTAATACTGTAGCTTTTAAGTTACACTTGTCCAACCTCAATCCCAAACATACCCTTAGTCATCCGCATGAGGTCCTTATTCATATGACCTACAACAAATACTTCCTTCAGGGAACAATAATTTAATTTTCTCGCTTTTCTTTGCCTTATCGCTCTCTTTGTCCTTCTCTTTTTCTTTACAGATTTGACACTATTTTTTTTTGTTTTGTTTTGTTATACTTGTTTACATAGCTTTTTTTTTTTTTTTATGTTTTAGGAAATACTGGAAGGGGTGATGGACATTGATTTGGTTGTTAATCTAAAGCTTCGTGAAGATGTCTTGCTTGAGAAATGCCTTGGTAGAAGATTGTGCAGTCAGTGTGGAGGAAATTTCAATGTCACCAATATCGATGTCAAGGGTGGGAATGGGAACCCTCCGATTAGCATGGCCCCCCTTCTTCCCCCGGCCCATTGTATGTCGAAGCTAATCACTCGAGCAGATGATACTGAAGAAGTGGTTAAAGAAAGGCTTCGTGTTTACACTGAAAAGGTATCATTACATTCTTTTACTATCCTTTGATTGAGAAAGAGATCTGTGAACTATGGAAATTGGACAATTTCTTCTTTGGTACTGTGATTTCTTTATTCAACTGAATGTATTTTTCATATCAAAAGCTTTGCAACTGTAGTGGAATGAAATATGCATATATGAATGCAGATGAGATCAAATCTATCAGGAAACAGTTTTTTTTTTCATTTTCCATGTTGTTTGGACATGCTTTACTGGTAGTTGCACTAACTCCCTACTTTTGCTAGTAATTCATGTTTGGTATTCCCATTGTGCTTGCAGAGTCAGCCTGTGGAGGAATTCTACCGCACTCAAGGAAAATTGTTGGAATTCGATCTACCTGGAGGAATCCCAGAATCCTGGCCAAAGTTGTTGGAAGCACTAAATCTTGATGAGTACGAGGAAAACCAGTCTGCTGCTGCATAAATTATTGCATACTACTGTATTTTTATTAGTAAGTATTGCCATTCTTTGCATGTAAAAGGTGCATGCGGATCAATTTTGAGTGATGAAGAGAGGTTTTTTTTTTTTTATTTTAAATTTTGAATTAAAATAATTAAGATTTAACTATTCATTAGATTATAATTGATGCCTTGTTAGGCTTACTGTATTTTCATTTTATATAGAAGTTTTGCTGTGTCTTAGTTGAAGACAAGGAGAATATTTGTCAGCACATTTTGTGGTTGAAGGATGATTTGGTAAAAGAGTCAAATAAGTACTGGTAGTGGAAATTGATGTGAAGGGACATACTTTGTGCCATTGGTATAATTGCTTTGTATTGCTGTACGTATGATTATGAATTTAAAAGTCGAGTGCATTTCAAGGTGCTAATATAATGTTCAAAAGGTCTCAACTAAAATACTCTTGTGATGTAGATATAAAATGAAGCTTGATCATTATGCTGATGTTAGTTTTTTGAAACTCTGCACGCATTACCCCCACAAATACCATATACCATTATTTTCCGAAATTGTTAGTGTAGATATTCCTTTTCCGTTCGAAATCTTGTTTGTTTCAGTCTTTTGTATTTTGTTTCTGCAATTGTACGAAGCTTCTACCGTCATAATCGTTGCAGGACGGTGCTGACGACACATTGAGATATTTTTATGAACTAAACCCATGGAAAGTTTGATGTGGTTTGGTTATTGTAAAATATAGTTCAAATTGCACTTGCCATTGCAGCTGGCCGAGCTGGCTGGCTTAAGTATTGCCAGGCAGTAAGTTTACACAGCTGCATATAATAAATTGGGACGCAAAACCAGCTCTTTGGCTGCATTAGTTTGAGCAGTGAAGATAGATGGTCTCTCACACTTGTAAAAGTAGAAATCAAAACTCTTTCACCCTGTTCTGATGTTTTCCAATGAAAGTGTTGGCAGTGAAGCCACCGGAGTGTTTTTATTATAAATCTTAGGGTGCCACAAGAAACCTGAGGATCAAATTTTGTTTGAGGTGGGATTTGGTTTACAATTATTATTTATTTATTTAAAAAAAATGTGAGCACTTCTGCTAATTATGCAGGGGAAAGGACTGGTTGGAATGTAAATCAACAGCATCTTGTATGCATGCCAGGGAAGCGATTGTAGTATATACCCCATTAAAGAGGGCCAAACAATTTCACTAAAAGTTGAATATGCCAAAAAAAGAACTTCTGCCACGGTGCCTTTAATCCAATGTCACGGCCAAAGCATATACTATTCCTTGTTTGTGTACCATTTTCATTTTATTTTTCTTTCCTTTCAACTTTTAATATGAAGTGGTGGAAACTGCTTAGTAGAAAAGTGCTTAGCAGGAATAGTCTTCTATCTGGTACACTCTGGATGGATAAATGATACTGATGAATTGTGGATGCGTCAAATCACAAATCGATATTAGTTATCTTCTATTTAAAAACAATATTATCACAAATAATTATGATAATATAGAATAGAACAAAGGGGCTGCCTAATCTCAAAGGAGAACACTAGCAAGAAAGTGTTTGTTGACTTTGTAAAAGGTAAATGTCTTATTTCTCTGTCATTTTCACTTGTCAATTTGAAGAAGTTCGAAGTGCACTTAGCAGCGAAGCTAATTTGGAGCCCAAAATTCTTATTAAATTAGGTCAACTAACTTAGGTTATATTTGAGATTAAAGTATCATAATTTTAAAATTATAATTATTATAAAAAATTATAAATATAAAATAAAAATTAATAATATATAATAAATATAATTTTTAAGTAATAATTTTAATAAAATTATTAAATATATAATAAATATTTTATTAATTAAATAAAAAATTATATTAATATAACTTTCAAGTTACAACATTTAGTATTTATCAAACACTTTAATATTATACTTTAAAAATTATAATTGTCTAACTTTAACCTCAATATACTCTTAATTTAGACTTTCTTGCCTTGGACCTATTATTTTAGTGATGTGTTATTTGATTTAAGAAATCTCTAAATTGTCTTGTCATGAGTTTTGACCTTATGGTTAAATTTATGTTTTTTCAGATCTTTAAATTTTATTTTTTTTCAACGTCTTTTATATTCTTGATGACTTAATTTTCACGCCAAACATCTTCCAATACAAGGCAAAATGTAAGACAAAATTTGTATGTTGTATAAAATGTAACAAAGATGCGTGAGTACAAAAGCCCAAGACTTGCATGCATGAGTCTCACAAACACATTTATATGATATGAATTAAATGATTGAAATGAAAATTTATCATAATAAGGGCGTTTTTAATTTTTTATTTTTTTATACTAATAGACTTCGTGTGGCATGTATGATGAAATTGGATTGATTATAAGAACTGAATTGAATTAGGTTGGATTAAATTGTGTTGGATTATATATAATGTTGTCTTATATTTGGTACCATATGTAATTAATATCGGATTAGACTATGTCAAATTAAATACAAGTGATGTTAAATAGTATTTAATTGGAATAATTAAATTTATTTAAATTATATATTTTTATATATGATATATTTTGCCTCTTAAATAAAATATTATTAAAACAATTAAATATAAAATTAATTAAATACAAGTGAAGTTAAATAGTATTTAATTAGAATACTTAAATTTATTTAAATTATATGTTTAAAATATTAATAAATAATTAAATATAAAATTATTTATTTATCAAACGTTAATGTTTTACATAATATTCAAATTGTAAATGGGATGTTTCTTAATAATAATTTTGTTAATACATATAATATACTATTAATTAATTATTTAACATTAAATAATAATACAAATAAAAAAAATGAAAGTAGATGACATAGGTAAAATAAAAAACAAATTACTTAACTTTTATGGAACCATAAATAATAATAAATAAATAATAACAATATATAAGTAAATAAATAAATAAAAAGAAATCATAAAAGGATAGACATTGCTTAGTCTAATTCTCCTTATAACCGTCTTCTATAGCAGGAGGATAGGCCGACAAGACTAGCATCGCTTATTCCTCTCCATTGACCCATACTCTATTATCTTATTCCTCAACTTGGGATTTCCAGCTTACTCTTTTTCGAGAGGATTCTTATTCACATTCAACTTGAGGAATTTTGTTCCCAGCTTAATTTTTCACGACTCTCTAAGGCATGGAGCCAAGCAAGACCCATCAAACCGATACCCAAATCTGTCTCGAATCAATATCCGAAGCTGACAAACTCATTTGAAAATGAAGATAACTAATTCTATAATTGTAGGACTAAATTTAAATTTTGTCCACTTACTCTGATCTAAGTGAGCTTACCAAATATGAAATTAGATAAATTATCTAAATAATTAATCTAATCTTAACACTTTGTGACACTCCCAAACATGGCCATAGCGTTTAAACTATTCGGGGCCTTTGTTTCTTTTTCTGGAAAAGTGTAAGAGGAGAGATGTTAGACGACGAGTACCCAAGTTAACTTTTTGTTTAGTTAAATGGGTCTAAGACTTAAGACAAGTCTCAAACATAATTCTCTTCCCTCCCAAATAATGCTTCACTTGCAGTTCATGCAAAGATTATGGTGTGTTTATTAAATTAAAATAAAAATAGGTTGGAATAAAAATAGAGAGGAATATGAATAAAAATTATAATAAGTTGTTTATTTGAATTATATAAATTGAAATTAGAATTAGTTAAATTGTCATTAATGTATTTATTTTGTCTTAAAATTAAAATCGGAATGAATTAAATCGTAATAAATTACTAAAAAGTACTTAAGAACTATTGTCATAATTATTATTTTATATTTTAATTATAGTGATTATTTAAACAAAAATTATTATTAATATTATATTAATATGTTAATTAATAATAATAATAATAATAATAATTTTAATATATTATTAACAATAATTAATAATTATTATTATATTAATTAATTATAATATTATATTAATTAATTATAAATAAGAATAAAATAAAATTTTTTGATTTTGTGGAGGACAAAATAATCAAGGAATAAAAGATTGATTCTTAATCTCCCTTTAAGAAATTAATCTCACAGTCATTATTTTCAAAACTCAGGTAGATCCCATGATTTTAGTTCTAATTTGTCCCTCTATTTTAGGAAGTAAGTAGTATTAATAATTCCGATTCCTCAAAATCGAATATCAGTCATACAGAAACTAAGGCAAATTTGTCTTTTCCAGTAAGATAATATGCAAGTGGCCTAGATATTTTCCCTTCAGAACTAACCAATCACTTATAGCCACGATTGCACACAGAAAATAATTTTGTAATTGTCAATTTTATACAGCCAAAATGCTGTGACGACTTTCTGTTATTTTATTGGACCGACCAAAATCGAGAAAAAACAAAAAGGCGACAAAACTTGGCGTCAGGAGAAAATGTGCGAAAGCCCTTGTTCTTGGGAGAAATAATCAAAATTTATAAATGTTTTAAAATTCATTTGTGCCCCCTCTTGATGACGATAGTTAAATGTCAATTTTATTTATATTTAATAATTTTCTTTTCTAAATGGCCGTAACGCTTAATCATTTTACGAATATGAATACAAAATTATATATATCTTTGATGATTGAATTAATTTAATAATAAAACACAAATTAGTCCGTGTATTTGTGAGCTTGATAATCATAAAATAATTAAATTATAATAAAATTAAATGTTAATAATAATATAAAT
Source organism: Murraya koenigii (assembly GCA_025617385.1). Taxonomy (NCBI): domain Eukaryota; kingdom Viridiplantae; phylum Streptophyta; class Magnoliopsida; order Sapindales; family Rutaceae; genus Murraya; species Murraya koenigii. The sequence goes on from CM046819.1 coordinate 11,363,860, forward strand.
AAGTAATATTTGATCCTTATGCAAACATTAATAAAATATACAGCTATACTAAATGTAGCCTAATGATCATGGACTTTTATTGATTCATCATAAAATATGTACCAACTTAATTTGAATAATCACCATATTACAAATTTTCTTTATGACCCTTATAATAAAATTCTTTCATGTCAACCATAAATTCAACTTAATTAGAACCTTATGCATGTTACAAAATTTTCTCCATAACTTGTGTAGTGAAACTCATTAACGTCATCATAAAAATTCATAAAATTGAGATTTATGCATTTGAGAAAAATAAACAACTAAAAGAAAAAATTGTTTATTAATAGTATATAAGTTGTTTCAGATAATTCATACTTATAAAGAATTTTAAAATATATCAGAAGTATTATAACTAATGAATAGATATATAACATGTGTATTTGAATTTAATATAATCATCACTTGTATGATAATTTTTAATATATATATATATATATATATATATATATATGTCATAATATTATTTATTTATTATATGACGAACATAATATCTATTATATATTTTAGATTTCTCCATATTTAGATATTTCCAAAACAATTAAACTTTACAGCCATTATGAGAAAATAGTAAAATAATTAGTAAAATTTACTTTGAAATTTGAATAGGTTTAAAAAAAAAAAAGATTCTGATTACTTTTCACAAACAACAGGGGTTCTAGAGTAATTTTCTCTTGTTGAAAACGACGTTCCAACTAATATCGTATTTTTATATTCCTCCGCTGTCAGTGAGACAAGTGTCACCAACGAAATCCCCAAGATCTTCAGAGATTTTATTACAAACGCTCGAGCTGACAGCTTTTGATTTCTTCCAGCTCAGCAACCCCCAGGACCCATAATTTTTTGCCACGTCGATTATCATATCCCACGTGGAATTTATCGAACACTTCACCTCCATTTTGTCCACGTCATCAGCTTTGTACTCGTCATCTAACATCTCTCCACTTACACTTGCCCAAAAAATAGAAACAAAGGGTCGCCGATTTTTTAGTTCGTTCTCAGTCTCTCGGTTTCCTACCGCAGCCAATTTGATATTAAAAAAAATTATATATTAAACTATATTAATTCAATAAATTATATATATATATTTCAATTTAAATCATACTTTGACATTAAGATTAAATTCTGTGCAAGTTTATGGCTCAAGTAAATTTCTTCTCGTTCGAGCTCATTAACAGTGGTTAATGAAGCTTATGAGGTAATAGTCATCCTCAGTATTGTTTCTTTACTTTCACAATTATATTGATATTTTGAGTATTTAATTTTTTAAATTTCATTTTTGTTTTATTATTATTATTATTATCTGGTTATGAGTTTTGTCTTTATTATTTTAGTTCTTTGATTAATTGATTAATGATTATGGAGTGTGTTAAAAGTTTTGAAATGAGTCCTTAATTGATGATTTTGATGATACTTCCAATTTTCATTTTTTTTTTCAAAATTTTATGTAATTGTCTCTTTATGCTTTGACACTAGGGTTTCGAAATATAATTGTGAAATTTTCAGTTATTTGGATAAGTTGAAAATGTTTGATACAAAACTGACCTGCAGTTAAAGTTTTTGGGAAAATATTTTAGATTTTTTTTGCTGTGTTTTGAGTTGATGTTGATTTGACTTTTTTCTAACAGGACACTTTGCTCTTACTGGGATAAAACTGCTTATCGGATTTGGGGAATTTTTTAGCAGATTCTGAAGGAGCGGTCTCATGGTTGGTGTTTTGCATGAATTTAATCATGGACCTGATTTTTGTGTCGTCGATAGATGGTGACTTCAGGCTTTTATTAGATTGAACTTTTTGTAATTACAGAGGTTGGATTCTCGAAGATGAAGCTATGTACTATTTTTTTTGCAAATTGAAGATGGTTTTTCTTTTTGTTTTAGTGCTATGATCTTGGACCTTCCTTATTATTATCAGTGTCTTTGAATCTGATTGACAGGGAGTGTCTAGATGAACGTTGATGACAAAGCGGACAAACAGTTACAGGCACTAAATCATTGTCTGCAAGCTGGGAGCAATAGAGATGAGGATGGAGTTATGGGGGAACAACAAGATTTAGTTGACGATGATCAATTGAATGACAGTAGCATTGCCGAGGATGTAAAAGATAGTTGTGAAGGGGCTGTTCAGGCCTCAGCTGTGCTGCAAATGCCGCAGGAACAACCTCAAGGTGCAACAGTTTGTTGGGAGCAGTTTCTCCATTTGAGATCTCTCAAGGTTTTGCTTGTGGAAAACGATGATTCTACACGCCATGTTGTTGCTGCTCTGCTTCGAAATTGCAGTTATGAAGGTTAGTAGCTAAGTTTATTTAATGTAGAATGACATACACACAAGAACTCTTTGGACAAAAAGAACTGCTAAGAGATATAAACTTGACTGACTCTCTCTTGAAAGAGTTGGATAATCAAAGTGATGGAGTTGATGCTTTTCTTTCGTAGTTCTTTGCACGTAGAGTTCATTATTCATATTTTAAAAAGATGCAGACGTCCACACCTGATATGTCGTTACTCTTGTGATCTTACTATAACATATTAAGTAACCACTCAACTGAAAAGTAGTTAGTGCTGTGTGGTAAAGGCCTAACAATAGTACTTCTTTAAGCTCTAAAACACCCACTCATATGCTAGATATTTGTATCAAATACTATCTTGATGACAAACCCTACCACAAAGACAAGCACGACTTATCATATTTAACTAATACTATGGGAGATAATAACTCTTGATCAAATTGACTTTCATTTATAAGCTCATGGGTAAGGGTAATATTATTTATTCTGCAACAGAACACTAACACAGCTTCTAACATTTTTGTTAATGCCCTCTTTTTGGATAAAATACAAGCATAATGACTAACACTACAACAAAGATAAGCACAACTTACTATGATTTAATTATTGGATGATTTTCCCAAAAATACACAAGTGTTACTAAAAATATTCCATTTTTTGCTAAAAAGCGAAGGCTATAGCACACGGGTTTTGGTTTTCTCTTGGGCAGCTTTTGAATTTTCAACCGATTTCTTGCAAGGCCATACCACACATGTCTATACTGCATGATGCCACGGAAGAAGCAGGGGTCGGTTTCAAGCCTTTGTTTGATTTTTTCTTTGCTTTTCTTCTTTTTTTTTTTTTTTTTGAAAAATGAGGGAAAAATCAATTTTCTTTGTATTTTTTCTAAAAAGCCAATAAAAATTAGTAGAACTTTCTAGTAACGGTATGAAACTGCTTCAGACGACTCATTACAAATCCAAAAAAGACTTTGGCAGAGATAAACTGGGTTATTTTCACAGAAATATCTAAGTTTTTCCATAAGTGTCTCATTTTTTACCCAAAAGCTAAGGTTGTAGCACACGAGTTTTGACCCTCTCTTGGGCAGGTTCTGAATTTTCATCCGATTTTTTGTAAGACCATGCCACACATGTCCGTATTGGGTACATGATGCCACAGGAAGAAGCAGGAGTCGGTTTCGAACCTTTGTTTGATTTTTTCTTGATTTGTTTATAAAAATGAGGGAAAAATCATTTTTCTTAGTATTTTTTTTTCTAAAAAATCACTAAAAAATAGTAGAACCTTCTGGGAATGATACTAAACTGCTTCAGACGGCTCGTTATGAATCTAAAAAGAAGGTTCTGACAGAGATAAAGCGGATTACTTTAATAGAAATACTCACGTTTTTTCATAAATGTCTCATTTTTTACTCAAAAGTAAAGGCTATAGCACACGGGTTTTGGCCTTCTCTTGGGCTGTTTTCGAATTTTCACCCGATTTCTTACAAGGTCATGCCATACATATCCGTACTGGACAAACGATGTCACGGGAAGAAGCGGGGGTCGGTGTGGAACCTTCGTTTGATTTTTTTCTAGATTTTTTTCGAAAAATAAGGGAAAAATCAATTTTCTTGGTATTATTTCCAAAAAATCACCAAAAAATAATAAAACCTTTTGGGAACGGTACCTAACTGTTTCAAACAGCTTGTTACCAATCTAAGAAAGGCTCTAGCAGAGATAAACCGGATTACTATTGCAGAAATACCGATGTTTTTCTAGTAATGTCTCATTTTTTACCACAAAGCCAAGGCTATAACACACGGATTTTGGCCTTCTCTTGGGATGTTTTGAATTTTCAACTGATTTCTTGCAAGGCCATGCCACACATAGTATTTAATCTGTAATAGAACACAAAGACAGCTTCTCATGTTCTATTGTCATCATAGACATGAATTATTATGTTTTCAATTTACAGTTTATCTCCTTTTATCTTGTCCTACACTCTTGTATGTATCCCAAATGATACAATCTCTATATCACATTTTTGTTCATATCCTCTGTAAGGTATTATTGTCATCATAGAGATAAACTGTTATGATCATCCTTTATAATTTATCTCTCCTTTTATCATGTATACCTTGCTGCAATGCTGTTTTGTTTCATGATGCCATTTGCTAAGGTTTAAACTTTTAACATTGACTTGACACATTTTGAAGCAATTTCCCATTTCTTAGATTATTCTCTTTAGCTAGTCATCTTGTAAACTTGTCTTTTTGTCGCTATCTATATTTGGTGTTTGACATTGAATGGACTCTTGAAACTGATGGCTACTAAAGATGGTGGTCACAAATAATTTTTAACTTAAAAACAATTAGATGAAATGTCAGGATCTCAAAAATGTAATTCTTATCATTAAAAGTATGTTGCCATATTATGGTGTCCTGATTTTTTTCACATCTTCATATAAATTTCAGTACATAGTCTATTAGCAAACACGGCTTTCAAGTAAGTTTTAAAAACACCTTGAGGATTGCCTCAGTCTTGTATACATAGCCTTGATTTATTCTCAACCACTTGCAGGCTGGTCTGATACCGTATGGCAGGCTATGGCCTAACTCATACTCAAAGCTTAAGAGTTGAGGATTGCCTCAAGTTTACATGCATAGCCAAGATTCATTCTCAACCAATGTGGGACTTTTCCGTTAAAACTCCATATCACAAAGATGAACTAGATAGCAACAAATAAAATAAAAAATGCAACCAAAGTTTATATTCATAAAACCCTTTGCATTTTTTTTTTTTTTGCAGTATCTGTTTCCTAATGTATATTAAGAAAAGTGGAGTACACTGTAGCTTTTGATGGGAGAACTGCACTAGTTATAAGTTATATTTAAAAGAAAAACTGGTTTGTTTTCAACAAAATTCAAAATTCATCCTGATAACTTATATTTTGTAGAAAAGAGACGCTAAAATTTTGTGTTACTAATTGGCTGTTGACTTAGTTTTGATTGGTTATCAAACATATCCAGCTTATAATACAACATTCCTAATGTAGAAGCAAGATTTGGAATTTTAAAACTAATCAGTTGATGCAGAATCAGAAGAAAAGAAGGCTGGAAAACAGAGAGAGGGAGAAAAATGGGGAAAAGGGGTGCAGAGAGTATTGATGTGGAAGTAGGCAGAGATGGAAAAGAAATACAGGAGAACAGTGGGCTCCAATAACTTCAAATCAATCCAATGAAACCATAAAATGGATTATTATTAAGTATGAATTACTCAGAAAAGAAAAAAAAGAATACACATGGAATTGAATATTTGTGTTTTGAATGCCTTTACTAGTGCAGTGTGGGTGGCTGTTACCACTCCATTGAAAAATATAATGAATGAGAACTATGAAAGTTCATTGCACACAATTAACCCAGTAGGGGTAAAGCTAAGAAACTCTATCAATCAAATCGCAGGCATAAAGTAGAATATTTAGGATCTTAGTGTAATCTTTAAAGGAAATTAAGAAACTCTATCAATCAAATGGTAGGCATCAAGTAGAATATTTGGGATCTTAGTGTAACCTTACATAAGTTTAAAGTTATGTGAAATCAATTCTGTATTCTCCTTTTGCCAACTGTTAGTTAAGTGGAATGTTCGAAAATAGAATGTTTTGATCAATTTAACCAAACTAAATTATAAAATTTGGAAATCGTTTCGCCAATTCATTTGCACTAAGCTTGGACCAGGCTTAGAAGGATGAGTTCAAGTCTTCATTTGTAAGTTATATTCTGAAGCCACTATGGTCAGCTGCAAAACAGAGTCAAGAGTCCTAGTGTTTTCTATTTTTGGCATATAGGTGATAGTTCTACTTGTTGCATCAAGTTACGTTGAATCATATATGCTACTCTTTATTATATATCTTTCAAACATTCATATTGGCATTTCCAGTTACTGAAGCAACAAACGGACTACAAGCATGGAAGATACTGGAAGATTTGACCAATCATTTTGACCTTGTCTTAACTGAGGTCATGCCTTGCTTATCAGGAATTGCCCTGCTAGGCAAGGTTATGAGCCACAAAACACGAAAAAACTTGCCTGTCATTAGTAAGTCTCATTTTTTTCCCCATCTCTCTACTTTTTAACTTTTGTTGCCTTTTTATCAAATTACTCTAGCACTATTATTTATTACTTCTCAAAAACACTTTCCGTTTGGATACTTTTGACTGCTTTTGGTGAAATCTATACCTATTTGCAGTGATGTCGTCTCTTGACTCCATGGGTTTAGTCTTCAAGTGTTTATCAAAAGGTGCTGTTGACTTTCTGGTGAAGCCGATACGGAAGAATGAGCTTAAAAACCTTTGGCAGCATGTATGGAGAAGATGCCATAGTGTGAGTTCTTAGAAATCTTTCTGCTTCAAATATGGACTCCCTTCCATAAACAGAGTTTTTCCTTCATCTACTGTCAACTTTACCACTCTTACACTACAATTTTAAGACAAAATAATTCTTCTCATCTAAGATATACATCACATATCATGAAATATTATTTAAGAAGAGTTATATTTCTATAACAATATTTATATTAATATTGCATTTTGTTTTAAACTCTTGATTTTCTTCAAAATTTTGTATCTCTCTTTTGTTCTATTATTAATTTGTAGTCTCACTCAGTCTAGTGGTAGTGGAAGTGAAAGCGGCACACAAACTCAAAAATCTATAAAATCAAAAAATGTTGAAAAGTCAGGCAATAATACTGGCAGCAATGATGAAGACGATAATGGGAGCATTGGTTTGAATGGTGGAGATGGAAGTGATGATGGGAGCGGCACCCAGGTATTACATGTCTGTTAACAAATTAGAAAATCATGTGTGGTTTATACCTATCTATGATGCACACCCAGGTATTACATGTCTGTTAACAAATTAGAAAATCATGTGTGGTTTATACCTATCTATGATGCAGAATGCCAGTAGGTTATAGTAAACTTTCATCAACTTTGACTGTAACAATTGAATCTATTTATTTGTGCATTCATTATTTTCCCATTGCAACAGCAATTTCATATCCAATTTGAAATACAAATGTACAGGATGTGCGATATTATATTTGTTTCCTTTGCTTTTGCATTTGCATCTTTGTTGTGCAGTCTCTGGTATTTAATTGGTTCTCCATCTTCTTGTCAATTAGGTATCATTTTGCTTGGTTTAATATAGTGATTTCTTCAATAGAGGGTTTCTAACTGTATGGAAATCTTATATTGATTTCAAAGTTCATAAAATGAATTAGGAATAAATACAAGTTGGACTATATAAGTATATATGCACCATTAAACTATCTTTACATTTTGTAGAGCTCTTGGACAAAAAAGGCTGTGGAAGTTGATAGCCCCAGGCATATTTCTCCTTGTGATCGACTTGCTGAGTGCCCTGATAGCACTTGTGCCCAGGTTATCCACTCAAATGCTGAGATAACTTGTAACAGAAGGGGTCCTGTGACTGCAGATAAAGAATGTCAAGAACATGTGGAACAATGCGGTATGAGATATTTTGACCTGCATGGCTGTGTACAAGATGGGCTTAACATTTTTGTTGTTGTGTCCTTTTTTTCTTGTTTATCCATTTATTGTTGTTTTTAAGCTGAAACATGTTTTCAACTATCTTTCAGAAAATTTTGCAAAACACAGCAGAGACTTGGATGTAGGTGGTCAAAGAAGTCTAGATTTGCAACCTGAGTACCAAACTGAGTCTCCAATCAAACATGGAGGCACAAAAAAAACTAACCAGCTTGAGACAGGCTCCTCTAAATTCAGTGAGCAAATTGACAGAGGACAGCTGGACCTCAATAGTGAGAGTCCATCTAGCAAACTGAAGTATGAAGCTGCTAAAGTTGCAGGGGCCATAACTAAGATTGTTGATGCTGATAAGGAGGATACAGAGTATGAGGCTTCAAACAAACCTTCCAAGTTCTTGGATATGAACAGTAAATCCATTAAGGATTCCAAAGAATCACCACCCCTGGAACTTGGTTTAAAGAGACTTAGAGGAGTTAAAGATGTTGGGACAACAATTCAGGATGACCGCAAGGTGCTGAGACGTTCCGACTCTTCAGCCTTCTCAAGGTATAAGGAAGTGATAATTATTTTTGACATTTTGATATTCTACTTTCTGCTGACAGGCTGAAACAGTTGTCATCGGCATCATGTATATCCTGAATGGTTTCATTCAATAATTGTTTGTCTGTCACCATGCAGGTATAATACAGTCTCAAATGCAAATAAGGGTCTTGGTGGGAATATTGAAAGTGCTTCTCAGGTTGATAATAGCTTAGAAGTTATAAAGAAAGGATCAGAATGTGGCATTCAATCTCATTCAAATGGAGACCCTCTCAATCAGTTCTCAAATGGGGGAAGCAACAACATGGATATGGGCTCTACCACCAATAATGTTTTTATCAAGCCAGCAGGTTTGAAGAACAAGTCAGAAGTGTCATCTACTGTCAATCGCTTGCACTCATATTCTTTCCAGCCTATGAAAAAGGACCTTTTATGCAGTCCTCAGCTAGTCCTGTCAGATAAGAGGGATGAATTGATGACCTCACCAATGGTGGTCCAACCTGGGAGCACACATCAGGATCTCCAAATACAGCAGCTCACACACCATTATGATAACTGCCACCATCTTGTCCACAACATGCAACAGCAACAGCTGCCACATGACCATGATCAGTTATCTCTGAAAAAGATGGCTGAAGCCATTCCACAATGTGGGTCATCAAATATGTTGGGTGGTTTTGTTGAATGTAATGCTGGAAACTACAGTGTAAACGGAAGTGCCTCAGGCAGTAACCATGGAAGCAATGGGCAAAATGGAAGCAGCACTGCAGTTAATGCTGGAGGGATGAATGTAGAAAGCGATAATGGGGTTGCTGGGAAAAGTGGAAGTGGTGATGCTAGTGGGAGTGGCAGTGGAAGTGGAAACAGAATAGATACCAAGTTTGCCCAAAGAGAAGCCGCATTGACCAAGTTTCGCCAGAAGAGAAAGGAAAGATGCTTCCGGAAAAAGGTGACGGATATTTAGCTGTTTTAGTTTATTCTTAGAGTTTGGACTTCTTGGTTCTATCTATGAGGAAAACTATTTTAATTTTCGCACTTCAATCTATTTCTACTCTCTTTTATCTTTTTCTACCTCACTAGTAGAATTAAGTCATCGGCATGTTTCTTTCTCCATGTTGATTGGCTATGCTGGTGCATGGATGAATTTCATATGCTGTGAAGTATGTGAGATGGCTTTCTGTTTTAGTAGTCTAGTGGCCTTATGATTGTTAACTATGATTTAATGGGAAGCATTCAAGCATATATCTTAGATATCATAGATGTCACTGTTAGCTATGTGCTCGCAGTTGCTCTTACGTGCCTCTTCGCACATTGGCTGTGTGATTGACTGGGGTAATTAGTTTATGTCCTGCAAACCTCTAGCAAGTAGTAAAAGTGCTTGCATATTTTGCTTCATCACAACCTTTGCAAACGATTGTCTGCTATTTCCTGTTGATAATTCCACGTCCTCCTTTTTCTTCAGATGGCTCGACCTTGTTTATTTATTTTTTTAACTATATTTTTAGGTTCGGTACCAAAGCAGGAAGAGGCTAGCAGAGCAACGACCTCGTGTTCGGGGACAATTTGTGCGACAGACTGCAAACGAAAACACTAGCAGGGAAGCAGAAAGTTCTTGAACTGTGAAAAAGTTGTGTTTACCAGTTCTGAACCAAGTATCTGCATCTGGGTTTTGGTTTCCAAGATTGGTAAAGGATTTGGTAGGTTTGTTTGACAATGCCAGTTAAAAAACTTTTTAAGCTGTTTATTGCTAGGTGCCTATGAAGGCGGCCCCCTCTTGGAGAGGGCAGCCCTCAATTTGAGATTATTTTCAGCTATTTTCACGAACCGATTCAAACAATATTTTGTCTATAGTAACTTGCATTTTAAATTGTTTTGTACTTTTGTTTTAAGCTCTTTCCTAAAGGCAACGGTTGATTTTTATCAATAACCCTGATAAAGATCTGAACCATAGGGTACTCGGTACCAGTGCCACGGAAAGATATGTTTTGAAATCTCGCATTGAAAATCCTACATTTTTTTTGTATTTTCTCTTGGAATATATTATGGTAAGAGATGTATATGTAGCTAAAAGCCACTTGTATTTGTGTGCGGAATTCTTAATTCAAATTGAAATGCGCACATGATAAGTGAACCTATTTTATTTTATACGGTAGATCAAAATATGAATCTATCCCTATAAATTTTGATGGACATACATAACTTTGGTCGATGAATTTTGAAAGAATAATGTGACACATAGGAAGTTAGAAATTTATATTTCCAACTTAAGTGGAACTTACAAGTATTTATTTCCTTTGTTAATATCTATCAATTGACGTTAAATGTCACCTGGGTTTGTGGCTTTATACTAAATTCCAACTTTTGAGTATATATTTTAGTTAAGCGTGTAACACTCCTTTTAAGGGTAGTGTTATATGAATTGGTTAAAGTACTCATTAAATTTATTTATTAAATAAATTAATTTTTATATTTTAAAAATTAAATTTTATTTAATAATTTCACTTAAATGCATAATTTTTATAATAATAGTATTGTTACTCGTTAAATTCATTTATAAACCCTTAATGAATGTTTTATTAAATTTCTTATGTGGTATTCAAAATTCAAAAAATATATCAAGCAGCTCATCCACCAACAAACACATACTCGTGTTGTCGATGCTGTGGACAAGCAAGAAGACTACTCTTTCACCTCAAAATCAAAATATCACCTCTCAAATAAGCCTAATGATTGACGTCAAATAAAAACACCACTCACCCAACAAAGAAAAGAACTAGGCCTTTCACTTTCAGCGGAATACTTCACAAAAATAAAAAGAGTAGAAGGCAAAAGGCACTTAGACAACATTAGAGGAGATTTTTTGTATTGTATAGTATAAGAAGAATCATGCCTCCAGTCGATTAGGCTTTAACAAAAATCCATTGAATGCAAAAATATGTTCAAAGAGCAAAAATTCTGTTTTTTTTTTTTTTTACTATATTTTAGTGTCCATAATTGTAATTTAATTTAGGGGTACTTATAATTATTATAAATGATTTTTAAAAGTAGGTTTAGGGAGTAGTTTGATATGTTCAAATAGCTACACACCCTTAAATATCTTATAAAACCTTATATTTTATGTTTCCAATTTTGACCTTAAAAATTATTTTATAATAGAGAAAGTAATCTTGCCAAACACCATCTTCATTCTTTAATGCTGTTAAAGTACAGGGATTTTTATTTATGCTTTAGTTAAGTGTTGAATTTAGATTAAGGGAAATAATCTAAACTAAAATATAAATTGTAACAATTCACCCAAGAAAATGTATTGAATTTGGAAAAGTTTGCTTATGTAAATTCTTTTGAGAGGGAGAAATTCAAGTTCTTATAGGATTTTGATGAGAAACAAAAAATGAAGGAAAATGATATGAAATAAAGTCATTAGTAATATGTTAATAGATTTGGATTTAGTGCTTAGCTAAGTTTTTGCTAACCTATCTAAGATCTTGCGGCATGTGGCATTTATGATTTTTAATGGTTAAGATTTATTTTTTCATTTTTCTCTCCTTATTTTAAGAGATTCTCTCTTAATTAACTAATTTTTTTTTCTTATTTCAAAATAATAATAATAATAATTCTTTCTTTCTTCTTCTCACCCTCTAGATCATCATTTTTCCTTTTAAACTACCCTTGAAACAAATCAATCTAGTCACAAATAACTCATATTCAAGCTTGAATTCAACCAAATATAAAGAAAGAAAGAAAAAAGTACATAAATTTTCCACTAAAACAAAGCAATTGATTCATGAGAGATTAAATTTCAATATGTATCTCATATGGGTGGGCAGGAGTTCTGTTGGATAAAGTTCATGAAAATCCAACTTAATCCACTATTAAATGGGTTGAGATAAAATCAATCTAATTTAATTAAAAAAACATGTTGAACCCAATACAAATCAATCCTTAAATCATCGAGTTAGGTTGAATTAGATTGATCGGGTTGAATGTCAAATCAAAATTAAAAATTAAATAAATAAAAAGATATTATATGTGAAATGAAACTTATTAAAATTAAATATAAATTTATTATAATATGAAAATTTCATTCATTACTTAGTGTTCAATAAAGAAAGCTAAGAAACCAACTATCTTGAAATTAAGAAAATTTCGACAATATGTCTCTACACTTTATTCTCAGCTTCTCGTATATTTTATTCTAATTATAAATTTAATATTTTAGATAATTAGCTAGTATCATGTCTAGTAACAAAATAAAAGTTATATATAATTATCTATTGTTAAGTGTTTATTGAAAAGTAATTGAAAATTTAAAAACAATTAACTTTCAAATGTAAACTTAAAAGATAATATAATCACTTATAGGAGAGAAAGATTTTAATTTTGGAATTTAATTCTAGAGTACCATTTACGAGAATGAAATGGTCTTTTCTACCAAAAAGGAAAAAAGTTAAAAATTAACAATTAATATATTATTATTATTTATTTATTTACTTAGGTTAGGTTGGGTTAGACGGTTCATCATAATTAACCCAACCCAACTAAATTATTAATTAGGTTCGAAAAAATTTGACTTAATTAATTTATAATAATCCTCGCAACTCATCAAAATTAAATTGGGTTAAATTGAGTTTGCCTACCATAAACTCTCTAGTTTAGATTTGTTGAATTTTTTTCTCTCGTTTTCTCTAAATTTTTCTAGAGTAAGGAAGTAATTATTTTTGTTGGAAGAGTTTTCCTTAACTTTGGTTGGGAGAATGTTTTCAACTTCTATTTTCTCTTACAAAAAAATAAATAAATAAATAAAATTTCCTAGTTTTCATATGTTCATTAAAAAAAGGTGCAGAATCTAAAAAAAAATAATAATGCAAGAAGAAGAAGAGATTGTTTTCATAAGGTAATTAAGAGAAAATCTGTTAAAATTAGAAGAGGTTAAAAAAAAAAAAAAAACTTAGCCATTAAAATCATAAATGTCACATGTCGTAAGATCTTACAAAGGTTAGCGAAAGCTTAGCTAAACACTGGATTCAAATCCTATGTTAATACGGAAAGTGCTCAAATGATTTATATTGTGAGAGGAAATCTAAACAAAATTTAGTTACGTTGAGAAAGTTTATAGAGAGAGAGAGAGAGATAAGATCTTTTAGAGAGAGAAAATCAAGATACAATAGTTATTTTCGAAATATATCTGTAGGGATATTTTTGCAATTCAAATGGAAATGGGGTTTTATATGCTTATTGAGCGGTGGAAGTAGCATCAATGTATCAATTTTTCTCACTCGTGCTCAAAGGCAGAGCCCAATATGGTTGGGCCTAGGCTTCTAATATTGAGAAATGCCAGTGTACGAATTAATATAATTTTTTTTTCCTGAAAGATACGAATTTATAATTTTATATCATAAACATGAAAACACCACAGCAAAATAATAATATCATTTTTACTTTTCAAGTTTTTTATTGTATGTGTATGGGTAATACCGAGTAGACCCCCTCGAGGTCGGTCCAGCTACGAGCAGAAGACCTAGTCGCTAGCACAAAGATACCCTTGCTAAGTGTCAGAGCTAGTCGAGGTCAAGTGCTCCAAGGCTGATCAGGCCCTGATCTCCCCATACCGCTCGGTATAAGAGGCCCTCAGCCACCGACCCGGACATGAATGTGTTACTGGAGGCGTCATGGATAGAGAGGAGGCCAAAAGCTCGAGCAGAGCAGACCTGAGCTTGGCGGTCCCTTATCCCGATAGCTTGTCATGACGATTGATGAATTGACAAGCGCCCCATGCCGTAGGGCTTTACCGATGGCTGGTGCATACCCCCACAGTGTCATCATTTCATACACGCGTGCATGGCACCATCATTGGGTCACGGGAACCCATACCCGCCTGACATCCCACGTCCCCAGGGCGTGCCGCAACAACCCTAGTTGTCAGAAGGACCCAAGCACAATTAATGCGGAGGGCGGCTGTCCAGGCAAACAAGGGCGGGAAAACGGGAGGATAAACACCAGCTGAGGAACAAGGTAAAAGATTCTCTTTTTTCTTTTTTTTTGGATTTTTGGGACTCTCTTCTTCCTTACCATACTTCCTTTCTTCAAATCTAAAACATTTCCAACTCCCACCAAACCACCACAAACTTAGACTTTCTCTATCACTTTTCCCCTTCAAATGCCCCATCTCTTCCGGTCTCTCAAACCAAGAGGGATGCCAAAAGAATCAACCCGATTACTGACTCAAGTGTTGGAGGATTTTCGTCGGAAAAATACATGGCGACCACTAATACTTTTCTCTATGAACGCAGGCCGAAGAAAATCACTGTTCCAGCAAATGGTAAGAGGCATGAGCCAGCAAGGAATCCTGCTCGAGCAACCGGCGAGCAGAAGTTCATAGTGTCACAAGGAATCCTGTATCGGCAGTACGGCGGCAACCTGCCTCGTAATCTGCCCGCAACTCGGCTCATGCAGAACAACAGCAGAGCCGACCGCCCATTACACCCACACACGGGAAGCTTCCCCCAGGATAGGGCTGTGTAGATGATTGATCAGAGTCTCGCATACAAGCAATATACCTCGCTAAAGGTGTCGCTCGAGGAAATGTTTCAAATTGTGGAGGAACGAGGGCTGCTGTGTTCCCCGCTAATGTCTAAGCTAGCTAGTAGGAGGGACAGGGGCCGGTCTACCGATTCCACGGCGATCATGGCCACTCGACGTCGCAATGCTATGATTTGAAGAACCAGGTGGAAGACTTGGTTAGAAATTGGTACTTGGACGAATTTATTGAAGGAGGGCACCTGATAGTCAAGTAGTAAAGAGCGGAAGATAACCGAGCTTGCGACAGGGACCGTGAATCACCAACTGTGAGGGTGATAGTCAGGGGGCCCATGATGGCAGGAAATTCAAATAGGGCTCGAAAGAATTACAGCAGATACGCCTCTGCTGGCTGGGAAGTCTTGCTCGCCGTGCCTGTTGCGAAGAGGACTAAGATGCGGCAAGTGCCCATCATGTGGACGGAGGAGGACGAGGAGGGGGTGCTATACCCCCATGAGGATGCCTTGGTTGTGAAAGCAAATGTTGCCAATAAGGAGATTAACCGAATACTGGTGGATTAGGGAAGTTCAGTGGACATTCTCTTTAGGTCCACACTCAATGATTTAGGAATAGCGGATATAAGGCTCGAACAGACGAGCACCTCTCTGAAGGGGTTCGGTGAGGAAAGGTTAACCCCTTTGGGGATTATCAAATTAGCGGTGACTATGGGCTCGAGGCCCTTTGAGAAGAATATGATGTTGGATTTCGTGGTAGTGGATGAGGCCAGCCCCTACCAAATGATATTAGGAAGGCCCTTCATGAGAATTAGCCAGTCGGTGTTGTCCACTCATTACTTGGCCTTGAAGTATTGTGTGAATGGGGCCGTGAGGGTTGTTAAAGGTGATTAAAGGGTCGCGAGGAGCTGCTACGCTGTGGCGGCAAAGGAGGCAATGTAAGTGACTTCATTGGACTCGAGGGGAGAGTCTAAAAAGGGCAGGCAGGAGCTCGCTAAAGAGCTAGAGGAAATCGGGATAAGACCAGACGACCATGAGAAGAAGGTCAGGATTGGCTTGGGCATTAGCGAGCCATTGAAGAAAACTCTGGTCAAATGTTTACGAGCACACTTTGATGTGTTCGCCTAGACACATGAGGACATGCCCGGGATCGACCCGGAAGTGGCATGCCACATGAGAGGTATGAGGAAGGACGCGAAGCTGGTAAGGCAAAAGAGGAGGTGTGTCAACTAGAAAAGGTATGAGGCCACGAATAGCGAGGTAGAGAAGCTGCTGAAGGCAGGATTCATAAGGGAAGTCACCTACCCTGAATGGATATTGAATGTGGTGCTGGTAAAGAAGGCAAGTGGGAAATGGAGAATGTGCGTGGACTTCACAAATTTAAATAAAGATTGTCCGAAAGACAGCTTCCCATTGGCAAAGATAGACCAATTGGTGGACTTCACAGTAGGGCACAGCCTACTCAGCTTCATGGATGCCTTCTCGGGATACAACCAGATCCCCATGTACGGGCCGGATGAGGAATGCACGGCCTTCATCACCAACCAGGGCCTATTCTATTACAAGGTCATGCCATTTGGCCTAAAAAACGTGGAGGCAACCTACTAGTGACTGGTGAACAAGATTTTCAAACCGCTGATCGACCGCACAATGGAAGTTTATGTGGACGATATGATCACTAAGTTCAAAGTCCAAGGACGCGGAGGCGCATGTGAAGCACTTGGAAGAGACTTTCGCACTCTTAAGGAAATACCGGATGAAACTTAACCCTGAGAAGTGTGCCTTTGACGTTGTCTCGGGAAAATTCTTGGGCTTCATGGTCAGTAACAGTGGAATCGAGGCCAACCCGGAGAAGATAAGAGCAGTGATAGACATGAAGTCCCGCGCACTCTCAAGGAAATACAAAGTCTCACTGGGAAACTGACATCCCTCAACAGATTCATCTCCCGAGCAACAGACAAGTGCCACGTCTTCTTCCAGGAAATGAGAAAAGGGAGAAAGACAAAGTAGACACCGGTATGTGAAACGGCATTCCAGCAGCTGAAGGAATACTTGCTGAAATCCTCGCTATTGTCAACACCGCGAGCAGGAGAAGTTTTATACTTGTGTCCAAATTGTCACGATGGACAACGAGCTCAGTATTAGTAAGGGAGGAGTCGGGGGTGCAATACCCCGTATATTACACGAGCGGAGTCTTATTGGGAGTAGAGACTCGGTATCCGCTAATGGAGAGGTGGGCACTTGCCCTGGTAACGGCA
Organism: Murraya koenigii; assembly: GCA_025617385.1. Taxonomy (NCBI): domain Eukaryota; kingdom Viridiplantae; phylum Streptophyta; class Magnoliopsida; order Sapindales; family Rutaceae; genus Murraya; species Murraya koenigii. The sequence continues at coordinate 11,381,060 of CM046819.1, forward strand.
GCCTGGAAGCTGAGACCTTATTTCCAAACACACTCGATAACGGTCTTGACAAACCAGCCGCTCAGACAGATCCTAAACAAGCCTGAGACTTCAGGCAGGCTGGTAAAATGGTCGATAGAACTCAGTGAGATTGACATCAGCTACCAGCCCCGAACAACAATCCGAGCGTAGGCCCTAGCAGACTTTGTGGTCGAATGTACAGAGGTAAACAAAGAAGTGGATAACGAGCACCCAGCTGGCTCCCCAGCCCCAGGTAAAACATGGACGATTATAGTGGATGGGTCATGCGAGGACCAAGGAGTAGGAGCAGGAGTGGTACTTCTTAGTCCTGAAGGGGTAGAAGTACAATACGCAGTAAAGCTCGAGTTTAAGGCTACCAATAAACAGGCTGAGTACGAGGCCGTAATTGCAGGACTGAAGCTAGCTTTGGTAGTAAAGGCGGAAGAGGTAAAGCTCTGGGCAGACTCTCAGCTGGTGGCAAACCACCTCAATAAAAGCTTTCAAGCAAAGGGTGAGAAGATGGAAGCTTACCTTTAGAAAGTGAGGCAGTTGATAGAGAGGTTCCAAGTGGTAGAAGTGGAACAGATCGCAAGGGGAGAAAACTTTCGAGCGGATATGATAGCGTGAATGGCCGCTATATCCGACCCTAAAATGGCCAAGTCTATCCCATTAGAGTTCAGGACCTGCTCGAGTATCGAGCAGGAGGACGAGGTAATGAGCTTAACATCGAACAACACCTGGATGGATCCAATTGTCTCTTATCTCAAGGAAGGAACATTGCTTGTCGACAAGAAGCAGGCAAGGAAGCTAAAATGTCAAGCGGCAAGGTACACACTGATCGATGGGGTATTGTATAGGCGAGGATACACCCTGCCACTACTGTGATGTTTGGACAAAGAGGAAGCTGACTATGTCCTTAGGGAGATATATGAAGGGATTTATGGAAACCATTCCGGCGCAAGGTCCCTGGCTTTTAAGGCCTTAAGGTAGGGGTACTTCTGGTCCTAGATGCACTATGATGCACAAGAAAAGACCAGGAGCTGCAAGAATTGTCAAAGCTTTACCAACTACATGGCTCAGCCACCCGAGAACCTTACAGTGATGAACTTATCATGGCCATTTGTTCAATAAGGGATTGACCTAATCGGGCTACTGCCAAAAGGAAGGGCGTCTGCAACGCATGCCGTGGTGGCAATTGACTATTTCACCAAATGGGTTGAAGTGAAAGCTTTAAGCAGTATTACAGAAAGCAAAACCACTTATTTTATTTGGAGAAATGTGATTTATAGTACGGGATCCCCCACGCGTTGGTCACAGACAATGGGAGGCAGTTTAACAATAATAAGTTCAGAGACTTCTACAGGAACATGGGGATAGAATTAAAGTTCTGCTCGCCATCACACCCACAGACAAACAGACAAGTAGAGGCCGCGAATAAGACTATAAAGGGCCTTCTGAAGACGAGATTGGGCGAGCAGAAGGGAGCTTGGGTTGACGAGCTACCTGGTGTCTTGTGGGCTTATAGAAACACGCAAAAATCGCTACGGGGGTAACATCTCTTTTCTTGGCATCCAGACACGAAGCAGTGATCCCTGTTGAAATAGGGATGGGCACACATCAGACAGAGCACTTCAACGAAGAGCAGAACGATGAGCAGATGTGTGCAAAGTTAAACCTGGTGGAAGAGAAAATGGAAGGGTCAGCAGTAAAAATGGCAGAGTACCAGTAGAGGGTGGCCCGCTATTATAACCAGAACGTACATACCTGCTGATTCCAGGTGGGGGATTAGGTACTCAGAAAGGTGAATCAGAGTACCAAAGACCCCAAGCAAGGAGTGTTGGACCCGAACTGGGAAGATCTTTATAGGGTCTCTCAAATAGCCGGTCCGGAGAGTACAGGTTAACCTACCCAGATGGACGAGAAGTCAAGAAGCCATGGAACGCGCAGCATTTGATGAAATATTTCCAGTAAGTTTCCTTATAGCGTTAGCAATGATATTTAGTTTTTTTCCTAAAATAGAAGTGTGTAAAACCTTGTACATGAATAAAAGCTAGAAAAATGCTTCCAATATTAATTCAATATGAGCAAGTTAAAGCTTATAATAATGCAAAGGCCGTAAGTCTCAAAGCCTAGCTTAAGGCGAGACGATGCCAAAGCATAGCCAAGCAAAGGCCCGAGCAGGATAAGCTTGCGAGGAAATGTAAAGGCCATAAGTCTTAAAGCCTAAGGCGAGACGGTCCCAAGCGTGAGCCAAATGCAGGCTCGAGCAGAATAAGCTCAAAGAAGAAATGATAAGGCTGGACGTCTCAAAGCCTAAGGCGAGATGGTGTCAAGCGTGAGCCAAATGTAGGCTCGAGTAGAATAAGCTTAAAGAAGAAAAGCGAAGGCCGGAAGTCTCAAAGCCTAAGACAATATGGTGCCAAGCGTGAGCCAAATGCAGGCTCGAGTAGAATAAGCTCAAAGAAGAAACGCGAAGGCCGGAAGTCTCAAAGCCTAAGGCGAGACGATGCCAAGCGTGAGCCAAATGCAGGCTCTAGCAGAATAGGCTCAAAGAAGAAACGGGAAGGCCAGAAGTCTCAAAGCCTAAGGTGAGACGGTGCCAAGCGTGAGCCAAATGAAGGCTCGAGCAGAATAAGCTCAAAGAAGAAACGGCAAGGCTGGAAGTCTTGAACCCTAAGGAGACGGTGCCAAGTGTGAGCCAAATGAATGCTCGAGCAGAATAAGCTCAAAGAAGAAACGCAGAGGCCAGAAGTCTCAGCCAGGGCTGCTTTTTCCTCAAAGGTGGATATCTCTGTGCGAAGCTTGGCCGCTTCCTCCTCTTTCTGGTCGAGCTTCCGCCTCAAGCTCCTGATTGTCGGCCTTGATCTTCCCCTTGAAATCCATGGCCTTAGTCTTAAAGGCGGTGGCGGCAGCCATAGCATAGCATGAGTGGCGCTGGAACATGTTGGCCAGCTCACTGACACTAGAAGCCTCCAGCTCCTCCCCGAACTTCTCTCCCATGTGCCTAACAAAATCTCTGACATAAAGGTCGGCAACATCGGGCTGCTGCTGCTCCTGAGAGCGCTCAGATCGAGACCTGGCTTGAGCTACAGTTCTCGAGCCCCTCCGGGCCGACCCTTCTGCTGATCGCTCACCCTTTCGAGCAGGAGGAGCAGCCCCGACTGGCGAAGCAGTGGGGTCAACTCTGAACAGCTTAGGAGGAGCAGAGGAGCTGCTTGGTCGCTCTGCTGAGCTCAAGGGCCTTTTCAATCTAGAAAGGATGCCACTCATTTCTTCCCCCGGAGCAAGCTCGAACTCGACAAAGTTGTGAAGTGTCAATAGCTCCCTGCACGAGCTCGCGTTATCCAGAGCAGTGTTGACATGCGACTGAAACTCCTCCCCAACCCGGTAGGACGCGCTCCAAGAGACTGCAACAACAGCTAGGAAAAATAATAAGAAAAATGGCAACCAGAAAAGTTAAGTAAAAAAAAATCATAATGAGCAGCAGACGACCTGGGGTGCAAAAACGAGAGGGAATTGGAGGAATCCCCTCAGCGGCAGAAGCTACTCGCCCCCAGTCTCCTCTGGCAAAGAAAAATTTGCCCTTCAAATTCCCACTAGAGATAGGAAGGTCAGTGATGGGTTTCTTGCCCTTCAAACTGGAGGTGAGGTAATATCAGCCTGCGTTTTTTGGACTGCTCTTCAACTGGTAGAGATGCTTTATCTCATTTATCGACGGCTCACCCAAGTTACACCATCTCTACAAAACATACAGTCCTGACAGAACCCTCCACCTATTTGGGTTCAGCTACCCCAAGGCCAGGCGCAGTTTGGATAGGACTCTGACAAAATAAGGTTGAAGGGACAACCTGACGCCCCATCTGAAGCATTCTAAATAAAAGGTAACATACCCCGGAGAGGATAGCTCGGCGTGTTACTTTTGCCAAGCAGATGCAGATCCACACTAGCCAGAATGTGGTACATGTCCCTAAGTCGGTCTAGGTCTTGGTGCGAAGTCTCACACCTTATGTTGTCAATAGCAAACGACTCGGTCTTTGACCTCTGGCCGGCCCTCTGCCCTTGTTGCAACCGGGTCTCCCCCACAACCTCGACCCTTTCGGGGCTTGGGTCTCTCACCAGAACCCCCCTATTGGTCTCAGAGTCACTCGAAGAAGATGACTCTTCAGGGGACATTCGACGGGGTTGTTGAGTGTCTAACATTTTTCCTAGGGACACCATCTACCAAGTGGGAACTAGAAACCCAGAAAATGGAAAAAACAGGAACGAGAAGAGGGAGAAGAGTTAGACTTGAGATAGATTCGACAACAGCAGATGGCAGCGACGGCAGAAAGAAAAGTGAGAAACACTTGCAGGCGGCTAATTCTGGTTTAAGCAAAGATTGAAAACAGGAAGCACAGTAAAGAAATTAGGGATTTATAAAGGGGAAAGTAAGTCATGTCAACAGATGGTACGCTACTCAAGGGATGCGATTGTTCAAGTAACCGCCTCTTCGAAATTCAATTGAACGGCCCAGATCCGTCCACGCATCCCGCATTAAATGTGAAGTGACAGAAAAGGCAGACAGCTCAGCATGATAAGGTAAAAAGGGTGGAGAAACCTGATCGAACAAAAAGTTTCCAGTCTTATCTCGTTTCACTCTAAAAGACTAGAAACTAGGGGACTGATGTTTGGGTAATACCGAGCAGACCCCCTCGAGGTCGGTCCAACTACGAGCAGAAGACCTAGTCGGTAGCACAAAAATACCCTTGCCAGGTGTCAAAGCTGGTCGAGGTCAAGTAATCCAAGGCTGGTCAGGCCCTAATCTCCCCATACCGCTCGGTATAAAAGGCCCTCAGCCACCGACCCGGACATGAATGTGTTACTGGAGGCGTCATGGATAGAGGGAGGCCAAAAGCTCGAGCAGAGCAGACCTGAGCTCGGCGGTCCCTTATCCCGATAGCTTGTCATGACGATCGATGAATTGACAAGCGCCCCATGCGGTAAGGCTCCATCGCTGTTACCGATGGCTGGCGCACCCCCACAGTGTCATCATTTCATACATGCGTGCATGGCACCATCATTGGGTCACGGGAACCCATACCCGCCTGACATCCCACGTCCCTAGGGCGTGCCGCAACAACCCTAGTTGTCAGAAGGGCCCAAGCACAATTAATGCGGAGGGCGGCTGTCCAGGCAAACAAGGGCGGGAAAACGGGAGGATAAACACCAGCTGAGGAACAAGGTAAAAGATTCTCTTTTTTTTTTTTTGGATTTTTGGGACTCTCTTCTTCCTTACCATACTTCCTTTCTTCAAATCTAAAACATTTCCAACTCCCACCAAACCACCACAAACTTAGACTTTCTCTATCACTTTTCCCCTTCAAATGCCCCATCACTTCCGGTCTCTCAAACCAAGAGGGATACCAAAAGAATCAACCCGATTACTGACTCGAGCGTCGGAGGATTTTCGTCGGAAAAACACCTGGCGACCACTGATACTTTTCTCTGTGAGCGCAGGCCGAGGAAAATCACTGTTCCAGCAAACGGGGAGAGGCAGGAGCCAGCAAGGAATCCTGCTCGAGCAACCGGCGAGCAGAAGTTCATAGCGTCACTTGGAAACAAGCAGAAAACAGCATCAACAGCATGTCCCAAGTTAAGACTTTCATTTCTCTAGATATATAAAAATACATTGAAATACACAGGAACACTTGAGATATGTTAAAAGAACTTGAAAAATGTAATGAAAAATTTTAGTGTGATACGTATTCAAAGAAATGTAAATCTAAATCTAAACTATAATCTATAATTAATTAAATCGATATATGAAAGATCCGATCCCATAAAATAAAAGGAAAAAAAAATGACGATGGATGTACTTTGAGAGTAAAGAGAATTAGTATAAGATTATTTATCATATCATACCTTAACAGGTAAAAGAAGAAAAAAAAAAAAGTTCTATTACGAACATCACTTGGACATCTTTGTGTAGAAGAAATAGTCATGGCAATGCGTGGACGTTATCTTGATTTTCTCTTCTAATACATTCAAAGATTAAACTTAGTTGACCATATTTATAGCCATTGAATGAATTAGGGGTTTGCCATAAAAGCAAACATGCTGTTGGATAATTCCATTAGTATATTTTAGACACTATATTTATATAATTATTCTTAAGTATAAACGCACTCATTTTTTTTTTAATACAAACATGTTATTAAATCGTGTAATTTAATATAGTTAGTTTTCAATAAATTATAATGTCGTGCGATTTAATAACATTAAAAATTAATCTTATTAAGCCGTATGATTTTTAACATTATATATGCCTAAAAAAAAAAACACCTGATATATATATATATAAACATTCTAATTCAAAATCATAAATTCTATTAAAATTTTAAAAAATTATTAAATCACATGATTTAATAATATAATGATTAATACTGATTTGGACTAGATCTACAGTATATATGTATGTATATCACATCTAAGAATGTACGTGGCTCTCTCACGTTATAAATTAAAAAATTGTTAGATTGTAGAAATATCGACAGCTTAAACACGTGCGGCGTGTGTGTGCATGCACTGCATGCATGGATTCACCAACTCAAGGACAAGAAATATCGACTGAATTAATGCTTCGAAATATGATAAAGTTTGGATGTAATTAATGTCGTATCTTGGCGTTACTTTATCACCAATGTACGATGTTTAAATTTTTTAAAATCACAGTTATCATCAATTGATAATTTACTCGACCTGCACTTTCACACAACAGTTCATTCATTTAATTCATCTGATTGAATTAGAAATTAATTTGGCGTTTGCAAACCTTTCAACGATTCTGTCTGTGGTTAATGACTAGTTAATTAAGCTGATTTTTCATTTTTAAATTTTATTATCCAATAATTATTCAATAAACGAGAATAAACAACTTGAGTTGTATCATAATATAATTTATTTAAAAATGACATAAAAAAATAGAATATATCTATTCTATTATATTCAAATGATATATCTGCTCTACTTTGATGAGATATATCTAATTAGAAGTATGATAAATTGATAAACACACAAAATAATTACATAACTATATATTAGTATCATTAATAGGTAAATGTGTTAAAGTTATCTTGTATGAATATGATACAATATTATTACTAATCATATTAATTTATGTTAATCTGAACACAAAATTTTCAAAATCGTATTATGCCTACCCATTTGTAAATGTACCTTGAAAGCGAAGAAATTTGGAAAACCAAAAATAAACAAATTGTGCTCAAGCAATTCCCATTGGGGCGTGCAGAGGATAACACACAAGTACCAGTCACAGTCACATAAATTGATGTCTTGAAATTACCGGCACGTGTCCACATCTGCCGTCCCCAACTAACTTTCTGAATTTCGATGCCCAACTAATAATCCTCGGATTCCTCTCAAATCATGTCATCAAATTGTGGATCCAAAACAAGCCCTTGTTATTGTCATTAAATTGCTCATTGGAGCTTAAAATGAATTGGGAGATGGGGCAAAAAATTCACAACCATGCATTTAGCTTTAGCCCCACAAGGCCAAAATTAAAGTTTTTATTTATTTATTTTTAAATATTTTAATACATTATAAATTCTATTTTTTTATTTGTTAAAAAAAATAACATTGATATTTTTTATTTATTAGTAATATTTTCACTTTGTTAAATAAAAATAATTTCATATATATATATATATATATATATATATGATTAAATATGAAACAAAGACAATTATTTGGTTGTATTATATAAAAATATTATAATTATTTTAAAATTACTTTAAAGTAAAGTGTGAATTATAATCATACATATAAAATAAAAAATAATAATAAAATATATTATAATTTTAATCATATGATTATAAAAAAATATTTTAATTTAAAACAATGCTAAAGTAGCCGGATCCATATAAAATATATCAGTATGATTATTGCTATGCCAACCATCACATTCTTAGATAATAGAGAGTAGAGACAGTACAAGTGAAAACAAAGATTATTCCAAAACCAAAAAGAAAAAAGAAAAAGATTTACAAATATTTTCATTTAATACAAGTTTTTGGGGTTTGATTTCTTATATACATTTGCTTAGAAATATACACTATTTTTTTTCAATCTCTGAATGTTTTTATCTTTTATAAAATGTTTAATAAACTTGAAAAAATCAGTGACAAGTTTAATTTTTAACTTTTTTTTCCTTTAAAATTTGTAATTGGAAAAGGACAATTGCAGATACTGAATGATTGGTCCGTCAAGTGTAACTAAACTGGTTCGAGTGTTGAGGTTTCTGTGCAGCCAAGGTCAAATTCCACTTGTATTTGCGTCATCTTTTAATACTGTATTATATATTTTCATTTTTCACATTTGCTTTTATTTTCGTACTAAATTTTTGGTTCTATTAATGCAGGTTAAAGTGAGTGACATGAAAAATGAGAAGCATTATGAGAATTTATAGAAGCATTTCAGCTTCTTTGTTTCTTAGTGGTTCACTTTCTGGTTAGTTTCTACTTCCTTTTGCTCTTTTCTTGACTTCTTGAAGTTGAATGCTGTCAGAATTTGTCCTTTGACATAGTTTGTGTTCTTATAGATGCTGATCCTTTTAGGGTTTGTGTGTATATATATATAATTTTATTTCTTTGAGTTCTCTGAAAAGAGAATTGGATGAAGATAATATGGGGTGCTTGTGTAAGAAAAATTTATAAAAAAATTTCATTATATAAGTTGATTTTCTGGTTTTACTAGATGTTTATCAAATGGCTGATTGCAGGAATTTTTGTTAGGAATTTTAGTGTTCGGATTTTTTCATGTGTTTGGCTCAGTTATTTCCTTTTTTCTCTCAAGTACAAGGGGAAAGAATTATTTCGATTAGAACTGTGGTGAATTTCAGAATTTGGAGATTGTAACTGATCCTTATGTAGATGAAGATAGCTGGTACATGTTCTTATATGCTGTTAAGCTTTTGAGAGATTTAACGTTGTAAATTTCAAATTGTAAGGGACTAGTACATTGATAGTCATCTAGCTCTGACCAACAGACATGTTTATTTTCTAAAAGTATTTATAGAGGTTATGTTGAACTAGTAATAATCACATCAATTGGCAGCAGAAAATCATTATGCTTGTTGGCATCAAGAAAAGTTGGATGCTAGACAGTTGATTTATAGCATAGCAATAATTGGGAAGTTACCGCAAAATATCCATTTCAAAATGGCTTGTGCTACAAAGAAGACTATGTGTAGTTGAGAACGCAGTGGAAGTTATGAAGAATGTTGAGAAATGTTTCCAGGAATTATGTTTATACATCTATTATTAGTCTTTTGTTTTTTCTCTTTAATTGGTGTGAGTTCCACAATTGCTGTTTGTTTTATAGTTTATATAACCTGACTGACAACGGACTGGATTTTATAGGTTATTTCTTTTACTGAGTTATTTTGATTTTTACAGTTGCTAAGTCATGGATGGAATTAGGCATCTAGGAAATGATTCTGGTATTGATGCGTTATTTTCTGTCTGGGATAGGGGTTCAATAAATTTGTTGAGAAAATAATTCTAGTACTGTCTCAAGCAGACTTACAGCTAAAGGGGAATGTTGTCTGGATGATTGTCTGTTTCCTTTCCTTCTCTGTATATCCTCTGAAACTTGAGAACAGAGAAATTCGTCCCAGACTCTTATGTGATTTCTAGATTTTCTGTAGTGCCAAGTGGGCAAAGGCTTTATTTGTTTATACTATTAAATGATGCTGAAGTCAAAGTATCTCTGTGTTGCATGACCTGTATTTAAGCACGTTAGAATCAAACTGTTTGCTTCTCTTCTGCTTCATACAAGTAATTAATAAAACCTAGCATATGGTGCAGGTTTGAAGCAGTTAGTTTGAGCTTTGCACAGCTGGCCTTGACAACCTAAAGTGCAAACCAATTTTTGGTTGATCATCCATCTGAATTCAGTTCTTCTATTAATAACTCTGTCTTCTGTTCTGCTGTCTGAATAACTGGCATTTCACGTATGGAAGATGATCAATGTTCGAAGTTTAGCTTCATCCTACTTCAGCATATGTTGGACCAATGAAATGTGATCAGCATTTCTTGCTTTAAGAAAATGGAGATCAAAGAAGCAGAAAGAATTGTTGTAGCTAAACCAGTGCCTTCAAGACCTACTTGTTCTACTTTTGGGCCCTTCTCAGATCTCCTTGCAGGTGGCATTAACACCTCACCTCCTAATGTGTGCTCTGAAACTGCAGTTGTGGCTATTAGACCAAAAACTGTGAGGTTTAAGCCATTGGTGAATTGTGCTCCACCAAATCAGGCGGAACTATCAAGAACAGCAGTTTGTAACTCATCTGATGATTTTTCAAAATCTGATAGCAAACCTACTGTTATATATAAACCCCTGGCAAAGCTTGTGTCAAAGACAACTGTTTCCCTCTTGGCTAATATGGTCAGTAGCTAAATGCATGCTTATCAATTGGATGGACTTCTTTTTTTATTTCTTTCTTTCTTTCTGGATAAGTAAAAGCTGGTAATGGTTTTCTATTCTGATTCTACCATCTCTGTTTTTTCTCCCCCAGAATATGAACTTGTGCAATATAATGTGTTGAAGAGATGAAGATGCATGTTGAAATATTTTTTTTTCTTCTCTGATGATGAGGCATGAATATGACTTTTATTTTGTTCTTTTGTTTTTTCCAGGGCAACTTTAATACTAGTCATCAACATACTCAGCAATCAGTTGAGGCTCAACACCCTAGCCAAGATAAACAGAATTTTATATCCCAAGTTAGCTCAAATACTAACCAGATTTTGCCACCGCTCAAAGAAAAAGATCAGACAATTGAATCCTTGAAGGTGGCATCTCAAAACCTGGAGGAGGATCCAAAATATTTACCAGCCGTGACTGGGGATCGACCTTCTTATGATGGCTATAATTGGAGGAAGTATGGACAAAAGCAAGTCAAAGGAAGTGAGTACCCACGAAGTTATTACAAGTGCACACACCCTAGTTGTCCAGTGAAAAAGAAGGTTGAAAGATCATTTGATGGGCAAATTGCAGAAATTGTCTACAAAGGTGAACACAACCACCCGAAGCCTCAACCTCCTAAAAGGAGTTCATCAGCAACACAGGGGCTAGGATTAGTATCAGATGGTACTGGTCAAGATACCAACAACACGGTATGGACTACTCATCTTAGTGAAATAAATGAAGGTTCAGAAGGAAGAGTAGTGAATCAGAATGATTTAGGAGTATTAGCACATTCAACTTGTCAAGCGAAACCTCGGCTACCATTCGTTCCTGTTTCAACTGAAGCAAATAATACTGGTGGTGGAACATCTGATAATTCCTGTGGCATTAGTGGGGAATTTGATGAAGGGAGGAAGGCATTGGAGGGAGAGGATGAACAACCCAAAAAAAGGAGAAGGTAGACAATTATGTTTTGTAGAACCATAATTAAGTTTATGAAAAACTGTGTTCCTGTCCATGCTCTTTAGATTTGCAAAGGTTGTAAATATCTTTGAAAAAATGGATTTACCATATTATTAAAATGAGAAATTACTGTTTTTTACAAAATTAAGAGAAATTAGTTTTAGGCTCATTTCTGTCTCATATATATATATATATATATATATATTTTTTTTTCAGAAGAAGTGAGCATCAATCTAATGAAGCAGGCGTGTCGGGGGACAGCATACTAGAGCCACGTATTGTGGTGCAAAGTTCCACAGATTCTGAGATTTTTAGTGATGGCTTCCGCTGGAGAAAATATGGGCAGAAGGTTGTGAAGGGAAATCCTTATCCCAGGTTGAGACTTCATAACAATTTTATGAGTAATATTAGGTCTTGATATCCTCCTATTCTAAGTATAGTTAAGGTTTAATATGACCTTTTCAGATCCAGTTTCAGAATGTTTTTCAGCCATTTGCACATTTGAGCGATCTTAATCTCTTAAAACTTCTCAACCTCGTGAGTTTTAACTTAAGTAATATTACGAGGTTTTGATTGTTTTTGATCCATGAATTTTTGAAGATTACTCTATTTTTCTTACTTGTAGTTCTCCATCCCCTTTCCCTTTCGTAAAGTGCAAATTACTGTCCCGAGGTCTATGAATGTTACTGTTGACCTCTCTTTAGGATTCGAGAATTGATTAATCTTTTATGGAACTGGAGACCAACAGCATTTTAGTATGGTTTGAGACCCAGAATTGCTCTGGTATATATCTTTATATGGTTCCCTCATTTTTCTCGGATTTTCTCTTAGCTTGTTTTGATCTATCTTGCAGAAGTTACTATAGATGTACAAATCCTAAGTGCAAAGTGCGCAAGCACGTGGAACGAGCATCGGATGATCCAAGAGCTTTTATTACAACATATGAGGGAAAACATGACCATGAGATGCCTTTAAGGAGCTCAACTCCAGTGACATCTGAACCAGATTCACTGGCTCCGACTAGTACAGATAAGCCATGAATTCATCTGTGGAAGGAGACTGTTATCAAGCTGACATATAATCTGACAAAGTATGTCGGAAAGATGACAATGGGAAAAGTGAACCTTTCCTGGAGCAATACTGTAGTCTTCCTCGATCCATCTGGTACATTACCATATAGTTATCCTGTAAGTTCAGCTGTCATGAGTTATTGATAGACAGTTTAATGTAGGTAACTCAAATATTAAACGGCTGATATTGTCATGCTTTGACCATGTCCTCTATTACTTTGCTGCCTTATGCTCATAAGTACAAATTTTATTTGCTTTCAACTTCGTACAATAACTTGTCTTGCCTCGTCTAAATATGTAAATGCTTCTTCCTATTTTCTGGAGGTCTCATCAATTTGCTGGCAGCTTTGAAGTGGCAGATACTTTAATAGACACTATTTACTTGCTGTGCCAGAAATTGATGTTAATTTCTTTCCCATTTTCCTCCTGCTGACCTGGCAATTTTGAAAATCATGCTGCGTAATCTGTATGTTTTCATCATTCACTTGCATAAAATTCTTGTATGAACCATCATTGTTGCCTTCAAACTTCAATCTAGTTCTATTGGTTTTTGAAGCATGATGATTCTGTTTGCAAGAATTATTCTACCAAAATTTGTATGTTATGAGTTTACAATTCGTAAACACTGGGGCAGTTGGCATTCACGGATGCAATGCAGTCAACTGACATTCACCTTAATTGGAGCAATCTTGTTAGAGCTAATATATACGAGCTCAACAATAGTACTGAAGACAAGTCTTAATAGATGTATCGAACTGCAGAGCCTACAACAAAGATGGATAAATCTAATTATTTGGCTATTATCTGTCCTGCTGCTGGTTGAAACCACCTGTGGTGCCTCATCATTTGAGATGTGCCCTTGTGCTGATAAGTGACAATACCATCTGACAACTCTCATCTAGACATCTACTGAATCATCTTCTGAGGTGGCCATATAAAGCAGAGTGACAAAGCTTCTTATTATAGCAAGTAGTTTGAAGGTTTGTTGCGTGATTTCTCAAGGAGTGAAGGTGGAAAGTTCAATGATTTTGTCAGAGGCAGATTTGTAAAGGGTAGTTCTAAGAAATTCTTGTGGTTGGATTTCAATGATGATTGTCAAACAGCTGATCCTTCTGGTTCTGGACTCTCTTTTCACTTTTGGGGTTACATCATTTTTGAACCAGGAGCCGTTCACCTTTATTCCATGTGATATATATTTATTACAAAAGCTTAAAAAGTCTGCTACTTCACTTGATGACCTAAAAGTTTGTCTTTTTGGTGAGAAGCTAATATTATTATTTGAAGTCTAACTAAAAGTATTACAAAATTGACTAAAGACAATAATTATGTTACAAATATAATTTTATTTAATGTAATTACCAACCTATCTAGTAGGATTTCAACGTAAATAAACATATCACGATTTTATTCTGCAAACCTGGTATTTTTTACGTAAATAAAAGATTTTTGGCTTTTATCTACTTGGATGTGGAATCTTTGTGGTCAATTAAACAAATAAAAAGAAAAGAACTAGGATTGGAGTGCATTTCTTTATACGTACTCCCTCACAAAATAAATGATAGGAGGTGGGTTTAGGTGGTTCTATTATCTAGTGTTATTAGAAGGCGTATGTTATAGGTATTGTAATATAGCAAGGTCTTTATAAATAAGTATGGATTATAATAAATTTATTTTACTGTAGATAATAAATTATAATTATATATATAATAATAAATAATAAATAATATATTATAACTTAATCATATAATTATATAAAAAAAACATATTTTAATTTTACTCTATATATAATCCAATACAGCTGAACCCTTACAAATATTATAAGAAATAAAGTTACCAATGTTGCTTTCAAGTACTCTAGTTAAATTGCCAAATGTAGGTTCAACACTGATCTTCTAAGTCTCTATTTGTTGCCCCCATGATTTTGACCTTGGCCTAAAATCGTTTTTGCTTGCGTCATATTTATCCACATCATCAACATGTAGAATCTGGGAAAATCTTGACCCAGCCTCATTAATAACTCCTTTGATTAAGACAATTGTTTAAATTAATCATTGTAAGTTACATGTAACGTTATATATCTTTAATTTTTTATTTTAAATAATTATATTAAATAATATAATATTTATTAATTTATTTTAATTTAATTAATTAATATCACGTTATTTGAAATGATTATTTGAGATAAAAAATTTAGAATGTGTAATATTTTAATAAAATTAGCACAAATTTACAAACTAATTAATATAAGATATGTTAGAAATTAACAAGGAAAAAATTTCCTCCAGAACATAATTGAGTCATTTTAAAATTATTTTATTTAATTAATTACTTATGTTTCAATTTAGAAAAAAAAAAAAGAGGTTCATCCTCCGATTTTTCAAATTAATGATTAAAAAAATCAATAATATTTGCTAATAAATTAATATTTAATGGAATATGAGTTAAAAATCAATTTTACCCTGAAACATAAAATTTGATTTTGTTCTTTGAAAATAAAAAAAATTATAAAAGAGAAATTTATCATTTGATCATCAAAAAATTTCTAACATATCAATTCAATACCAAAACTTTATATGAACTAATTTTACCACATAATATTTAAGTTATTATCATTGTGTCACCAAAACATTAAAAATAACTAAATATTTAACCAAAGTATAAAAGATAATTTTATCATTTGAAAAGAAAAAAATTACATACTAGAAATTATTTTAAAAAAATAGTTGTCATATTAAAAAAAAAGCCACTTTTTTCATTATATAAATATATTGTTATATATTCAAATATTAAATTTTATGTAATACAAGTCAATCACTTCAATTTTGATAATATCATTAAAAAATAACCTTATGCTATTTCAAACATTGTAATGACAAACAAATGCTTTAGTTTTAATACTTCATTATTCAATAATTGTGTTAAGTTTTAGCTCCAATGTAAAATTATTTATATGTCCTTACGATATTAGTAAATTTTTTTATTATATTAATACTTTGATAGTAAAGTGATAGCTACTTAAACATTAGATCGTAAAATATAGTTTTTAAGAAATTTTAATATTGAATTAACGTATCAAAAACTTATAGTGGACCAATAATAACATCTCATTCACAGTTAAATGGTACTTTTTGGCTTTCATTTGAAACTTCTTAAATACTCTTAGTATAAATAAAAATTTAACTTCATTTATGGAATTGTAATAAAATACTAATAACATAAATATTTGATGATAAAATATAATTTTTATCTAACTATAATATTGACTTAATGTATCAAAAAATTTTAAGTGAAAAAAATGATAATATCCATAAATTTACACGGTTCAAATTCCCATGGCTAGTAGACTACAATTGGACCTGGACCAAAATGGCGGGCTTTTGAGGAACCCTCAGGCGAGCTGTTTAAGATGACAAATATTTACCTGGAGGGGGAATACTACAGTAACTAATGATACGCATGAGATGCATGCATACTTCAGTCAAACATAATCAATCACATGGGCTCCACCTTTTTTATGCTCTACCTACTCAGTGACATAAACTCATCGGAACCGTCCAGCTGGATTTGATGCCTAACAGAAACCGAAGGGACACAATATTAAAGATATTCCCACCTGGCAACCTAACAGCAATTGGCGGCATGGAATAATATCATGAGGTTCCCTAGTTTTTACTAATTTCAAATGAATATACAAATTTATTACTATCTGTCACCTGACAGGCCTAAGTGATTTTTTTTTTGGTATATTAAATTATATGGTATTTAAAAATTATATTGAGTGTGGACTAATCTAGATTAAAGTAAAATAAGATTATTAAGGTGACAAAATTTTTTTAACAAGTATTTAATATAATTACATTATCAAGTCTCGACTCGAAGATCTTAGTTAAATTAAAACAATTCTATGTCAGTTGATCTAAGCAATTGTTGATTGGCCTAAATGATATTTGAAATACTCTTCAGTGTTCTATACTCAATTAGTATAGTTTACTTAACAATAATTTCTAAGAATGCCAATTTTTTTTTCATTTATTTTATTAAAATAAAATTTTGAAGGAATAAAATGTCACACATTAATTTTTAAATGTTACAAATCAAAAGAAACTATATTATATTTATTTTTTTTACTACAATAAACTTCAATAAAGCTCAAGGTATCAAAAGTAAAAAAAAAATAATAATAATAATCAAACCAAGGGAACATTGAAAAGGAATTTTGAAATTGGTGGTTGTGGAAGAAGGAGACACCTTTTAAAAAACAAACAAATTGAAAATGATGTTAACTCTTATACCATAAAGAAAAAAAAACTAATAATTACTTTGTGGTTAGAGAAGCCATTGATATATTTGTAAAGAAGTTTTGTTGATATTTCTAAAAAGATTATCTCACAAATCAAAGAATGACAAAGAAGCCACTCTAGTTTTTTTTTTTTTTTTATGAAAGTATAAATAAAATGAAATTAAGTTTCAATCAACTGAAGAAAGTAATTGAGCCAATGATTTTGAAGGGATTAAGAAGGATTCTAGATCCAATTATTGAGTAATATAATGACAATTAAATAATCATTTTCCAACCATAACTTGTGCCACCCTTTTTTAAATTTTAGTAATTTTTCATAATAACTTATTGTGGAAGTTATAATTTCATCTAAAACAATCCCAGAGCAAGCACCATAACTGTCTATCCAGACTTAGGTACATCATATTTAAGATAAAACCATAAGCTTTTAGCCTATATCATGGTGGGTTAAGATGCAATGTTATAATAAGAGTTGGCGGCGGGGGGCCCCGGGGGGGGGTTGGTGTGGAGGGGGATCTAGTTTACATAAATGGACAAACTATGGCCTCATTTAAGAAAATATAAGGAATTATGGACCCAAACCCAAATGTCTTTTATCCACAAGAAACGACACCGTTGCAATATGGCCCGAAGAAAGAGGCGTTTGTGCCAATCACGAATTGCTGAGACTCGAGCGTGAAAGCAATATTGAATAAAAAAGTAAACGGAACATTCATGGACATAAAACGTAGACGAATTATGTGCAAGCTAGCAAGACGAAGCTTGTAAGACTTGGCCTGCTCCTGCTCTTTCCATTTCACCTTCTCCATCAGTTGAGTCTTTTAAACTTTATGCTTTTAGCCTTTCTTGTAACTCTTCATTTTCCTTCTCTTTCTCTCTTATAGTTTTGATGTTCTAATACAGTACAGTCCACAACTTCTACAGGTATCTTTAGAAACTCAAGGAGAAAATAAATAAAACATGCGGTGGTTTCTATGCTCTGGTGATTCATTGAGAAAGGCCGAGAACAAGAAGAAAATGAAGATGCAACAGAAGCCTGTTGATCGGATCAATTCCATTCCAGGTACGTATAAAGCAAATTTGTATGGTTCATGTACATTTGTATAAAGAATGAAAAGAGCTTCAGACAGAGTGACCCTTTTTGTTTATATTCATGCTTTGATTGAGTATCTATGTTGGTTTATTTATTTTGATTATATGTTCATCTGGGCTTGTTGTGGGTTGATCACAAATTGACAATTCGGATGTGTTATGAGTCATGCACGGCAAAAGGTGAATTTTTTTTTTTGTTTGGAATATATAATTGCTTGATTTGTTAAATATTCATTTGTTAATTCCTAGCTGACAAAATTCAGCGGAATCATGTTAATTTTATTTTAGGATATATGGTGAACTGTGATCTCACATAGCAAGAATCCTACATAGCTTAGATTTTAATTACCTTTTATCTTATATGTGTTGTATATGGCTTGAATTCTGAAGGTGCATCGTTTTTTAAATTTATGATGCCTGATTTCCAGTAAGATTCAATCAAATAATGCCACAGAAATGTTGTTTTCTTATTTTGCAAAAGTCCAACTCCCAACCGCTTCTTTATGCTTGTCTTTTGCATTGCTTTGTTTGTTTTAGTTGATGTTTCTAGTTTTGTTTCCATTCGTTCTAATCTTTTATCTCTAAAATGTGTTTCAGATAAATTAAAGATGAACTCCTCCTTGCGTGTCAAGGAGGCATCTAAAGATGGAGGCTCCGACCAGATTACAGCTCAGACACTTACTTTCCGTGAGTTGGCATCTGCGACTAAAAATTTCAGATCAGAATGTCTTTTGGGCGAGGGAGGTTTTGGTAGAGTGTATAAAGGGTATTTAGAAAGTATTAATCAGGTTAGTCAACTCTTAAATATTGCATCTCACTATAAAGGGAGTAGAGAGCATGGATTAAATAAACTTTGTGTGTTGTACTTTTCCTGTGATCTAATTTTCTGGGGTTTTACTGTAAGTTATGATGGAAGTTATTTTTGTGTTTGTTCTAGGTTGTAGCTATCAAGCAACTTGATCGCAATGGGTTGCAGGGTAACCGGGAATTTCTTGTTGAAGTGTTGATGTTAAGTCTACTTCACCACCCTAACCTGGTTAATCTAATCGGTTATTGTGCTGATGGCGATCAAAGGCTTTTGGTTTATGAATATATGCCTTTAGGATCTGTGGAAGACCATTTACATGGTATAAAAATATTGCTTTACCTCTGGATGTTTATTTGTTCAATGTATTATCTTATTTGCTCTGACTTGATGTCAGGTCTCTTCATGTTTTGTAGACCTTTCTCATGGTAAGAAACCACTTGATTGGAATACAAGAATAAATATAGCAGCTGGGGCAGCAAGGGGATTAGAGTATTTGCATGATAAAGCTAAACCACCAGTTATATACCGAGATTTAAAATGCTCGAACATTTTGCTTGACAGAGGTTATCATCCCAAGCTATCTGATTTTGGCTTGGCCAAACTTGGTCCAGTTGGTGATAATACCCATGTATCTACAAGGGTTATGGGAACTTATGGATACTGTGCTCCAGAGTATGCAAAGACAGGTCAATTGACTTTAAAATCAGACGTGTATAGCTTTGGGGTTGTTCTTCTGGAAATCCTTTCAGGCAGGAAAGCAGTTGACCTTTCAAAAGCTGCGGCAGAGCAGAGTCTGGTTGCGTGGGTAAGCAGCAGAAATAAAACGTCTGTTGTGTTGACTCAGAACTAAGAAGTTATTTTTAAACGAGTATTGAGTTTATATAACTTAAGCAAATGTTCCATTAATTTTGACTTCATGGCAGGCAAGACCACTGTTCAAAGACCGTACAAGACACTCACTCATTGCTGATCCAGAGCTTCAAGGTCAATATCCTCCTAGGGGCTTCTATCAAGCTCTTGCTGTTGCAGCAATGTGTGTCCATGAGGAGCCTGATATGCGCCCACTCATTGCTGATGTGGTCACTGCCTTGGCTTACCTTGCTTCTCAAAAGTACGAATCTGACCCAGGTAAGGTCCAAAGCCCTCGCCTGGCCCCTGGTACTCCGCTTGGAATGAAGAGGGACAAAGAACGGAAGCTCAGTGGTGGTCGTGGATCTGAAAGGGAGAGAACCGGAAAACTAAAATGAAATTACCCTGTGTTTGCTATAAGTTGCTTGTTCTCCTGGTACAGATTAGGCTTCTCCCATACAAGCCAGCTACAGAAACTGCTTAGTGAAGATGGGAAAAATGCTCCAATGCCAACATTACGATTGTGGTCTTCTTGAATGTAAATGTGTGGTTAGAGTTGTTAATAGAGAATATTCTGCCTCCATGTTCATAATGTACATGTAATCCCAGGTTGGTGTATTCAATTAGATAGATCCTTTGGTGGTTTTACTTGATTCCTTAAATCCTCCATTTTGATTATTCTCGATTGTTACAAACTTCTTGTAAAATTGGTCCTGTATGATATGCCATACTTAAAACACGAGAAACCTCTGTAAAATTGCTTCAAGGATTGAAATAAAAGTAGATGTTGCAGTATAAATAATGTTTGTAACTGAAGTAAGCCTTCCGTGGTATGTATTTGGCTTATATTTATCTGTTTCCTGTGGTATGTAGTGCTTCTATAATTGAAAAGAATTACATTATTTAGAGTGCCTATGAATTATTTAGGCTAATGCTAATGGTTGCAGTGCAAAGTTGGAATTAACTAATTCACTCAACTATTAGGGCAACAAAAAAGATCCGTGAAAGAAATCAATTGAATATATTTCTTCCTTTTCCTTTCTACAGCTCCAAATGATGATAATTTACAACTAATTGTCTAGAAGGGGGAAAAAATAGAATTGGAGAATAAATAACTATGAGTTAACAATTATACAAATAGATGGCTCCCTTACACTATCTCTAGAGTAATAAGTACAAAGGGATTGGGGAAGTGACTAACCACAAAGAACTCCAAGAAATGAATTCACGGTAGGAAAACATGCAGTATCATGGCACTGAAGCTTCCCTCCAAATCCCTGCTACAGGTCCTGTTCTCATGCATTATAATGAGTCTAACTACTAATTGGTGGATTTCCTGTCACTGGACTCCTCGAGATTGGATGGTTTGCCCTATTACATGCAATTATATCAACTGATAAAGCTTCAAAACTGAACAATGGTATTTGCATGGTAAACATAAGTCCAATATAAAAATGAAATTAACTCAATTATGAAAGCTTCACTAGTAACTAATACATCTCTCAGAAAATGAATGACAGTCATCAATAAATTCTGATTGAAGGAAATATTTTTGCGTATACAGGATGAACTCTCTATGCTGTACTCAATTACACAAATTTTTGCATATAACAGTGACTGAGAACAGAGTGAGAAATGTGAACAGAAGCTTTGCTAGTAACTAATACATCTCTTAGAAAATGAATGACAGTCATCAATAACTTCTGATTGAGGGAAATATTTTTGCGTATACAGGATGAACTCTCTATGCTGTACTCAATTACACAAATTTTTGCATATAACAGTGACTGAGAACAAAGTGAGAAATGTGAACAGATTTACCTTGTTTCTGTCACGCCATGCAAGTCCAAATAGACCTATCCTTCTTTTGGGGCTGTCAACTGAGCTTTGGTTATGCACAGCTCTAGCAAGAACAGTACAATTGTGAGTCACCAAAATTTCATACTTAAGCATAGGCCAAGCAAAGCATCAGTGCTGAGTCATTTTACAACAGAAAACACTATGTTCACATGTGGTCAAGAGAGAAACACAAATGATGCAACAGAAGAGTTCAATGTAAAATCATGAGGGAAAATGGTGGATGCAGTGGTAGAGGTTTAAATGGAGCACAGAATTGGGAATTCACTGAAAAAGACTACAAATGAAATGGTAGAGACTTAAGCATAGCAGGGGATTCGGGAATTTCACTAAAAAGGGCTACAATATTCTTTCTATGCAATTCAAAGCCACAGTTCTTTCTCCTAATCTTACTATCTACCATATGAATTTACTGAAAAGGGGGGCTGGTTTTTCAATGAATGTCTGAAGAAACTGTATGAAATTATATGGAAAAGGAAGATGAGAATATTGGATCAAATTTTTTTACTGAATATCAGTTAATTCTCTCATATTAAGTATGGTACCGTCACATGTTAATAGCCAAGGCTGTGGGTATGTTAATTGAAATTTGGACACCATAACAAGAAGGAACAACTACTGTATACACAGAACGATCAGCATTTCAACAGGTATGAAAAAGCTGACCATGTCCTATTTACGTGTGAAACATAGTAGGTTGTCCAAATTGTTTTAAAGGCACTCTTATAGAGTAACTTTATAATCAATTCTAATTTTGTTCGATAGTTCTCCAGATTATCAGAAGAAAAATTACAGAGTCAGCACATTAGATTTTATATAGCTCCATAAATGTTTTGAGCAGAAGTAGTCATCAAAGTTATTTATCAAACTCATAAAAGGAGCATAGATCACAGATACGATATCTCAAGAATTTCTAATATACCTTGGAGAAGATACTGCTTTAGCTTGGCCAGATTCATACTGCAAAGTAGCTTCCAACATTGATTCTGCCATAACCACCCTCTTCTCCATCTGAGCAACAGAAGCCATAGCCTTCTCATATTTTTCCTGTATAAATATTTGTGTTGAGAAGTGATAATATGTGATACAATAAAGACTGGACATAATATGGTATTTGAAAACTGTGACATGCTTCAGCTGTGGCATATGTGGGTTTAAATCAAACTAGGAGAGAATGCACAGTACATGATTTTCATGAATGTAAAGGAGTTCTCAGCAGGAGTCCAAACTGCAGGTTGATAAAAATTTCTACAATATACCTCCAGATCTACTTTAAGGATTTCTACCAAAGAAGTTCCACAAGTCCAGTTCATTCAAACTGTTGATTCTGAATGGACCACTTCATAGGACAATAGATAAAATCATACTGACTGTTATCTGTGTGAAAAGAGCATAACCAGAAAAATAAGATTAAGACAAACTAAACAGTTCAGTCTCTTGATATGGTTAACATTACATTAAAAAAATTAGGAGTGGCCAATCTATGGTCAACTCAAAAGAGGAGATAAAAGAGAGTAAAAATATGGAAATGCATTTGTGAGCACAAAAAGTAATATCATCTAGAACCTTTCTTCTTTTGTGAAATGAAAACAGTAGTACATAGAGGAAGGATGAGAAGACCTCGAGCACGTTAACCGCATATCTCTGAGCACGAGCATCTTGCTCTGCATTTCTACGAGCATCTTCAGTTATCCTTTGCTCCTGCTCTACCTTCATAAGGACCTGCAGGGTATATCATTAATCTACAGATAACTACAGGTTTCATGATACGAACAAATATGAATAGTCTTATGAAAGTAGACAGAAGAGAGAGCACAAATCAAATTCAAACCTGGAGCATTGCAGCTTCTTGTTCTCTCTTGTCAGCAAGGGATTGCTGTAGCTCAGCTACCTCTTGCTCCAACTGCTCAATCTGCACAATTTTAAATCAATTTTTAAATCTCCCAAGCAAGTTGATTGACTTGTAGCTTACAATGGAATCATAGAATTATTTCTCTTGGAGAACAATGCAGCTCCGAGCTGAAGGAGAAAATGTAAGGGAATCTCTGGTGTTGGCATGCATTTAAATAGTTCAAACTTGAGTAACTCTTTTAAATCAACATTTCTTAATTTGCTTGTCAAATAAATACTATTGAAGCTTAGAACATAATATTTTAGTGATAAATGTAATTCAATTCACAAAAAGACTGGTAAGCTTCATAGCTTCAAGATATGTTTTATATTTTCGAATAACGCAGCTACAAATAGTTGTACAAACACCCTTGAACAAGCTGAGTTGGCAACTTACGTGGCATGAAGGGATTGGTCAGATGAAAACATCACAGGGCCCACATAATTTTTTCATTAACTACTTTTACTTTGGGCTCTGTGGTGTTTTCATCTTTCCAATCCCTTCATGCCACGTAAGTTGCCAACTCAGCTTGTTCAAGGGTGTTTGTACAACTGCTTGTGGTTGTATCATTATTCTTTTTTATCAGAGACTGAAATTTACAAGTTATTCAATTTTCAGAGACGAATCGTTGAAGTCATAACATTGACTTCATGTAGAACAGAGAAGCAAAAGTAAAGGTATGGGATATAAAATACTCTTTCCAGTGGTATCCATCAACATCTACTAGACTACTACAGCAAGATACAAAATTTGGACAAAGAATCCCATAGATTTTGAAAATAAGACTTGAAATTAAGACAACCATTTCAAAATCAAGTGGGGGGGCGTGTGTGTGAGTGAGTGAGAGGCATGTTGCATGTTTTATTGGACATACCCTTGCACTCAATTGCCGTCGATTGTCTTGTTTGACCATCTCCATAAGTGCCGTCTCTAGCTCCTCAGCTCTGGAAAAGAACAAGAACCACACATAAAGATACGGTGATGGCTCTCACAGGCAATAATTGTAATAAAATAATTCAGGATGAAGAGAGCTGAAATTGTCATTATAGTAGTCACTCTACTTGTCAAAATTGATGACACATGTATTACTCAGCACCCTCCACTCATAGAATCAGTAGACCTTGCTGAAAGGAAAACTTAAGTATATAGAGAAATAACAACAGATTTATGATTCCATGAAGTTTCATTCACAAAGGACAAGAGAGAGCGCTACTACAAGATAGCAAGAGCCTCCCTCTGTAAGCTGCCTTAATAAATAATTACTTCTGAGTAGAGCGAAAGAGTTTACAGAGAGAACACTGAGAGGCTCTAGTAGCAACAAGAATGCTGAATACAGTTGTTGTTTTGAGGCATGAAAAATTAAGTATTGTATTCCATGTGAATGATTTGTAGATTCTGCAGACCAGATGAGGTAAATTAACAATAAATAGCAGGATTTTGACAGAAATGGCTTGGGGCCTAATGCAACTGAGAAGTGCGAACTATTATTTTCTCAGGGAGATACATATGTGGTTGATCCACCAGATAGGGGAAAGATGGATGCAGAAACTAGACATAGTACATTGTACTAACCTGAGCACCGCGGATCTTTTCTCCTCCAGCAAGCTGCATAATTCCACCTTCAACCAGACAACCTGCACAAAAACTATCAATGGTTGAAATTTAAAGGAGATGCCTAGAATCAGTCATGTTTGTTGACCATTCACAAGTGAATAGCTAGATTATTTCAACGGTTTCTGCAACAAGAAAGTAGTAGGGCTTGTTAAGTTATCATTTGACCTAAAATATTAAGCTAGTAGGTAAGGACCTAAACAATGGTATAAAGCAATGGGATTCACACGTGCAAGACCACACCAAACGGTCTTATCGCATAGGCCAAGCTCAAAAAGAAAGAAAAAGACTGGGGCAAAGGCAAGATAGAAACAATTAAACAAATACAAATGCAACTACCTGTTGAGGTTCCAACACAAGCTGCTAGGTTAAAATTGGCTTTGATACCATTTTAATTTGTCGCTTGACCTAAAAGCTTTAGCTAGTAGCTAAGTATACAAACAGTATTAAGCACTTTAAGAAGGCTTATTAGTTCAAATATACAAGACAATGATGCTTCCAAACATAAATAGAACTTCAGTCAAGCGGACAATGTTATGCACCAAAGACACATGAAGTTTAGTATTTGAGGAGGTTGGCTCAACGCAAAAAAGAGGGAGCTACCTGTTCTTGAAGATCTCTTTCTTCTAATTCTGAATTGACAGTTAGGCCACCGAGCATTTCATCCAGATTTGCAGGAGGCTCCTTATAAGATATGTCTCCATCTGCAAGTGCATCATCCAACCCCTCAGTTCTTTTGTTTTCTTCTATCAGAAATTCAGGATCATGCTTAAAACTATACAACTTAGTAGCAAGCCCCTTTGAATCCTTCCAAACTCGACCCCCTTTAGATCTTTCCTCAACTACCAGTAGCACAGCAGGTCGGTGCTTTTCTCTCAACTCTTGCAATCTGGCTTCAGTTACAGTCAAATAACCCATGCAAGCAGTAAAAACAAGTTGGCTGCTATCAAATGTTGAGCCGGCAAGGGATTGCAACAAAGTGATAGCATCCCCAGCATCTTTAGTAGTAACTAATGCAGGGCCTACAGGATAATTGATGTCAAAAGATGTACGCTTTTAGGAAAAGTAAGTATCATGCACATTTAACACTTCATCAACATAATAAATAAATGCGTTATATACGCACCATATAACTCCATCAATGCAAGGGCTGTTCGGAATAGCATAACACGATTTCCTTCATATAGGAGCACATCCCAAACTCGAAGAACTGAAGACAAAAGAATCCATGAGAGTGTGATGAAAAGTCAATTTTAAGCAATTGGGTAGAGAACAACTAACAAGCAATAAGAGAAAACCTATGTCGCCAACTTTATTTAAATATTGCATTCAATTGCTGCATTATATTACATAGACCTCACCACTTTCCCAAGGAAGAATATTCACAAAAATGGAAAGAAACCATGGTCCAGAGATCCATGTCACCTGCACTCCCAAGTAATCCAGATGATGAACTGCACCAGGGGAATTGGAATACAAAATATTACCCACTTTGCTTCATGTGTTGGGAAAAAAAAGATTTGAGGAATGTAAGAGGGAGTAATAAAAGACAAACAAACCCAATTTAGGAAATCTTTCACGGATCAACTCCTCAAACACAAGTTGGTCCACCTAATAGCACAAATAAATACGTAAAATTGTAATAACTGAGCAAAGTCTGTTAACTAGGGGAAAACAGAGTACTTATGATAAGTCTTGCTAAAGGAACTCTCAATGATTGAACCACACCTGAGCTTCAATCATCTCCTCTGTATAGTACCCATCAAAATAATCATCAATAATACCCACAAAGGTCCTGAAAAATTACATCAAGAGAAGGTGAGTTAGCTAATTTGGGGGACAAAAATGCAGATATCTATATAAGCCCCTATTTTCTGCAACAAAGGGAGAGATAAAGGGGTAAAGGACAAGTAAATTCGAAGATTTAAATAATGTGCCATTATCTGTGTGTGTGCACGCAAAGGGAAGTGAGAGGAGCATGGGAGGAGTGATGCGGGAGAGAAGCATCCATAATCTACCAAAAGGCATTTTCCTCTGGCATCAGAAGCAGCAATAAGCCAGCAAAGAAATTCATTGCCTGCATGTGTTTTGACACCATAGCAAACAGGACTATTAAAGATTACTTGTGTTGAGAAATGCTACTAAAATTAATTGAACAAAACAAAGAGAGTGATAACTTAAATATAAAGATAATAGAAAAACAATGATACATGCTTTGGGAGATCATGAGCATGTTGGGTGATGGGTGAGTGACAAATCAAGGTCACTAGCTGACAGTTTAACATAATACAGAGCTTATACTGTGGACAAACACAGTAGGAATAGGAGAAATTCTTGACTTAAGAGGTGATAACTGGCACTCAGAACCAAACTGAGTTTTCTCAGAAAGGAAAATTTTCCAATTTTTGGACATATCAGATTTTTTTTTTTTTTGTATACATTCTTCTAGTCTTAATGCTTTACAGTCTTCAAGGCATTATTGCTCAGTCCCAAATATGCAGGAACGAGTACTAATACAGGATTCTTGACACGATCTCGCCTCAATGCAAGAAGACTGATTCAGCCTAGGAACCTAAGATAAATTCTTTAGATTATTTGAAAGATGTTAAACCTGAAATAGAATTGCTTTATTGAATTGTTAACTTTTGTATTGGTTCAAGATAGCATGTTCAAAAAGAATAAAGTGATTCTATAGATGATAACTTTGCTTCTAATGCTCATGGCACAATTTTGCTTGAGAAGAAAATTCAAGACTTTTGTTATGCCCCTCCATCAACTTAACAAGAAGAAAAAGCAAATGAGAAAAATCAAACCAACATTTACTCAAAAATTTTAGGAGAATGAAAAGGATAAAGAACTGAAGTTATATTGACACTGGAAAGGTCAAGTAGTTACACCAAGCCAAACACCAAATGGGATTTGAAAAAGAAGTCCATGTTAAGCATGTCATCTCAGTGACTTATGGTATATCTGAGGAGTTTAATGTTACGTGAACTAAGCATCCAAGTGGTTAAAACCTGAGCATTTACATGTGAGATGCTGACAATCTGCCAGCAAAGGAATCTGTTCTATACTTGGCAATGATGATGCTGCTGATGATATTAAGACGAAAATGAAAGAAGTCTTAGATAATAAAGAATTGAAGCAGAAGAGGGAAAAAGTTGAAAGCATTGCACAAGATTTGGTGACTAAAATTTGACAAAGATTATGGCTTAATTCTGGTCATATAAATTGTGGTGAAAGTTCTACTGACCTGACAGTATCCAACAGATGGGTTATGTAGAGCGTATGCTAAGAGTAAACGCCTCAAGGAGTCTCTGCCATCCTCGTTCAAAGCAGGATGACCTGGGAACGTTCGTGGTATATCCTGTAAATTACATTAACAAATTAGTCTTCCGAGAGATCAGGTTTGTAACACAAAGCAAAAGTAGTAGCACCTACAAATTGAAAAGATTGAACGATAAAGTCCAAAGTGCATTGCATCTATTGACCTTCTCAATCTGTTTTTTCCATTTCCTGGGCACACCAGATGAGTTATCATTCTCCTTGCTTTCATCAGCATTGATTTCTTGAGCCAGCAAATCCTGGTAATATCTGTCCATTCGCCGTGCCTTAACACCAACAAATGCCTGCCATAGCTGCAATAGAGAATTTATTATGAACTTTCACTAACATAAGAACGTAAAATTTGATGAGAATTCACAAATGAAACAATATAAACCAACCTCCCCCCTCAGATCCTTTGGAACTCCCCCATGAACAAGGCTCTCCAGCTCCTCTTTCCAAGGAAAGTAAGGCTCTGGAGAAACCTCATCTTCCAGAGTACCCTTTTCATGTGAGCCATTCACACTCCCATATGATGTCACAGTAACACAGATTTTCTCCTTGATATCCTCATCAGATTCCCCTCCTGAAGATTGTGCTTCATCTATTGATGGAAGATGGTCTCCACTTTTGACTATCTGCTCACCTTTCATGACCTTTCTCTTCTTAACACGAAAACTCATCATATATTCAATGGTACCAAGGGATGGTCTAATCTGAGCCCATGTTTGTATCTTATTGGTCTTTGTTTCTTCTGAAAGCTGCTCCTTTGGGGGATTAAGTTCTTTTGAACCATCAGAGTCAGACTTGCTGCTTGAATCATCCCCTTTTCTACCCCTCTCAGAAAGAGTCTCTTCTTTCAGTTCAGTAACTTCAGCCTTTTCCACTTCCCTGCCTCTCTCAGGAACAGTCTCCTTTGTACCTTCAGAGTTGTTGCTTCTGCAACTTCTCTCCGATAGCTCTGCTTTCAACTTAATATCTTCAGCCTCGTCAACTTGACTTCCACTAACTGAAACAGTCTCTTCATTCAACTCAGTATCTTCAGTCTCGTTCCCTTCACTGCCCTTCTCTGAAAAAGTTGTCCTTTTCAATTCAGAAGCTTCAGCTTTGTTCCCTTCACTATTCTTGTCTCCAACAGTTTGCTCTTCAAATTCGGTAGAGTTGGCCTGCAATGTTTCCTTATATTTCTCCTTGGTTGATCTTAGTTGAGCAAGTTCTTGATTCTCAAGGAAGTTCTTCCACTTTTGTGCTCTTTCCTCTTCCTCTTCCTGATACCATAAATGTATCAGTATGCTGGAAAGAAAACACCTCTTTTACTTCTGTTGCTCTTTTCTATTAGTTTCAATAAAAACCACTTCAAAAAAAAATATTATCTATTTGAGAATCCAATCATTCTGGTGTGGATGCTAAAACATGACTAATTTTATCACCTCTCTTAAGTTTGCTGTACATACCACATGTTTCCATAGATCAACATATGCATTTTCCAAGTTACGAAAAAAAATTATTGATTTACATAGCTCACCATTATGTCATGCCAGATAGAGTTAAAGAAGCTTTAGTGACAAAGATACCTTGTAGATACCAGCGTATTCTCTGTATCCTTGTACGTGTTGAGGTCTCAGAGCAAATCCATAGGCATCCCTGTGATTATTAATATAGTATGACTCTCAGTCACAACAAAGAAGACTACTTCTATTTCTTACTCTTACATCATAAACAGTATCAGTTCCGAACAAGAAAATTACCAAATGTTAAAATGGAAAATGTCAAAACAATAAACCGCATCTAATTACATGTTACCTGGAATCAACTTCCAATGAGCGTCGACTCAACAAGGACAACAACATGATTCACAAAGAGCTTCAGTTCGACTGCTGCCCATAGCTCTTTTTTTCTTTGCACCAGATTCAAAAATTTAAACCTCTACTACATATCAAAGTCTGAACTTTATATAAACTAACCCTAACCCTAACTGCCTTTCAGTAAAAAATTATTCCTCCAAACAACAAAACACCAAACTGAAAAAAGAAGAAAAATTAACAACATCAATTCATTTTTCAATGCAAGAAAAAAAATCACATTAATCTTTTTTTTTTTTTTTTACTTCATCATCATTTGAACTATCTCTACACTGTTAGCTGACAATTCGATGAACTTGACACGTCACTCACTAGGGCGCCATTTTATCCAAACAGATGAGCCAATTAAAAAAATAATAAATCAAAATTCGACACAGAACTCGTCAATTTTTCTTCGTTCAATGTATTAGAGGAAAATTAGGGTTTAGGTACACGCGGAAGCATCAACGAGAAAAAAAATTTGTGCACCAAAGATTTAAAATAAAAATGATGTAAAAACTGTACCTCCTGAGTTCAAGTTCTGAGTTGTGGAGGAAATTGAATCTGGTTTTCGACATTTTCGGGTTTAATTTCTTTTTTTCAATGATCGAATCAAATGTTGTTCCTTGATTTGTGCTAACTGATTTCAAAATTTCACTTATTGACTTATTATTATTGTTGTTGTAATGTCTTTGATTAGTCTATTTTTGCGAGCCGTTCGTGAGCTCTGGTTCTCTCTCTGAGTTTCGAAGGCTCTGCCCAGTAGTCGTTGTAATAGTGTCACGTGTCACTTTTAATGAGCGGGCTTTTCTGCGATTGGCTAAAGCTACAGTTGGATTTACTTTTGGGAATGCCACGTGTTAGAGAATGGTCTGTGTTTGACCCCTAGATCGTAGATATGACTTGGTCTGTGTCTGACCTTTAATCTAAGATATGACTGCGTGGGCTTGACTGAAAATAATAAAGGCAAAGCTTATGATACAAACGAAACAACTAATAAATAAGACATTAGTCTTGATATTTCTTAAATTTAATAGATAAAAATAATTTTGAAGTAAAATGAGACATGGGTGTAATAATAATTTATAAAAATTTTTATTTTTAATCACATATTTATTTTTTTTCAAATATATCTTCACATATTTTAAAATACAGATTCCCTCTACACCAATATTGTGTATTAATATTTTATCATATTTTTATTTCATTTTTTTATTTATCAAACTAATAAACCATATGATATATAAAGTAAATCTGCATCACAAAAAATGTGGGCATTCGCAATAAATAATAACTATATATATATTGTCATTAAAAAAAAATTCAATACATTAGATATTATATTTTTTACTGCTAGTAGCATCCTCATTTTAACAAAATAAAGATGTTCTAATTAAAAAATTATTATTGTTATTATTATATTTATTCTCTTATATAAACACTATTTTTTTTTTATGAGATCATTCTATTAAGTCATATAATTTTATAAGTAATTAAATATTAATTTTATTAAATTATATAACTTAATAGTGTGTCCGCATAAAAATAATAAAAACACTCAATAAAAAATGATTATATATAATTTTCTAATAAGAATATCATCGTTTGAATTAAATAAAGATGTTACCATTAAATAAAAAATACATATTTCAATTCAACAGCCCCAAATCTCTCTCTCTCTCTCTCTCTCTTTTGGTTGCCCACCATGTACAGCCAATAGCAACCCCCTTCGATGCTGTTCAAATCGGGCATTTTCGGATTGGAACAACACCCTATATATATATATATATATAGTCTTTTCTTGCTACTGACACCCGCATCTTTTAAAGTACCGATTCGTTGTATACACCATATGGGTGTATTAATTATTAACCTTTTAATAATTTTTTGTTCAATTGAATATAGCGAATCTGCATTTTAAAAATGTAACATCTGCGTATGAGAATAATTGTATAAATGGTTTATGAAAATAAGGCATTTTTCATGAAACTTTTTCAATGGGTAGGCTTGAAAATGCAGGATCAGCTCAATCTTCAGAATTCTGCGCATTAAAGTGAATTGGTGCGCCATGTATAATATTTATTTATTTATTTATAAGCATGCATAGCAATAGCATAACAAAATTTTGAATTCATATGATAAAAACTAAATTACACAAATGCAGAATCGGGATGCATTTGGGAAATTTTGGAAAATATATATTCAGTTAATACGTACAATATCTTTGAAAAATTGTTGAGGGATGGAATTAAGGTTTCCTTCCCAGTGTAGCACTTTATGTAGCTTTGGTGTTTTTAAGACACTTTTTCTTGAAAAATTGTCTCCGTTCTCGTTTTCATCGTCGTCATCATCACCACCATCATCTTGTTCTTCTAGTACTCTACCAATTAGCAGTTTATGTAGCTTTGGTGATTTTAAGAATCCTTGAGAAAACGTCTCCATATTTGGGCACTCTCGCACCACTACCTGTTCCAAAGATGGGAACTCAAGTGTGTTGTTGCAATACCCAAAACAAACGCATGTAAGGCTAGGCAAACAATCAATTCCCAAATATTGCAATTGGCTGAAAGTTGCTGTACAATCCTCCTCCACTACTTCTACCCCAACCTGTTGAATTACTTTTTCTATCTTTTCGCAATCAGCTATCTTCATTCTTGCAAGTTTCACCAGACTTTCAGCTGTTGAGAGTGTCACCAAATTTATCAACCCATCGCACTTTGAAACATCTAGAGTTGTCAGATTTTGGAAAACTTGGCTAAGTTTTGATTTTCCCTTCCAAAGATGCAACAACTTGGGCAGTGTAGACAGCTCTAAAACTTCTAGACAGCAAAATCCAATCTGGATATTAACCAAACAAAGTACATTAATCAAATTCAAATGTGTAATCTCTGCAGTCTTCCCAGTTAAGTATATTAATTTAATTGTTAGTGCTCTACTTCCTAGTGATTTACTTTGCAGAAAGAACCCAAAATATAAATCAAATCAATTACTCAAAAGGTGTCAACCAAATCTGATATAACAATTAGGATGCAAAACATACATGTTCCAATAATCTAATCAGAAGACTTTTTTAAAAAAAAATTCAAATTGCTTAATTTATTAACACCATCTGCAGGGTGCAATACTAATGAAAAAGAGAGCACTACCATGTACATGTTGAAGAGATTATCATACCTTGTAAATGGAGAAAAATGGTTGGGGAATGTTGATTTCGTGTTGGCTATTGGCAGTGGTATCTTCTTGGAGGGCAAAAAATTCTGAAGCTAATAACTCAACTTCAGCACATTCCCACACAACCAACTTCTTTAACACCGGCCATTCTGAAATATGTACTCCTGGATAGAAACTTTTGAGTTTTGGTAGGCTTCGCAGTTTCAGAAAAGTTAATTGAGGAAACACAAAACTAGGGATAGTTTCTGGCAGTTGAGTGGTTGTTCTGTCATGTGTGTCCCAGCCATTGAGTGCTTGGAGTTCAAATATTTCTTGTACTGAATCACAACAAACTACCCTCAAATCATTTAAATTCTGCAATCTTTCAAGCATACTCCAGGGAAAAATATTCAATAATTTGTTACAATTTTCTATTCGCAAGTAATATAAATTGAAGAATGAATCCAGAGTGAGTTTTTCTTGCCATATCTTTATGTTATCCATGCATATGATTGTCAGCTTCTGCAAAATAGGAAGGGCTACCTAAGGAAGTCAATTAATCAGTGCATTAAACAATACTGTTGAGTAAACTAAGAAGAAATGAAACGAGATGAATTTTGCTTTTCATTTTTTTAAAAAAAAAGAGAAAAAAGAAATAAACAATCAAGGAAAGGATCACCTTTTCATCAAAGAGAGGTTGTATATCAGCTGAGGTCATTTCTTGAGGTTCCATGTTTTCTGTCAAGTTTATAGATCTAGAATTGGGTATGAATGTTTCCATATCAGGGCAATTTTCAATCCATATACTGGACAAGGAGGGCAGTTCAATTATATTCCGGGTGAAGTTGCAAAATCTTTTGAGTTTTGGAAGATCTATGAGCTCTAGCTCATAAAGTTTAGGAAATAGTGGCCCAAAATGCTCACCAGCATTTAAGTCTTCCAAATAAAACACCTCTTCTAATGAATCACAATTTCTTACTTTCAGCCTTTCCAAATTGTTCAAGTGCCGTAGCAGATTGGCTGGAATAGCACTCGACATATTCGTGCAGTTATCCACACCAAGGGATCTTAAATTGCTAAAGACGCTGACATTAAGTGCTTGGCCATGCCATATTTCTTTCAAATGTGGAAATTGCGAGAGTTTCAAATCCTTTATGTCATGAAATCCAACCTAACCAAACAAAAAACTTGCACTAGTAAAAATATGCAGATGCAGATATGTAAATTACTCTTAGCATGTTTTTTGTTTTAAGAATATAAATAGCAGGAAACAAGATTAGTGCAGCAAGGACCATAGAATGGTTTATGACTTTATTTTACTGGCCTGTCCATTGAAGCTATAGGGAATCAATTATGAACTTAAATTGTTGTAGATGGCCTTGAGCTGGATCAAACTAATACATTATATTTAAGGTTTTTTTATAAACACACATATTAGAAGGGATAGCTTAGCTACACGGTCTATCTAAAACTGTTCAAGCAATCTAGTTCTCAAAATGCAAATGTAGGCAATTTGTGAACCACATTTGCATTTTGAGAACCACATAACAGCTAGCTTGACATGAGTTGCGGTTGATAGTCAATCTTTGTGGTTGATAGTCAATCTTGTTGATTTATCTTTCGATTCTTAAATAGTACTATATTATATATTCTCTATTAGAGGAGGTCATTGAAACAAGATTTTGGAAAGTTATTCGGATGATTTTGGTCGTATAATAAAATAGGCCATATATGTATTTAACTCTTGACAAAGCATGAAGGGGAGAGCTTGTTTGTACCATCAACGTTCAACCAAAAGATTGTCAAGCTTAATGCCATTATAGAATTACGGTTTATGCAGAAAATTCGTAGACATAAATATGTATCAGAGAATTTTTTCAGTTTCTCTTGACGGAAAGAAGAGAAAATATAAGTGTGCAGTGTGCAAGTGCTAACTCTAGCTAGGGTGATGCTTGAGCAAATTTGGTGAATTGATTAACGCATACCACAAATAACTTTTGTATAGTGGAATTAATGTTGCCTTCCCAACAGCTGCTCCATTCATCCTCCTCTTCTTTTTTAGCCACTTGCACTTTCTGTAGCTTTGGTGCACATACGACTCCATGAGAAAAAGTCTTCATATTCCGGCAATTTCTCACAAAAACTCGTTCCAAAGATGGTAATTCAAGGGTGCAATTCCCCAAAAAAAAGCTCGTAAGACTTGGCAAATCATCAAGCTCCAAATTTTTTAAATGGTTGAAAGCAATACGATTCTCCTTTACATCTTCTCCAGCATGTCGAATGATTTCTTCTATGTTATGGCAATATGAAACTCTCAGAGTCATTAGACTAGGAGTTCCAACCTGAAAATCAATCACAGTAAATATCAATGAAAAAAAAAATGCAACAATATTCAACTAGGTTCAAAGTAGGTACAAATCATGCAATTGTTGTGTGAAAATAGTAAACCATGAAGGCACTAGTTCTTTTACATATGAGAAAAAAAATCCAGAAAACAAAGATAATGAGAATGCAATTTTGCATTTAGTCTTTAGGAAAGTAGAAGAAGAATTTCAAGTATTTTTAAAATATTTTAGATTCATTTTTCATCACAAGGCTAGTTCTAAAATTTTGAACACAATTTTTCAATTTCATATATGTATTCCTGTTTTTAAAAAATTAAACCAAAAGCTTTTATAAGTAGGGGCTAAGAAGTGAAGAGTTCAATTAATTAACTAATTAATTGCATTATTATCACTCATTAATTAATAACTAATAACATTAAATTAGAGATATTTTAATTAAATTTAAGGATGAGAAGACACAGAGGACAGAGGAAAAAGGTGAATCAATTTAGTTAAGCAAGCAATTTTTTGGAAAAATATAATGAAATACCTTTTCATCAAAGAGAGATTGATGTTTGGTGTGATTGTTGTCTTGCAATGAGCTCATGGATATGAATCTTTTCATATTAGGACAATCATCAATCTGAAGTTCAAGCAAAGAGGGGAATTCAATAGAATGAATGCCCATGGCAAATCCCATTAGTTTTGGAAGATCTATGAGCCTTAGGTAGTGTAGTTTAGGAAAAACCATTTCAATCAATCTTCCTTCATCCCTTCTTGACTCTGTAGAACTGGTTTCGACTACCCCTTCCATTGACCAACAGTAGCATATCTCAAGATTTTGAAGTCGCACAAGACTATTAACCATTGAATATGTAAACAGATATTTCAAACGAACACAAAACGCCACTGTCAATTTTGTTAAATTTTGACAAGAAGACATTCCCTGAAGCTGCTTTGGCCATAATTTTCCAATGGTAATCAATGAGTAAAGATCCAGCTCCTCCAAGCATGGAAAAATAACCTGCAAAGGCAAAACCTTTTAGTTCCTTTAACAACTGTCTAGCATTCCTTTAATGATTTAAAAATAGAGTCATGCTCAAGTCCACATGAAGTTCTGTACATTTCACAGCATTGTAAAAGACTTTTACAATGTTATAGTAAACTCTTCTAATTTATACATCTAAAAATCACCTTCAGCTTGTTTAAAAATAGAGTCATGCTCAAGTCTGCACAAATTTTTGTGCAGACGTTCCACCTGAGCCTTTCTTTCAAATTAATCATGATAGAATTTTTTTGAAACATAAAATTATCACCTTCTCATCAGGATCATCCTTTGCAGTGATTTCATTGAATTCCAAAGAAGTTCTTTGTTTCTCCATGTCCAGTCCTATAAACAAAAAATAAAAATAAATGAATAATTAAGAAGTTGCTAATTACTAAATGAAGTCAATGATCTCACTAATAACTTCAACACTTACCAACAATGATTTCCAGGCTCTCACAATCAGACACACTTATTTTTTGAAGCCGCAAAAGGTTTTTGGCCATGGAGAATGAGAAGAGGTGCTTTAGTCTGTCACATTCTCCTACTTTTATAATTCTTAAATTGCTGAAAGATTGATCTTCATGGAGTTGGTCATGACATATCTTCTCCAAGTTGAACAATCTACAAAGAGACAATGACTCCAGCAACGGAAAGACCTTGCAACAGACTAGTCCAATTAAACTGACAATATGTAAAATCTCATAACTGTGTTCAATATGAAGATGCTTCAATTCTGAAAAGACTTCCCCGTCATCTAACTCATGAACAACATTCTGAAAACCCTTCAGATCGTGTAGGTAAAGATCTTCAGTTCTCTTCAAGAACATTTTCATCCCATGCCCCAAAAGAATGTTTTTTTCTAGCTTGTCAAGTTTCATCAATCTTGATCTTTCAAATTTATGGTACCAGTCCACCACATTTCCTATAAACATTCTAAATATTTCCAATTTCACAGAGATCAGATCGTGCAGCATAATTCGAGCATCCTGAATATGTATCTCCAATGTGGTTAACTTCGACAATCCCTTCAATTCGACAATACTGGCATTACTTCCTCCTTCAACTTTCTCCCACTGAGAAAAGCTATCACCCATATATAGTTCTTCTAATCGAGATAGCTTTGATATGACATTCGGTGCTATTGCTTCAAGTCTCCGACAATTTCTCAAATCTAGCTGCCTTAATCGCACCAGCTGTCCAATTTCTGCAGGCAATTGCCGAATATCGGAATTACGAAAGCTGAGAATCTCCAATTTCTTTAACTGTCCAACTATTGCTATATCTCCTAGTAGGCACCCTTCTAAAGACAATGTTCGAAGGTTAATGAGGCAAACGAGTGATGAAGGTAACGAAAGGAAACAAATTCTAGTAAAATGTAAAACTCTTAGTTTGTTCAACCCTTCAAAAAAGAGGTCGGGGATTTGCAAAGAGCTATCATACTTTGCAAACAGCAAAAATAAACTGAGTTTTGGACATTCCAACCTTTCAGGAAGCTCTTCAATATCTCTATTAGGTAGAGAAATAGCAATTAAATCATTTTGTGTTTTATCTTCTAGCTCATCCTTACTTTGAATATTGAACATAAACTCATCTTTAGCAATCGATACAGCAACCGCATAAATGATGTCATGCAATCTAACATCATCTTTGTCACTATCCAATAATAAAGATGAAGCTTTAAGATTGTCGACCAATGTATACACCCTATTCCTTGCTGCTTCCAATGTTTTGACATTTGAAAATAAACCCAAGCCAATACCATACCTCATCAAGTCATCAATAGGTATGGGACTACCATCTTTTCGTAGGGCACATAGTCGAAAAAGAGCCTTTTCTTCCTCATCTTTCAAAAAATTGTAACTCAATTCTATGGAAGAGTACACATTTTCTTCCATTCCATGGATTTGTTTTGAAGTGGAATTCCTTAGCCTATCCAAGGAATCATTCCAAACATAAAGCCTTTTATTTTTTAATGCGTTTGCAATTGTTTTAATTGCAACTGGTAAACCTCCACATCTTCTGACAATCTCATCTGCTATTACCCGAAAATCAGATGCTTTTGCTGAATCACCTACAATCTTCTCGAATAAACACCATGCTTCTTCATAAGATAAAACCTCAATCAAGAAAATTTTCTGAGAATTCATGTCATTACACAATACATCTCGACTTCTTGATGTCAATAAAACCGTGCATTGTGACCGATCATCATTTCTTTCTTTCTTAACATCCCCAAAAGGAATTCCCACAGCATCCAAGTTCAGTAATTTCCATATATTATCCAAAATTATGAGGACTCGCTTTTCATTCTTCAACCTTTGACGCAATTTCTCAGCTCTCTGAAATACGTTCTCATTCTGTTTAAATTCAAGTTCTAAATCAGAAGAAAATTTATTTTGAATTGATTGCAGATCTGGGGTCTGTGTTACCTCAACAAAAACCACCTTATCAAATAATTTGTCTTCTATCACTCGCATTGCTATTTGTTTGACTAGCGTGGTTTTACCTACACCATTAACCCTGTAAACCCCAATCATATCAACATTAGTATCCTTTAGCACCTCCATAATATTCTGGAAAACTTTCATTCTAGAATCAAAGTGCTCGTAATCTATATAAGACGCGGGTGTTGTCCTTTCTAGTGTAGGACGAAAGGAGACCGTACTAAAGTTGCCTGTCCCCAAGAGATCAGCACCTTCTTTTGTTGCCTTCACCGCTTTCTTGCCGAGATTGTAACGCTTGATCAAATTCGGGCACAACCCTTTGAAACAGCGCTTCTTTGCCTCATCTTCACCACCAGTGATGGATTTTACAAGATTTTCAGTAAAATCATCAACATTGTTTAGCCAGTCTTCAACACCCTTATAAATCCCCTCCCCTTGTCTTCTAGCATGGATAACAGGTTGTTCCACCATTTCTCTTCTATAAGCAAGTTCCTTATCTACTGTCCTTAGCTCCTCGACGTTACTCTGGTAGTTGATCACATAAGATATCTCCCGTCGAATAGGACCCAAAAATATCTCAGCAAATTTGGATGCAAAGCCGGAAACAACAGCAGAAAGTATTTCCATTGCCTGCTTCTAGTGAATATACCTTCTTAATTCTCCCCAAAAAAAACAATAATAATAATTACTAAGGAATCAAGCCAAACAACAATCAACGGTAGTGAGAAGGAAAAGGAAAAGAGGAAAAAAAATACACAACAAACAAACAAATTGCAAATGTTGTTAATGTTAATGACTAATTAAGCAAAGATTTAAAAGAAAAGCTCAATCAGGAAGCAAGTAAAGTGTTTTCCCAACATATCACAATTAGAAGTAAATATAGAAACTAGAATTACACTGGATAATTAAGCAAACCACCCAAAAAAAAAAATTATAATAATAAAAAGAAAATTATGGCAACTAAGTAATTAATTAAGCGAATGCAGTTCAGAAAAGTTAATAAAGCAAGTCACCTGACTGATTGCAAAACCAGCAAATTGATTGCAGATTTTTAGAGAATCATCAGGAGAAGATCAAAAGTATTTTTTTTTCTTATATTTCTTGTGTTCTTATCTTTTCGAGTAGACGAAAAAATAGTCAAGTGGAACCACACTTACCATCAATCATTGAAGAGAGTGTCACTACTTCTTGTCTTACACGATGAAGACTAACGTAGACTTTTTTTTAAAATAAAAAAAAAGAGGAAGTATCATTTTGGGGGCACAGCTACGCTACCTGCACGTATATGATACAGGGATTTAAAAAAATCACTGTTAGATTCATTGTAGTGATTCCAACGACTGAGATAAGTTTGATTATTAAATAATAGCAAAACTTAGAAACTTGTAAACCGGTTACAAGCACAGCTCCCCGACTCAAGTAACCGTACTTACTAAGGGTATGTTTGGGATTGAGGTCATTGTAACTTTTAAGTTCTACAATTCTTGTGGAAAAAAACTATAATTATAAAATAAAAGTTAATAATATGTAATAAATATAATTTTTAAATAATAATTTTAATAAAATTATTAAAAATATAATAAATTGTACATTATATAAATGAAAAATTATATTAACATAGTTAATATAACTTAAAAACTACAACGATTAGTGTTTACTAAACGACTTTAGTCTTTGTAAACTTAAAAGTTCACAGATTGCTTCAACCTCAATCCCAAACATACCCTAAATGTATAGAAAAGAAATCTCACTCTCTGACATCATAGGGACCTACTACTCTCGTTGGCCACGAGTTGTTACGTATAATGATATTGTACTCTTACAATAAAGATGATAATGGGGTACAGTAGGGGTAGGGAGGATTACCCCATTTTTCACCGCATTAAAATTTTTTAACTCATTATTTCTCATTCTCTGATAAATTTAGTTGAGTGGAAGATGAGGATATAGGGAATAAATTCTTTATTCATACTTTTTTATTTATTTATTATTATGATATTATAAAGTTATGAACCATATTTAACTTTAGTTATAGTCTTAATTCCTTAATTAATTTTTATTTTTATTAGACTTTTACTCACGTTAAAAAGATTAAAATATCTATATTTATGTAACATAATACATGATAATTTTATATAATACATGACTATATAATATAATACAAGATATGATTATGAAATATATGACACTATTGTGCAATATATGACACTATAGTATAGCGCAATACAGGATAATTTCATATAATACATGACACTATAGTGTAATACAAGATATAATCATAAAATACATGACAATATTGTGTAATACATTATTTCGTCGTGCATAACAAGTTAGAGTATTTAGAACTTAAAATGATTGAGACTAAAAAATTTATAAGTAAATATCTTTTTATATTTTCTTACAACAAAAAATGTATTATGGACATTTAACTAATTTTAGAGTCTAAATTTTATTATGAGGCCCAAATCTCATGACTGGACCCATATATAGGTCATTTTAAAAAAAATTCCTCTTTATTATTTTATACTATGCATAGATATATAATTTTAATAAATTAAAAATTAGAAACTTAAATAAAAATCATCACCGTTATCTAAAATATTTAAATTATTAAAAATTCTACAAAAATTTAAAATAATGTCTTGAAATAATATCATAATTATAAAACATTTGGATAAATAATAACTGAAATCATAAAAATGTATAATAATGTTTCAAATCCTTCTTTGTTAATGGCTTCATCTTCTCTTTATCATATTCATATAGCTTATGATCGTAAGGTTTATCATTCTTTTATGAATAATCTAATATTTTAAGTTGAATAAGAATTATATTGTAGGTAACTTATTTATATTAGGTAAAAAAAAAAAAACTATTAACCAGCATTATAATTTGGTAAACAAAAATTAAAAAATATTTATATATAATGGGAATTGGGGTGGGGAGTGAAGTGAGAAATACAAAACTAAACTCTATCCTATTAAGGGAATACTAGTTGCTGTAACTTTTAAGTTATATTAGCTATGTTAATATAATTTTTCACTTGTATGATATAAAATCTATTATGTTTTTAATAATTTTATTAAAATTATTATTTAAAAATTATATTTACTATATATTATTAACTTTTGTTTTATAATTACTACATTTTTTCTACAGCAGCTATAGCACTTCAATCCCAAACATACCTTAAAAATTTAAAGATTATTGGTAGTTTCGTTAGAATATACTAAATTTAAAACTTTACTACTAATATAAATAACTAGTATAGAACAAGTAAGAATCGATCCCACGAAGATTACGCTAGTTTTATTTATTATTAATTCTAAAATAAAGACTTATAATAATAATAATAATAATTTATCTAACTAAAGAAAATACCAATATAAATAAATGGGGGTTTATGATTTTTTAATTAAATGACAAAAAAATAAAGAAACTAGGATTGCGAATTTAATAATTTAATATAAACTCTAATTAAATGAGAAAAAAATAATAATAATGAAAACTTTAGTCAAAGAATCATTCGCTACCACCAAACATGCACATAATATATATCAATTCTATCATCAATTTCCATTGAAACTATCAACCATAGATAACATTAAGCTCTGTTAATCTCTATATTTCCTTAATGTGTTGTTAGGCAAAACAAGCTCTTCACTTAATCTCTAACAATTAAATAATTTAAAACAAGCTCTTTAAAATTAAGATAATTGAAGCATTAAGTAGAGAAATATATTTGGTTTATTTAGGCAATAAAGCAAACATTATTTAATCTAGGTTATATTCTCCAATTGAAATTACTGATTCCAATATGCTACTAATGATTAAAATATCAAGATAATTACGGATAAAGTATTTTAATCTAGTAATAAAATTTATTTAAGTCCTATCTAATTGGCTTGTCAAATAAGTTAATAATAAAATAAAAACATTAAGTATAGAAGAACATAAACAATGTCAATTAAAAAAAATAAATGATAGAAATTAAATATTAATTAATAACATGTCTGAGGTTTTGAATTCACCCTCAACAAAATAGAAAATTTAGCTTAATATAATTGAATTAAGAATAAAAGAGTTGATAAAATCAATCATAAAAATTAATCAAAGTGATTGACTCTGCTGAATTTCTTCTTCTTCTTGGTTGCCTCGGCTGTGTTCTTTCTAGCTCTTGGCTGTTTGTGCTATTGTCCTCATCAAAAGCTAAAGATTGGTCTTTTTATAGTGTCCATGGCTGAATCCTTAAAGGATTAGAAAAGCAATTAACTTGCTTCCAATTTGAGACCATGCACGTGACATTAATTGCCATGCATAATTGCCATTTTAATTGTCATGCACATCTAATTATTCAAGCTTAATTAAATTGGACCATTTCCTTTTTTTCTAATTTACTTTCCATAATATATAATTCCATGCATCTGCAATTTCCAATTTAATGCCATTCCAAAATATTTGCTTCCTTAATTAATCACAATATACTCTTTATATCAAGCTTTACATGTATGATAATTAATTAAATTAAATTTTTCTTTATTTATTTCAATTAAATTTTTTTATTTCTTTTCTCTTCTAATTATTATGAGCAGATTGCTTCCCAAATATTTTGATTTAATTTCTCTTTAACCCCAGAATATAAAAAGAGGGATAAGGAGGTGACGAGTTTACTCCAAGAAAAGGAGTCTTGTGACTAGAAACGTGAAGGGCTTGAAGTAAGTCGAGCTTGTTCAATCTAGATAAATAATGACTTGTCACATGCAAGCTTTCTCTAAATTCCATTGTCTGTAGGACTGATTGTATTGTTTCAGTAAATTTATGTCCTATATTTATGGTTGTTTCATATTTATGATTCAGGTCGTACCTGCCTCACTCGCAAGATGCATGGCTCATAATTTTACCCCATCGATGAAGCCCTTCTATGGGGTATACTTTTGCTCCCCCTAACAACCTTAATAGTCTCATAAGTCCGTTCAGGAATCAAGTTGATTAATTAGAGTTAAGACGAGAGTAATCTCAGCTTGAAACTTTTAATCTCATGAGTGTGGCTTTTGTGTTAGACAGCGGGAGAGCGAGTTGGGGTCGTCTCTGTCAAAGCCACAAAACTTTTCAAATCACTTGTT
Source organism: Murraya koenigii (assembly GCA_025617385.1). Classification (NCBI taxonomy): domain Eukaryota; kingdom Viridiplantae; phylum Streptophyta; class Magnoliopsida; order Sapindales; family Rutaceae; genus Murraya; species Murraya koenigii. The sequence goes on from CM046819.1 coordinate 11,425,222, forward strand.
ATAGGCCGGTTTGTTAGCTTTGGGGTTGCTCGCAGGTGAAGTAGTGAATGAAAGAAAAGTTAAAGATTGAGCTAATTCGTCTAAATCCATTAGGGAATAATAAGTGAGCTCATCTCGGATCTTAGTGGACACCTCAGAAGAAAAACTATTGGAGACCAGGGGGCCCATATAGAATAACTTCCCTCAGATGGAGAAGATTCCGATATGAAAATCTCAATCCAATCAAACTGTGATCCAGAACGAGACCTTGCTTTCAATGGTACTTGGGAATGTAGTAAGGGTCTTAGGCGAAGCCGATCGGGCTGAATACTCTATCCATACCATCACCAAATCACTTACAGCCTCTATAGAACCGTTCTGCTAAGGCCTGTATTTGTTAAAAGAGTTTTTAGAAGCGATGCGATGGAAAGGGGGAAGAATGAAGTGGCTAGGGATTGCCTTATATTATAACCTAGACTTTGTATTGAAAACTATAGAAAAACATTAAAAAAAATCAACTCCTCGTAATAATAGTCCATTACCATTATCATATAAATATTTGAAATATATATTTAATAAATAAAAAATTAATATTTTAATAATTAATAGTTTCAAGAGGCATGTATCGTTGACTTTTTAATATTTATACTTTAATAATTATTTGGTTCAAGATATGTTTACTATTAATTTTTATCAATGCTGCCAAATGTTCACTAAATATAATATATTATTATAACCTAGACTTTCTATAACAAACTGTAGAAAAACACTAAAATAAAAGAATCAACTACTTAAAATATTGGTTCATCACCATTAAACCATTATCATAGAAATATTTGAAATATATATTTAATCAATATAATTTTTAATATTTTAATAATTAATAGTTTCAGGAGCCATGTATTTTTGAATTTTTAATATTTTTAATAATTGATAGGTTTGAGATAAGTGTACTATTGATTTTTTTTTCATTACTGCAAAATGATCACTAAATATATTACTATAAAGTAGACTTTGTATAACAAACTATAGAGAAACAATAAAATGGAAAGAATCAATTCCCTGAAATACTAGTTCATCGCCATTATTATATAATTATAAAATGATCATTGTAAAAAGTACACTCAATTTAATGATTAAAATATATATTAGATTTAATTTTAATAAAATCACTAATGTGGAATAAGAAAAAGAATAAGAATAAAAGTTCGTAATTACTAGACTAATTTTATTCATTGGCTTTAACATGACTTTAATGACGGATAAGAACTGGATGTGGTTGTCAAATAGATTCTCCCAGGAGTTTCGTGACAATGTTAAGTATTTCATTAAAATTATAGAATAAAATATAGACTAAGATGGTAAAACATAGTGTCCTTGTTGAGATCGTCTAAATACTCGATCATTTAATGTAAAAAATGTTAGAAGCCATTTGATCCTAAAAGGATTCTCTAAAAGTTATAAAAAAAAAATGGACTTTACATGGAGAACAACTTGAAATTGGCAGTGGTAGCGCTAGTTTGAATGATGGTACAAATCAAATGGGTAATAATGATGATTGATGTCTTGAGATGTTGTCCATCATGTGTGGGGAAACATAAATGAATATTGACACAAGTATAATATAATTAAATAATGTTGAAGCTGGAAATATCTTCCATGAGTTTGAAAAATTATTTAATATTGCTAAGTATGAAGCATATCCAAGTTGTTCTAAGTATTTAGCTTTAACTTGTATTCTCAAGTTAATGTGCATTAACGTACTTAATCATTGGAGTAATAAATTGTTTTAATATATTGATCCAGTTCTTAAAGAATTTGCTTCCTAGAGGTTCAAACATTCCAACATCATATCATGAGGCTAAGAAAAAGTTGTGTGACTTAGGACTAGAGTATGAATCAATTCATGCATGTGAAAATGATTGTGTTCTATTTTGGAAAGAGAATATTGATGCTGATAAATGTCCTGCTTATGATGAGCCTAGATATAAACTTGATAATGGAAATGGCAAAAAGATCCTATAAAAGGTCTTATGTTATTTTGCATTAAAACCTAGACCACAGGGGTTGTTTTTGTCAAGATATACAATTTCTGATATGAAGTGGCGTAAGGATAAACGTGTTGGAACAAAGGGTATTTTAAAGCATCTAGTTGATTTTGAAGGTTAGAAGGACTTTGGTAACTAATATCTTATTTTGCTCAAGATTCACGCAATGTTAGATTAGGTTTTGTAACAAAAGGTTTCAATCTATTTGGTCATATGAGTGATGCCTATAGCACATGGCCAGTGGTGCTTGTTCCTTATAATCTACCACCTTGGAAATGCATGAAAATCCTATTTATAATGATGTCTCTTCTTATTCCTGGTTCGAAAGAACCTGAGAGAGATATTGATGTGTATTTATAACTTTTAATAGAATAATTGAAAGAACTATGGACCAATGGCATTGATACTTATGATATATCTGAGAATGAAACATTTCGTCAATATGCATTTGTATTATGGACAATGAATGACTATTCAGCTTATGGTAACTTACCAGGTTAGAGAACCAAATGCTTGAGGGCACGTCCAGTATATAACAAAGACACATCATCACAACCTTTGACAAATAAAATCTATTATATGGGTCATCGTTGGTTCTTACCATCATGCCATCATTGATGAAATAGTTTAGAATTTGATAAGAGACCAGAAAAAGGTTTAGCACCTAAGGTGTTATCAAGAGATGAGATTCTAGAACAACTTGAGTGTGTCGAATGTATACAATTTGAAAAAGTCCAAAGTGTTCTAGTCGGAAAAGAAAATGTTCTTCTGAGGTCTTGGGTTAGACAAATAAAAATATCTTATTTTTTTTTTATTTAGAATATTGGTCCAAACTAAAGTTACGTTACAATCTTGATGTAATGCACATGGAGAAGAATATATGTGATATCATCATTGGGACATTATTGAATATTAAAAGGAAAACAAAAGACATAATCAAGGCTACAAAATATTAAAAAAAAAATGAATATTAGAAGTAAGTTACATTTAATAGCTGATGGGCCAAGGGTTTTAAAACCTCATGCATGTTATACATTTACTTCAGATGGATGAAAAGATTTTTGTCAGTTTTTGAAATTTGTTAGATATCCCTATGGATATACTTCTAATATTTTAAGGAATTTAAATGTTAATGAGGGTAAGATTTCATGATTAAAGAGTCATGATTGTCATATGTTGCTGTAGTAATTGCTTTCAATTAGTATACGCCTATATTTGTGCGAAGATGTTTGTACAATTCTTGTAAAGTTGTCAAACTTCTTTGAATAAATATGTGCAAAAAATTTTGTGTGTTAGAGATTTGAATAAATTAGTCAAAGAAAATTTTCTAATTTATTGTAAATTAGAGAGGATATTTCCACCTACTTTCTTTGACATTATGGTTCATTTAGTGGTATGTTTGCCATTAGAAGCAACACTTTCTGGCCCTATTGTATTTAGGTGGACTTATCCATTTGAAAAGTACTTAGGGAAATTAAAAAAAATGTGTTAAATAAAGCTAGACCTGAAGGTTTTATCGCTGAGGCATATATACTGGAAGAAGCACTTCCATTTTGCTCGATATATCTTAGTGGAGCTGAAATAAGGTTTAACTGACATGAGCGAAATGATAAGAAACAAAATGAAGAAAAGTATAGTTTATTGTATTCAACTAAAGTGCTAGCGCATTAGGTAAAAGGAAAGAAATAAAACTACCCCGAGAACTTATAGAAAAAGTTTATTGGTATGTCTTGAACAATTGCAACTATAGCCTTACTTGGAGAAAGTATATTATAATCTCTTAAACATGTATATGCATGTTGTTTATATGATTTTTTAATTTTTAATTTTAATAAAACTTTTTAATATCGTAAGTGTTGATGCAGTTTTTCCCGCGTGCCTTTAATAGTACCTCGAACCTTTAAACAGTGCCTTCAAACAGTGTCTCGAACCTTCTGCTCGCGGATAGCTACAGTATCCAGAAACCTCAATTCGCGGTTAGCTCGAGCTCGAGCAGGTTTGCCTTCTTCTTCCTGTTCCACTGTCTTTTCCGGAACGATGATCTCCCAGACCTGTACTCACAGAAAACAGGGTCAGGGGGTTGCCGGGCGTGTTCCGGCGAGAACCCTCCGACGCTCAAGTCAGTAATCGGGTTGTTCTTTTTGGTATCTCCTTTAATGGAGGAGACCTGAAAGATGAAAGGGATATTTTTCGCCCTCCCTTTATGAATGAATATGGTGTTTTTTGAGAATCCAGATAAGAGAAATTAAAAATAGGAAGAACCTGTATGAGTTCACGGATCCCTTCTGAATCAGAATTTCCAACCCTTGTAACGTACTCGTTCGTTTCCTTTTATACTCCATTTTTCCCGCTCTTTCCATTTCCAGGCTGTTCACACCCATGTTGGTGGTGTATGGGTCCCTCTGACAGCCGGGATTAGCGTGATATTCCCTGGGGATGCGTGGCTGTCTTCTTAATCCAGCTCACGTGGCCAGACCACCATGTCGGGAGCGTGCGCTAGGAATGATGACGCCGTGGGGGCATGTGCCGGCCATCGGCAATCAGTACGCCACCATACCACGTGGGGCCCTGGCCTGACATTAAAAGGTGTGCCGACTCGAGAAAAGCGGCCTGGCCGCCTGGCCGGGTCCGCATATCCTTCGTCTTGTAACCAGACAACCAAGTTGTGCTCGGGAGCTCACCGTCTGCGAGCAGGAAAGGAGTGCTCGGTCTCGACCTTGACCGGCTTTGACCGGGGTGGACGACCTCGAGTATACATGAGCTCGGGGCTCGGGCCTCGACCTGACCCAAGAGAGACGTTCTGGTGAGGTCGTCTTTGTGCAAGTAGTCGGGCCTTCTGCTCTAGCTTGGATGCCCTCGGGGTGTTTTATTCGAGCTGGAGGGGCCTCGAGAAGCCCTTGCCCGATATTACCCAAACACCAGTCCCCCAGTTTGTAGTCTTTTGAGTGAAACGAAATGAGACTGGAAACTCATTAATGATGGGCCGAATTCGCGGCCTTTTACTCTTCCCCACGTTTCCCACTTTAATCATTTCGCATTTAAGGCGGGACACGTGGGTTGATCCCAGCCGTGCATTTGAAATTCGAAGGACGTGACTGAAGGTCGGCCTCGAACGCACGCCTAAGGACGCGTCCACCTCTTTAAAACCCCAACTTCTTCATTGTTCCTCTTATTTGCTTACTCTTTATTCAAACTCGAATTAACCCGCCTCTCACCGCTTCCACCGGTTCATCGGTCTTCTTCTTCCTGTCAAGGCGATTTCCGACCAACCACACTTCCTTTCGTGTTCGAGCATAAGCCATTCTTCCATTTCACCACTGCTCCTTCCCTACGAACTCTATTAATTAACTCCTCAAGATGTCAAATCCCAATAGTCCGTAGGATATCACGGAGGATTCATCCTCTTCTAGTGAGGCACAGCCTCTTAGTATAATCCCCGTGAGGGATTCTAGTCCAGAACGGGAATTACCCGCGGCTGAGACTCAGTCGCCTCAAAGGGCAAGGGCCAGCCAGAGGTCCGAGCATGGGGAATACCCCATAGATAATATGAGGTGTGAAACCACCCAATTAGAGTTGGATAGACTTAGGGATACTTACAGTATACCCGACAGTGTAATTTTGAGGTTGCCGGGAAGGGGTGAGATCCCACTGTCTCCCCGAGGGTTCACGACCCTATACCTAGAATGCTTCAAATGGGGGGTTAGGCTGCCTCTCCATCCTTTCTTTGTCCGGGTTTTGTCTGGGTTCCGTCTGGCCCCGGGTCAATTGAACCCGAATGGGTGGAGGGTCCTTTCCGGACTCTTTGTTTTGTGGAAACGCTGTGACTTGGATGAGCCCTCGGTAGGGGAAATCAGACACCTTTACTAGCTAAAGTGCAGCCCGAAGGATGCTGGTTGGTATTACCTTACCTCCAGTTTGAAGGGTAAAAAACCCATCACTGATCTCCCGACCTCCGGTGGCAACTGGAAGAGCAAATTCTTCTTCGTTCGGGAGAGAGTGGGGCGAGCTGCACTCAGTAGCGAGGGGTCGCCCAGCTCAGCGGCACTTCGCACTCTGTGTCGCTTATCTGTCTTGCAGATTCTATTTTTGGTTTTTCTGCTTGTGTCTTGTGTCTGTTCTCATTGTTTTGCTTTGGTCGTGTCTGCAGCTTCTTGGGGTGCTTCTTATTCAATTGGGAGTCATCTTCGAGCACGTGTGCAGACTGTTCTTGCAAACTCGAGCTCGTGCAGAGAGTTACTGACATCCCAGAACTTTTTGGAGTCCAATTTAGTACCAAGCGAAGAGATGAGCAGCAGGATGCGCGAGATGTTGCATAGGCGAGTGGGGACAGCTGAAGGTGCGAGCACCTCAAAAAGACCTCGAGCAGAGTCGAGTGCTCCTCCTCCTCCTACTCGAGCTTCTTCTTCTGTTCGACAAACCGGGCGAGCCAAGGAGGGTCCTCCTCGCAGGAGACAGAGGACTGCTGACCCAGCTTGTCCTCCAACTGGCCATGTGCAGGAACAACGTCAGCCTGGCCGTTCCGAGCCTTACCAGAGGGCTTTCAACGAGGAGCTAACCAGCAGGTTCCTGGATGAGATAGAGTCCTGCACTCCTGAAGCGTTGTTCAGTATCTTCCAGCGGCTCTCCTCCCGAGCTTTGGCATCTGCGACCAGGCTTAATGAGATAACTCTAAGTTCCCAGGAAGAACTTCGAGCAAAGGTTCAGAGCTTGGAGCAGGCTGTGAACGAGCTGAAGGAGGAAAACGAAAAGCTGCATGACGAGAATATAAATTTCGCAGAGAAGACAGCAGTGGCCGACTCCAAGGCCTCTGAGCTTCAGAGGGAGCTAACTGACACCAAAAACGAACTGAAGCATGCTCGGAAGGATCTGGACACTCAGAAGTCTTGCTACGAGCAGCTCATTGAGGGAGAAGCTGCTCGTCTTCAAGGGCAAATTGATACTCTGAAGGTCCAGCTCGCTACGGAGTACAACACTGGGGCAACTCTAGCTACGACTGCCTCATGTATGCTTTTGGCAAGGCTTACCCTGAGGCCGACATGTCCAAGGTTGAAGGGTATGTTGCGGAGTACATGAGTGGTCCTGAAGCTACTCTATCCGAGCCCCAAGGTGCTGTCAGAGAGCCGACTCCCTCTCCTTCCAATGCCCCACCTGCTGAAGCTCCTGCTGATGTCCCTCCTCCTGCTCTTCCTGCGGATGCTGATCGTCCTGCTGCTGCTGCTGAAGATGCTCCTCCCGCGAATGACTCGGACCCTTTTTTTTTTTTTTTTTTTTTTACATATGTAATCATTTTAATGAAATGAAAAGATACATGTTGGACAACCTTATTGAATGCTCGTGTGCACATGTCCTTGTCTTCTGTGTTGGATTGATTTTGGATATGCTTGCTGAATAAAAAATTTTCTAAGTGTTGGACTTCCTATCTTCTTTTACGCCCAAGTGTAATGCTGATTGACCTATGTATGGTAGAGCTTCGTTTTAAACTAGACTAAAGAGTCTTATGTTTATTTTACAAGCTCATTCAACTTGCTCGAGCCTGCATTTGGCTCTTGCTTGACACCGTCCCGCCTAAAGCTTAAGCTTAGGGACTTTTGGCCTTAGCATTATTCACGATATCCTTCACTTGTGACCAACTTTGGCAGGCATTGTCCAGCCTAGGACTTAGGCTTTTGGACTTTTGGCCAAGGAGTTCTTCTTGAACTTCTGCTCGAACCTTTTAATCGACCCGAGCTTCTTCAATATTACTCCCGCCTCGGTCTTCAATTGACTCGAGCTTAGCACCGTCCCGCCTAATGACTTAGGCTTTGGGACTTCGGCCGAGGAGTTCTTCTTGAACTTCGCTCGAGCCTTTTAATCGACCCGAGCTTCTCCGTCATACTCCCGCCGGCCTGCAATCGACCCAAGCTTGCATCGTCGCGCCTAAAACTTAGGCTTTGGGACTTCGGCCGTAGCGTTCTTGCGATGCCGCTCGCCGGCCTTTTAATCGACCGCTAGACACCGTCCCGCCTAAAACTTAGGCTTGGGACTTCGGCCGTAGCGTTCTTCATGAATCGCCTCGCCGGCCTTTAATCGACCTGCTAGGCACCGTCCCGCCTAAACTTAGGCTTTGGGACTTCGTCGTAGCATTCTTCATGAGTTGCTTGCTCGGGCCTTTAATCGACCTCGCTACGCACCGTCCCGCCTAAAACTTAGGCTTGGGACTTCGGCCGTAGCGTTCTTCATGAATCGCTCGCCGGCCTTTAATTGACCGCTAGGCATCGTCCCGCCTAAAACTTAGGCTTTGGGACTTCCGCCGTAGCGTTCTTCGTGAGTCGCTCGCTCGAGCCTTTAATTGACCCAAGCTTCTTCACGCAACTCCCGCCGGGCCTGCAACTGGCCCAATCATGGTACCGTCCCGCCTAAGGCTTAGGCCTTGGGACTTCTGGCCCAGGAGCTTTTCTTGATTTTCTGGTCTTCATTTTGAACTTACATTATGAATGCTTTTCTTATTCTCATATACATTTACATTTTTTACATATCCCATTTTGGGAAGAAATCTTACATTACATTTCATAATACAAGGAGACTCACTGGAAATATTTCCTCAAGAGTTGCGCGTTCCACGGCCTCTGACCTCTCGTCCATCCGGATGAGCTAGCCAGATGCTCCTCGGTCCCGCTAACCGAGTGACTCGATAAGTGGCCTTCCCAATTTGGTCCTAGGACTCCTTGCCTCGGGTCCTTCGTGGCTCCGGTTGACTTTCCTCAGCACCCAATCACCCACCTGGAACCGGCGAATGTGTACACTTTGGTTGTAATAGCGAGCCACTCTTTGTTGATATTCTGAGATCTTAGCAGCTACCCTTTCCTCTTCTCTTCTAGCAAGTCCAGACCTACACACATCTGCTCGTTGTTTTGCCCCTCGTCAAGTGTTCTCGTCCGGTAGGTCCCCATTCCTATCTCAGCAGGAACCATCGCTTCGTGCCCAAACGCTAAGGAGAATGGGGTCTCTCCAAGAGCTGCTTTGTGTGTGGTTCTCAGTAAGCCCACAAGACACCAGTGCAGCTCGTCCACCAGTGCTCCTTTGCTCGCCTAGTCTTGTCTTTGTGAGACGCTTTATAGTCTTATTTACGGCCTCAACTTGCCCATTGGCCTCGCGAGCGTGAGGAGAGCAAAACTTCAACTCTATCCCCGATTCTCGCGTAAGTCTCCGAACTTGCCATTATCAAACCGCCTTCCATTATCTAGTGACTAACGCATGAGGGATCCCATACCGCAAATCACATTCTTCCAAATGAAGTCGATGGTTTTACCTTCCGTGATGTCGCTAAGGCTCCCACTTCGACCCATTTGGTGAAGTAATCAATCGCCACTATGGCATGGGTGGCGGATGCTTTCCCTTCCAAGAATGGTCCGATCGATCAATCCCCATCGAGCAAACGGCCATGGCGAATCCATCACCGTAAGATTCTCCTGAGGTCGAGTTAAGTAGCTGGCAACTCCTGCAACTTCATTGTCTTCTCCCGAGCATCTCGATGCATGCGAGGCCGAAATATCCTTGCCTCAAGGCTTTGAAAGCCAAGGACCTCGAGCCGTAATGATTTCCACAGACTCCTCGCGTATCTCTCGGAGGACATAATCGGCCTCCTCTGGTCTAAACACCGTAGCAGTGGGAGAGTGTACCCGCTCATATAAGACCCCATCGATGAGAGTGTACCTGGCTGCTTTGCACCTCAACTTCCTTGCTTGCTTCTTATCGGCCGGCACTGCCCCTTCCTTAAGGTAAGAAATGATCGGCTCCATCCAGTGCCGCTCGTCGATAGGCTCATCATCTGGTCCTCCCGCCGATGCTCGAGCAGTGTCTTCATTTCCAAGCGGATAGACTTTGAAACTTGGGTCCGATGCGTACGCCATGCGAGCTATCATATCCGCTCGAAAATTCTTCTCCCTAGGGATCCGCTTCCACCTCGACAACTCTGAAATTCCCATTACCGCCTTACCTTCCAGGCGTATGCGTCCATCTTCTCCCTCGCTCTGAAGCTCTCGCCGAGGTGATTCGCTACCAATCGCGAGTCTGCTCAAGCTTTATCTCCTCCGCTTACCATCGATGCGAGCTTCAACCCCGCTATTACAGCTTCAGACTCACCTGATTGTTGGTGACTTCAACTCTAATCTCACAACAGACTGCATCTCTCGCCTCTTCCTGACTTAGGAGCACAACTCCCGCCTCCCGCTCCTCGACTTCCACTGGATCCATCTATCGTGACTATCCAGCGCTGGTCGAGGCCCTGGAACTCAGCGTGGCTCGCCTCCGCCTCCTCATCCCTCGCCGTGCACTCGACCACGAAGTCGCCCAAGGATCGTGCTTTTATGGCCGTCCGGGCTGATAATTAATGTCGAACTCGCTCACTCCATCGACCATTTTACCAACCTTCCGTAAGTCTCGTGCTTGTACAATGTTTGCTCGAGTGGTTGGTTTGTTAGAACCACCACCGAATGTGCTCGAAAATAAGGTCTCGACTCGAGTCACGCGACTGTGGCCAGTGCCCACTTCTCCATCGGTGGATACCGGCTTCGCTTCTATCAACGCTCCGCTGTAATAAACATGGTATCTGCACTCGACTCCTCCCTTACCGTAATCGAGCTCGCTGCCCATCGGGACACAACTAAGCATGAAACAAGACTCTCCCGCTCGAGGTGTTGACATGAATGGAGCTTTCAACAAATACTCTTTCACCGCTGAATGCCGCCTCGCATTCAGACGTCCACTTTGTCTTCCTTCCTTCTTCATTTCCTCGAAGAAGACTCTGCATTTATCCGTGGCTCGAGATACGAACCTGCTGAGGGACGCCAGCTCACGGCCGACTCAGATCTCTTCGAGGTCGCATGGGACCTCATTTCTACCATCGCTCTTATCTTCTCCTGATTGGCCTCGATCCCCGCGACTCACCACGAAGCCTAAGAATTTTCCCGAGCCCACTCCAAATGCACATTTCTCCGGGTTTAGCTTCATTCTGAGACTTTCTTAAGAGTGCAAGGTCTCCTCTAGATGTTTTACATGCTCCTCCGCGCCTTTAGACTCGGTGATCATATCATCTACATATACCTCCATAGTCCCGACCGATCAATGGCTCAAGACCTTGTTTACTAGCCTTCGACACGCCGCCTCGCATTCTTTAGGCCGAAAGGCATGACCTTAGTAGCAAGACATACCTCGATCGATGATGAAGGTCAGTACACCCTCGTCTGGCTCGGTGCATGGGAATTTGATTATATCCCGAGAATGCATCCATGAAACTAAGCAGCTCGTGCCTCGCCGTAGAGTCCACTAGCTGGTCTATCTTCTGTAGTGAAAGCTATCTTTCGGGCAGCCTTGTTCACGCCCGTGAAGTCAACACACATTCTCCATTTCCCGCTTGCTTTCTTCACCAAGACCACATTCGAGATCCATTCGGGTAGGATACCTCCCGTATGAATCCCGCTTGAGCAGCTTTTCAACCTCGCAGCTGATGGCTTCAGATCTCCCGGTTAACGACCTCCTCTTCCGCCTCACCGGCTTCGCGATCTCTTCAGATTGCCACCGTGACACGCCACTCGGGTCGATACCGTGCATGTCCTCGTGCGTCCACGCGAACACATCTCGCGGTGCTCGCAGACATTCCACCAAGTCTTCCTTCAACTGCCGCTAAGTGCCCGAGCCTATTCTGGACTTTCTTCCTGGGTCTCCTCGCTCTAACCTCGACCTCTTCCAACTTCCTACCGGCTCTTGCCTTGCTCCTCGAGTCCCCTCGTGTCCAACGAGGTTATCTCAGATAGTTTCTTTGGCAGCTACAAGATAGCAGCCTCGCCACCCTTCGGTCGCCTTTTACGACTCCTACTACCCCATTTACTCGATACTTTAAGGCCAAGTAGTGGTGGATAGCACGCACCGGCTTATCCTCATAAATGGCCTCCCTAGAATCGCTTGATATGGACTCGGTTTCGTCTACTCACCACGAAGTCCAAGCATCATGTTCTTCTCAAAAGGCTTCGAGCCCATGGTCACCGCTAACCTCGATGATTCCAAGAGGTATTAGCTTCCTCCCCGAATCCCTTCAAGGAAGTGCTCGTCTCGCCGAGGCTCGCACCGTTATTCCTAAGTCCTCGAGCGTGGATTCAAGAGAATATCCACCGAGCTCCCCGAGTCAACCAAGATTCTGGTCAACTTCCTTGTTCGCTACATTAGCTTTTACCACTGTGGCATCCTCGTGGGAGTACAACGACCCCTCCTCGCCTTCATCTCGTCCACATGATTGGCACTCGCCGAACCTTGGCCTTCGGCAGTGGGAGCAGTGAACAGGACTTCTCACGGCAATGCAGATATTTGCAGTAGTTTTTCCGGCCCTGCTTGAACTTCCCGCCATCGCTGGCTCTCCCGAAATTACTCTCGTGGATGGCGGCTCGTGTCCATTTCAGAAGTCCTGGCCACCTTCCTCGAGTCGTTGCTCAATCACGGGTGCCCTCCTTCTACGAACTCATCCACGCACCGATTTCCGACCGCATCCTCCACCGGTTTTTCAAATCACCAGACCGTGATGCGGTGTGGCCATGGTCTCCATGGAAACGGCAGAATCGCCTCCTGCTCCGCTTGCTAACCGGCTTAGTCATCTGCAGGCTGAGGGCTCAAGCAGCCTCGCTCCTCAACCACCAAGTATCTCTTCAAGAGATACCTTCACCTTGTATATCTGCTCAGTAGCGTGGCTATGTTCCACCACTCAGATTGCCTCTATCCTTCGGAAGCTTCCTGGGGTGGCAACGAACGATCCGCCTCGCTGCGGCTCACCTCAGTGTCCGCTTGGTGGCTGGTCATGGGATGCATGGCCATCGTGACGCCTGTACTCTCTCGTGCTCCCTACCGGAGACCCACGAGGTGGCAGGGGACCATCCACGCTGGGGCTCTCCGACATGGGTCAGTATAGGCAACCCGGTCCCTGCCGCTTTGAGCTTGTGCCTCTGGGAGGAACCCTCTCCTTCCTCCTCGCTCCATCAACCCGCCTCACTCCTCGCTTAGCGCTTTTCTTCTTCGATTACCATATCCAGCCTTTACCTGCTCATACGCGTCTCGAATACGAACGGATCGAAGGACTCGCAGATTGTACCACGGTCTCCCCATTCGGATCCCATCCTTCAATCCTCTTGGAGCTCGGGATTGTTGAACGCACCAAGATCTAGGATCGATCTATGGTATCTTCCGACAAACTCCCGAGGGATTCCCCTCTTCTGCCTCACTCCGACTGGCTCCATCATGTCATCCTCCTGGGTTACCGCTCCCTGAATTGCTCGCGAACTCCCCGCACATCCGCTCAAAGCTCAAAATGCTTCCCGTGGAGTCTGCAGTACCATTCCTCGCTCTTCCTTCCAGGTGAGCGGAAGGCGCGCGACCTCCGAGTCAGCCGACAATCCTTGCACTCCCGCCATGTCGCTGAACCGTTCTATGTGCACTAACGAATCACTTTTTCCCGAAAACTTCAGATCTGGAAGCTGAAGTCACGTGAGATCGTGACACTCATGATCTCCGCTGAGAGTGGAGATTCGTTATCCAAAGATTATTCGCCACTGGGCTCTTTCCATTCCCTGAGGTCTTCCACAACTCAGGCTAACTCGCTGCACTCTCCCTCCAACTCTTCCGCACGAGAGGTCGGGTCGTGTCCTGTAAGTGCCGCTGGATCCCCTTCCTCCATGTTTGTTTCTTCCTCACAGAGAACATTTGGTGCCCTAGGTCTTGGGCTTCGTCTCCCACATTTTCCCGAACATGAGCATTTCCTCACTGGACCTCGGACATCATTACATGCTTTTCTCCGTCCTTCCTCGAGTTCTTGCAACAGGGAGGTCAGGTCTCCATCTGTTTCTCCATCCGATCCATTCCTTCCTGGATCTCCCTATTCTGGGCCTCATTGGCCACTTCTCTCAAAGTTACTGATTCTTCTGGACTCACTCCTCTTCGGATGTTTCCCCTCATCGTCGCGTCGTGTATCTTGAATGTATTAGGAAATCAGATTTTTTGTGCCGATCCCCACAGACGGCGCCAAAAGATGTTGATGCAGTTTTTCCCGCGTGCCTTCAATGGTACCTCGAACCTTCAAACAGTGCCTTCAAACAGTGTCTCGAGCCTTCTGCTCGCGGATAGCTACGATGATCCGAAACCTCGACTCGCGGTTAGCTCGAGCTCGAGCGGTTTGCCTTCTTCTTCCTGCTCCACCGCCTTTTCCGGAACGATGATCTCCCGCACTGCACTCACGTAAAACGAGGTCGTGGGTTGCCGGGCTTGTTCCGGCGAGAACCCTCCGACGCTCAAGTCAGTAATCGGGTTGTTCTTTTTGGTATCTCCTTTAATGGAGGAGATCGGAAAGATGAAAGGGATATTTTTCGCCCTCCCTTTATGAATGAATATGGTGTTTTTGGAGAATGCAGATAAGAGAAATTAAAAATAGGAAGAACCTGTATGAGTTCACGGATCCCTTCTGAATCAGAATTTTCAACCCTTGTAACGTACTCGTTCGTTTCCTTTTATACTCCATTTTTCCCGCTCTTTCCATTTCCAGGCTGTTCACACCCATGTTGGTGGTGTCTGGGTCCCTCTGACAGCCGGGATTAGCGTGATATTCCCTAGGGATGCGTGGCTGTCTTCTTAATCCGGCTCACGTGGCCAGACCACCATGTCGGGAGCCTGCGCTAGGAATGATGACGCCGTGGGGGCATGTGCAGGCCATCGGCAATAGTACCGCCACCATACCACGTGGGGCCCTGGCCTGACATTAAAAGGTGTGCCAGAATTCTGAGAAAAACGGGTCGGGCTGCCTTAGGCCGGGTCTGGCATATCCTTCGTCTTGTAACCAGACAACCCAGTTGTGCTCGGGAGCTCACCGTCTGCGAGCAGGAAAGGAGTGCTCGGTCTCGACCTTGACCGGCTTTGACCGGGGTGGACGACCTCGAGTATACATGAGCTCGGGGCTCGGGCGGCTCTCGGTTCCTTGACCTGACCCAAGAGAGACGTTCTAGTGAGGTCGTCTTTGTGCAAGTAGTCGGGCCTTCTACTCAAGCTTGGATGCCCTCGGGGTATTTTATTCGAGCTGGAGGGGCCTCGAGAAGCCCTTGCCCGGTATTACCCAAACAGTAAGCATACTATAGAGTTAGAGGCACAAAGTCTTTCTAATATATCTAAAAGACAAGAAGATCAACTCCCTACAAGGTTTAAAAATCAGGTTTATAATGAATGTAATTTAGTAATTTAATATTTATACTTTAATTAATTTTAAGATTAAATTAATTTTCACTTTTTTTTTTTTGGTAGATGATGACTATGCATTGCGAAATAGAAGCCATTGATCAATTTTATTCATTGGCTTGTGGTCCATATCCTGTCATGTACTCATGCTCTGGATGTAATGTCAATGGAGTTCGATATCATGTTCACACTCATGATAAGAATCTAAAAACTCAAAATAGTAGGGTCATGGTATGAGGTTAACATGGAAGTGTCGATGTTGACTTTATGGTGTTTTGTCTAGTGTTATAGAGCTAAATTATATTTCCAAAAATCAGGTTATCTTATCTAAATGCAATTAGTTTGATACTAATTTTAACAAACAGAGAAAACAAAAATATTATCATCTTACTATCATTAATGTTAGCAGAATATAGTACAAGAATGATCCTTTTTTGTTAGCAATTTAAGCCCAATAAGTATTCTATGTTGAGCCCCCAAGGGTGTGGTCGAGTTGGCCATCATGCTCCTGTAGAGCCGTGGCAGCCCGGATTCGATTCTTGAGAGTGGAAAGGGGGATTAAAAATTATATTTGGGCTTGCACTTCTTCTTTTTTTTTTAAAAAAAGTATTCTATGTTGATGGCTATAACTTAGGATCAAATTGGAAAGTGGTAAACAAGATCCAACATCGACATATGTGGGATATACTAGAAATAGATGAGACAAAAGAAAACTTTGAAGGTGTAGATAATATTTACCATGAGAATGAATCATCTGATATTTAATTGGCCGTTAAAAAGGAAGATTTAGATGTGGACAATTATATCAGAATCATGTAGGTCTTCAGGGAGTTGACAATGATGGAATATATAACAAGGCACTAATGCTTGAAGATGAAGTTTCTGGGGAAGAGGATGAAACAATTGAAAATTTTTGTAGTGATAATGAAAATATTTCACTAAAAGATAATGACAGTGATGTCGATTAATCATGCACACAATACAATTTGGTAATTTTTTATAGCTACTGATATTATTGATATTATTATTATTATCATATTTTTTTATAGTTGCAAATACTAAGAAAAATAAGAGATCCAAGTCAAGAGGCTTAAAACTTGACAAACTCATTAACAAGTCCCAGACACCATTGCCAATTGATTTTTGTGACACCATAAATGACGAAACGAAAGTTTAATGTTTGTTGAGACAGAAACAAAAGTCTCTCAATAATATTAATTTTATTGAAAGAAAACAGAATAAATAAAACTAAGGTTTTGATACTTTTTATAACAAATCTAAATATCGTGAATTTACTAAAATAGGCAAATCCGAAATATAATTCTATAATAAAATTCTCCTATTCGAAATAAGAAAGATAAAGAAAATAAAAACCAAATCCGAGTTGTAAAAAAAAATAAAATCTTAGAAGAATCAGGAAAAATAAGAAAAAAATCTTAAAATCTAAAAACGATCAGAAAAGAAAAGAAATTTTCAGGCCGAGCATGGAGTCGTTCTGGGTTTTGTTTGTTTCGTCGTAAGCTTCGGGACGGTATATTATACGCAAAAAAGGATACATGTAGACAAAGTTATACTTTTCAAAAAGTACCCTGCTCGTAATACACAACACCCTACATCAATAAATGTGCCTATTAATGCTAATGCACCAGTGTTAGCTCCAATTATTGGTGTTGTTCTAAGGAAAATTGCTTAATTATAGGCAAATAAATGGAAAGATGTGCCAAAAGCTCAAAGGATACTAATGATAGATGATATTTTCGTGCTCTTTCATTTCATTTCATGTTTATCAGTTACTGGATTGGTGTAGTCTTTTATTTTTTGTACAAATTAAGTGTTGCTAACATTTGTAGTATTTTTTCCTTGTTTGCATTGTAGAGCAAATTTTTCACTGATGTCTATAACTAATCATCAGAAACTACTTATTGGATAAATTGGCAAGGACGTTCAAGAATTTTTGTCACCAATTAAAGAAAGAGTTTGAACAATATCTTACAATTGAAGAGGCAAAGTGAAATCCAACAAAAGATCTTCATTATAAGCAAGCAAAATGGGAAAGTCTGTGATTATTTCTCAAGTGACGCATTTAAGGTACAATTTTAATATGTCAATTGCTAATTGTTGGTGGAATTCTTCTCTATGGTTTCTATTTGTTGGCACTATTTTTCTACACTATTTTCGACACTATTTTTACTATTGTTCTATAATCTCTTCACTACATTTAAGTATCATGGACTGTTGCTTTCTCCATAATTTCTGCATTAGAGTCTAGGTAACTCTGTATATTTCCATTATCAATAGAATTAAAATTTTTGGGCCTCAAGTTTACTTTATATCATGTTATCTTAATTATTACGTCTCTTTAAAGACTTACACAGGGTTCCATGAAATGATGTGGCAGTGGCACATAGGGAATGCCAATAAGTCATGGTTTGTTTGTAAAATCTTCCTCTTTCTCTTAGATCCTGAGCTACTAGCAAAAACAAATCAATAGCTTAAGGGTTTTAATTTTGGCAAGGAAAAGACCTATTGATTGAACTCTAAAAATCCATCTTTGATGAATATGAAACTTTAATAAGTAAAGTGCTTTATGAGAAATAATTCTTATGACTTCTTATATAGATTATAAAGGCCGTAATAATTTTTAGAAATGTTAGGAAACATTTTCACTTCATTTTCCTATTAAACTAGATTTAGTAGTCCTGAAATATGTATTTTATCAAAATAATGCAAATTCTTGGATAGACACTTAATTTTCTTACACATATTAGATTTATGTTTAGAACATCTACTAATTATTTTTTTTTGTTTCTAGTGTTTTCTCATAATAATCATTTGGTTGTTTCCCTCATTAATCTTCAAGCTGTTTTGTCAATTATTCAATTTTTTACAAGTGTCTTTATGCATAAAAAGGGCTCCCTAGTTTATAAAATTCTTGTGGATTATGTACATCACTAGTTGCTTGACAATTGACATCATGGTTTTGGGTTTAGATGTTGTGTTACAGAGGAATTGTAACTTTTGTAAACTTCGTCTAGTCTAATAAATTAAATTTTGACCCAAATTAAACACAAGACAATTGGGAGGTCACATTTCTTTGTGCTAAATGTTTGGTTAAGCATCTAGAATCATTAAAGAGAATCCATCTTATGCTTAGAAAAATAAGAAGTCAAATATGTATAATTTGGCAGTGTTTTAATTTCAAATCATGCCATATTTTCGTGAAACAATGGCATGTAGTTGGTGCTTGTGATTTATTGTAGCCCGTTGTTGTAGGTCTCTATTTTTCTCGAGTTTTATTTACTGTAACTACTCTGTTAAAGCACTTAAAAAAATGAAGTTTATGGCTAACTTAGGTGTTGTACATTATTATAAATTGTTTGTTCACTTCATTTTTTATTTCTTTTGTGGCTAATTTTTTTTTCTAAAATGTATTAATCTGTTATGGATGTTGTTCTGCTACTGAAAAAGCTGTGCAATTATATATACAGCTGAAAATTTTAAAATTCAATTATTTTCAAGATTTGTTAGTTGACATCACTCATAATATGGTTGTAGGTTAATCAAATTTATTGTCTTTTGATGACTTATTAGAACCTAAGTCAGCTTACCCACTTTACATGATGACATTGATTTCAAGTAATAGTAGCCAACTTTGTTAAGTAATTTAATGCTTAATAATATGTTCTAACAAAATCAATTATAGAAATCATTAGAAAAAAACAAGCAGAATCGTAGTAAAGTGTCTTCTGTGCATTGTGGTGGGTCAAAGTCTCATGTGCAACATCTGAATGAAATGGTACTAGAGATGATGGAGACTTTGCTTTAAATTTTTTTATTTTAAGCTTGTATCATGTTTATAAATATTAAAATGCCTTCTTCTTTTGTATTAGGAAGATGGAAAGGCTTGGAGAGTCTTCTGGGTTGATTGCTTTGTTTCAAAATATGTTCTAAAGTGAGGCCAATGGATAAAGTTGTATGGAAGCAAAAGCTAAATACGCAAGTTATTCCAATTTATTTACATTTACTTTCATAAATTAAATTTACATATTTATTTTGAACTAAAAGTATATTTAGGATTAAGGACACATTTGCTTGAAAAATTTAGCTAAAATGTTTCATTCTTGTTTTGTGTTATAATTTTACTCATATTTTTACAAGTACTATTGGCCTTGCTATTTACTACTGCTTATTCTTAGTCAATGAGACTTATTATTCAATAATCTTATATGATTCTCTGTCCTCTATAGACGTGTTTAGTATTATTTGCAAAGGTATATTGTTTTGTGTTATCATTTTACTAATATTTTTACAAGTGCTATCAGTTTTGCTTACTATTGTTTATTCTTAGTCAATGAGACTTATTATTCAATAAGATTGTATGATTCTTTGTTCTCTGTAGATGTGTTTAATATTACTTTTAAATGCATATTTATTATCCAATTTCTACTTAAACCGGCCCAAATGATAAAAATGAAGGAAAATTCCAATACGAAGGAAAAATGTTGAGCTATTAATTGATAATCAAATTTGTGAAATCGTTTAGGGAAAGAAATCCAATTATGTGAAGAAAATTATTTCCTTCGATGTTAGCATCCAATGTAGCATTGGCCTAACAAAATCAGGAGATGGCGAAGATGATTAAGGAGTAAGCAAAAAAGATTGAGAAATATGATAGTAGACTACATGTAGTTGAAGATTACATCATTTTCACTTTGACCTTTTTTTGATCCTGCATTATTTGATTCTCAATCTTAATAAGACATTTTCAAATACATCTAATATGAAATCTTACTTCTAGATTGTTGATAGTGATTTGTGACTTTTATATTTACATTCTTTTGCCAAATGATTTGTGTTTGAATCTTTTGGACTATAAATAAATATTTCAAAGTCTTTTTATGTTAGTCTCATTGTTTTTGGTTTGTTTATTAATGAGTACGCCTATATTTAGTAGTCACACTAACTTTTCTAGTACAATGTAACCAGTTGTAGCATAGTAAAATACATTATCCCTAAAAATAATGTGTGACAATGTTGGTTGTCATTTTAAATGAAAGCAATTGTCATGGAATGACATTTTTGAATCAAAATTTTTTTGTCATTAGATATTAATTTATGTGACTAGAATATGTCGTGGTGGACGGTTCTTTTTAACAACGATTGAAAGTAGCTATTTCAACATTTTGGATATAATATAAATAGTCATCAAATAATAAAGTATATTGTAATAAAAATATTGTAAGACTCTGTTACATATATTTTGCAATGAAAGAATCCATCACAATTAGTTAATTTTTTTGATTAAATATTATAGTTACGAATGCTTACATTTTATGATAAGAGATAATAGTCACTTAAAATATTTTGATACAATTTAATTAGTCATGAAATAGTAAAATAAATTGTCCTTAAAAAAAAAATTGAGACTAAATTAGTTATCATTTAGATTTACAAAAATTGTCACAAATGATAACTCCTTGAGACGATTATGTAACGTTGTGATATGTAAACTTTAACAACAACAAAATTAGCGTTGCTAATTGTAACTTTGAACCTCTAAAATGATGACTTTTATTAATTGTTGCAACTATATTTGCATACTCTTGAGACAAATATTAAAGTCACTATAAATAACATTTGTGACATATATGAATTGTCATCGATTTCATTTTTGAATATCTAATTTGATTAATTTTGAATACCATTTGTGATAATTTTAATTTAATTATAAGACAATTATGTTTGTCCTAAAAACACATTGATAAAAGTAATTTTGATCACTAGAACCTTTTAAGATAGTCTTTCTATAATTAACATTTAGCGATCAAATTTTTTTTGCAAAAAATATAAAGTGACTAATTTATTATTTTTAGTGACTAATTTTTTGTAATAAAATTTCATTTTTCTTGTAGTGCCATTTAGTTCTAGTTAACCTATGAAATCTGTATGAAATGACCCAAACTAAAATTAAAATTGATCAAGTTAGGCTTTTATATATATATATATATATATATATATATATATATATATACACTCTCACTCAGACGTTACTTTTGACTCCTCACTCTTCTCTTCAGCATGCCCAAAAACCAAATTCTAGATCCCTAACCACAAGAACCTCAACGACGGCAGCCGTAGCCTGTAGCCGTTTGCCCGTCCAGACTCTAACCGCTGCCTAATGCTTGATGCCCGCACTCACCTCATGGCTCACTCATCCCATACAATCTCACTCACGCACACCAATACGACCATGCTTTATCAATGCCAACACTATTAGTTTTGTCTCACGGACACTTATTCGCTTTCAATCTAGTTGTCGTTGCTTTCGATCTATTAAGGTCAGTACACACTAGTCACTACTCAGTAGCTTACTTATTATTAATTAATAAACTAAATAAATTATAATGATTGCTCAATTTAGGATATTATAGTATTATGAGCATTCATTTGCCGTAAAATCATAAGTGGATGTCGATATAGGATTTGTTTTGGCTAGAGCCCCCAAATATGCTATATATTTGACACATGTTTGCCATAATACTAAAAATATGGTGAATGCATCTATTGTTATTATTGCATAAATAACAAAACCTATTAGTAATTTAATAAAAATTAAATTCCTTGGTACTACATTTTTTTTAGTTAGGTTCTCTGTTACTCAATATAAGGACATATCTTTTTGTCACTAATTAATTTTGTTGTTCAACATAAGTCATTTTGTGATTTTACAATAGAAAGATGATTTTTGTGTTATAATCTGTCAGCTATACAAAATCACATTTGATTACTTAGAACTTAGAAGTTCATTTTAGATAACCTTATCTGACTTGATTATAGAAAATGCTTTGTCTAAAGTAAAATGATTTGTTTTATTATGTGATTTGGGTTATTGAATGCCTTTGTTTTGTTTTTTTTTCATGAGTTCTCATTTGCATCAAGATATTAAATTTTTTTTTCAAGCTTTCTTGATTTCAGATCTCTGATCCTATGGATTTATGATTTCAGATCTCTAAATCAGATGGTTCAATACTTCATGACAACATCCAATCCACTGAATCTAATGAAGTTAGTGATATGTCACCTAATGGCTACTGAAGTCCAATCCAGATAGAAGATGAATAGGCCAGCGAGGACGACATCAAAATCACCTAAGCCAAGGAAAGTAATGGTTCCAAGATCAAAGGTGTAAAAAGATTTCACTAGATTGCCGAAAGATTACAATTAGTGCAAGTGCAACTATTGTAGCCAATAATATTAATGTAAAACTATTTATGGGACTAGCCATTTTTCAAACCCCTTGAAAGTGTGTTTTTAATATGATAGTTATCTACAAATCAACCAGCTTTACCTTAAGAACATATCGGTGTTTAGAATAAAAAGATTGGTCAGATTGTGGTTAAGGGATTTAGTCAAGAGGCTATTAAAAAGGTAATTGCTAAAATGATTATTCTTAATGAGTTGCCACTTTTGTCTTTGGAGACCTCTAGATTTAGATATTTTTGTAGTGTTGCATGTCCTAGGTTTGTTGTCCCATCTTGTAGAACCATTACTAAGGATATCATTGACATATTTTTATTTGATGAATTTATTATGTAATAAGAAGTAAAAAGTCTCTTTCACTACTGATATTTGACTTTTATCACGACAACCAATTATATAGTGATAACAACTTAGTTTATTGACGAAGATTGGTAGTTACATAGAAAAGTTATTAGTTTTAACATAGTTTTTGATAAAAAAAGGGAGAAAATTAGTAAGTAGCTCTAAAATATTTGCTTTATTGGGGTATAAAGAGGGTGTGACGGTTACCATGGACAATGTAAGTGCAAATAAGATTGTCATTAACTATTTGAAGAATAAATTGAAGACTTAGAGAGATGATGCATTAGTATAGGATGGTAACTTTATGCATGTACATTATTGTGCACATATTATAAATCTTATTGCTAACAAGTGAGAAAACTAGACAATAATATTATTAGTATCTATAATGGTGTGAAGTATATGAGATCATTAACTATGAGATTTTAGATTTTCTTACTGAGTGGAATTCTACTTATACCACATTGATGATAACATTGAAGTTTAGATCGTGTTTTGATTGAATGGAAAATGAGGATAAGTTTTATAATGCTTATTTTCGTGAAGAAGAATGTGGGAAGAAAAATGTAGGAAAGCTAGGAAGTTATAATTAGGATAATACTCGTCAAATGGTCAAGTTTTTTGAGGATTTTTTTATGATGCCACACATGCATTTTCTTCTTTTTTAGGGGTGACATCTAATATTTGTTAATAATAAGATATGCAAAGTTGAAAGGCTTTGAAAACATTGATGGACAACCTTGACAACCTTAATCTGCATATTAGTATGATGGCAAATAGCATAAAAGACAAATTTGGGAAGTATTAGGAGGGGCCTTCGAAGATAAACAAGTTCTTGATTGTTGCTACTGTATTAGATCGATGGAAGAAAATGAATTTTGTAATACTTTGCTTTGAGACTTTATATGGTAAGGATAGTGCAAAATGTGCTGAGATGAAAAATATGGTGAAAGGTGTGTTAAACATGCTTTTTAAAGTATAAAGTGTTCTACACTTAAAACCAAGTGCTTGTACAACTGCAAGTGCATTTCCAAGTGCAAGTGTAGTGTTAGTGCAAGTAGTAGATTGACTTTTATAGATAAAGAAAATGAGCAATTTGAGGATCTTTTCTCAAAATACACTAAGATGGTTGTTGTCACTATAGATCACATAAAATTGTCAAATGAGTTAGACTTTTACTAAATGTAGTTGGTTCAATATCAAGCACCTAATGTATTGGGTGCTCCGATTGATATTTTGCTATAGTGGAAGGTTAATAGTTTGAAATACTCAATTGTATCGCAAATAGCAATGGTTGTACTTGCCATTTCAATATCTACTGTTGCATATGAGTTCGCATTTAGCATAAGAGTTTATATTTTTGATGAATGTAGAAGTTCTATAACTCATAATATGGTGGAAGCATTGATACTGGCGTAAGATTGGTTGTGATCTTCACTTTTCGTAGATGCTACAACAAATCTTCAAGTGTTGATTGAGGATAACTCATTATGGATGCTCTTACAAAAATTACAAATATTTATGATTAATTTTTTATTTTTCGGACTTGTTTACTTTAAGAGTTATTTATTTTAAGTCTTTTCATTTCATGTAGAGCTTCATAAGTCAACACAAGCGAACCATCTAAGTGGTTTAATGTGAAGAGATTTTGTTGTAATAGTAGTTATGTAACTATATATATTAATTTAGATTAAGCATAAGAATCAATTACACAATTAAGGCATAGTTCGAGTGCAAAAATAGTACTAATAGTATTGAGAATACACTTTGTTAAGGCATATTGAGTGATTCAATTAAATGTAACTTAATATTTTTTATCTGTTTACACAATAGACTGATTTGCTTATTCTGTTTCTGTCCGTTGATGCTTGATTAGATTGGTGGTAGTTAACTATTGCTAATTTGGAACTATTGTCTTAAGTTTTGATGATGATTGAGATGAATTATTAATCTTGTTTGTAAACATGGTATTAGTTGTATTGATAATACACATTGTTAAGGCATATTTAGTGATTCAACTAATGTAAATTAATTTTTTTTATCCTTTTATAGAATGAACTGATTTGCTTTTTTATTTTCTATCTATTGATGCTTGATTTGATTGGTGGTAGTTAACTATTTCTAATTTGGAACTATTATCATGAATGTTGATGATGATAAAGATAGATTATAAATCTTGTTTGTCATGTGGAGCTGTTTTGATGAAGATGAAATATTTTTTATTTTTAGATATATAACTTCAATAACTTGTTTTATATTTGATGGAGCTGAAATTATTGTACTTGAATATTTTTGTTTTATGTTTTGTTCACTTAAAAAAAAAAAAAGTTGCTGAAATGTTGTTAAAGATGCTTGATAGTTAATATTTGTTATTAAGGATGTTTAGATTTGAGACTTTGGAATTTTATTTGGCTGCTAGGGGTGGGCACTAAACCATTCAACCCATATGATTTTTTATAGTTTGGATTGGATTGGGTAAATATATGGTTTAGGTAAGGCTGGCAACTTCATATTTGGATGAATACAATCGGATTAAGAATAGTTCGGATTAGAAAAAAAAATCATCCAGTTTCAATTCAAACATCAAATCAAATCCGATTTAATTCAAAATAAATTAAATTAGATTTGGATCAAATGAATATTTTGGATAAACTCGAATTCAGATCGATTCAGATGAGTTTTAGATCTAACCAACCAATATGGTATTCTATGTGATACTATTCCCAAACAAAGTACCAAGCCAAAATCAGAGAAGGAACAAAAATAGCTCAAATCCTCAACCACCCAAAACAAATTAACAAAAAAATTTGTACAAAGGAATATATAAGAGATTGAAAATCGACAAAACCAATATACCATTCCATGAGCCCAAAAAGAATTAAACAAATAAAAAACTAATTTTTTCTTCAACTTATCTTCCCCATCATAAAAGTCATAGAATCAAATGCTCAATCATTTGCCTTTCTACTCCTATTCACCCAAGTTAAGTTATAATTTACCCACTCAAACTCAAATTAAGTTACCATTATTCCATTAAAAAGTCGCGGGTTATTATCGGTATTGGCTGCTGGTAAGTAGTCGGTGGCCTGCAATTGGGTAATCAGAGATGATGGTCGCTGAGATTGTTGGGTTGCGTCATTGGCTTTCGTGGATTACGGATGGAGCTTGAAGCCGATAAAGGCTGATCTTTTAGGAATTAGGTTTTCATTTTTCAATTTGGGATTTTGACTTTTGGTAACTAATCAGCTTTGCAGGAGTGGTTTTGGCGAATGATGATGGGCTGATGTTGAAGGAGACAACCATTGCTGTTATTGTTGTTATTAAGATGTTAGAGCTTGCTTTGTTGGTGATTTGAAGAGATATTGAAGTACTGATGATAAAGATGAACTGATGAAGATTTTATGCACATGTGCTAATAGACGAAAACGAATCTTCTGTCCAGTCCATGAAAGGTATCTTGTTTGTACGTGCCTCCCTCTCAAAAGAAGTGAACCAAAAGAAAAAACAAAAACTGTATACGCAATGGCGGCTTAGTTGTTACCGTACCGCTCATCAGTCTCAATCCCTATCCAGGAGAATAAAGGCGTTCATTTGACTTTCAAAATAGAAAGAAGCACTATGTCACTGATGTTTCATACACAGAAAACTGTCTCTTTATTATTATATAAAGCAATACCGACGAGCAAGTGAATGCCGACTACTACGAGAGATATACGTTAGGCTTTTACTGAACAGTTGGATTTTATATTTAATTATTTTCTTTAATATTTTTTAAGCAAAGTAAAATCTGATTAGATTATTTGGATTGATTCGAATCCAAACAGATTCGAAACAAATTCCATCGAATGGCTAAAATTATATCTGATCAAATTATGGGCTAAATTCGAATCTGATCCGATGCGCAGCTTTAGGTTTATGTTAGGTTGAAAGTTGGATTGAAAATAAGGCCATTCTGGTAGCATTCAGAGACTATATTTGGAAAAATAACTAAGGCTAAAGAATTTCTTGTAGAAATTGAAAGAGATTTATCAAGAACGAAATTGAAGGAATAGATATAGTTTTGACAAATCTAATTTCAATAGGATGTAAAGGTAAAATCAAGAAGAATAATAATAAAGCTGCATATACAATACTTCAAATGAAATAACAAAAGAAAATAGGTGCTCTAGAAAGCACTAGTTGTTTCTTTTGCGGAGCTGAAAAGTATGGTTTAGTTTGTTCTAAGATTAATTTAATTTCGGTTCTTAAACACACTTAGTGGATAGATTCTAGTGCAACCACTCATATCAATGCGCCTATGCATGGTTGCCTAAATTGCCAAAAGCCAAGTAATTATGAAATATACATCTATATAGGTAATTACAAAACAGTAGAAGTTGAAGTAATTAGAAACTTTAGATTTTTATTGAAGACCGAATTTTATTTAGACCTTAATGAAACATTTAGACCGAATTTCTATTTTCGTTTTGGATAAATCTAGTTATTCTTGTTCATTTGGAAATAAAAAAATAGTTCGTTTCATAATTCAAAATTGGTTGGCTCTAGTTCTTTATCAAATAATGATAATCTTTATTTAATTGATACGATTATTTCATTTAATGAATTCCTATAATTGAATATGCGAGGTATAAAGAGAAAATTAATCAATGAGAATTCGACTACATTATGGCATAAGAGATTAGGTCATATCTCTAGTCAGAAAATAGAGAGACTCGTATCAGACCAAATTCTCGACTCCTTAGATTTTACAGATTGTGATGTTTGTGTTAAGTGTATCAAAGTAAAATAAACCAATAAAAAGAGATTTAAAGCTAACAGGACTTTGAACGCCTTAGAACTCATACATACAGACATTTATGAGCTATTCCTTATGGCTACTTGGAATGTCCCACAATATTTTATGACGTTTATCAATAATTTTTCTAAATATGGTCGCATATATCTCTTTCATGAAATATCAAGTCCTTAGATATTTTTTAAAAAAATTTCATGTTGAAGTTGAGAATTAACTCAACAAAAGAATCAAAAGTATCAGATCTAATCGTGGTAGTGAGTATTATGAAAGATATGATGATTTTGATGAATAACATCTAGAACCATTTGCTAAATTCCTAGAGGAATGCGGTATCGTCCTACAGTATACTATACCAAGCTCGTTTGCTATGAGTAATGTTGTTGAAAGATGAAACATGACGCTTAAAGATATGGTGAAGAGTATGATTTGTCATTCTACTTCACTTGAATCACTCTAGGGAGAAGCACTGCGGTATATATCCTTAATGGAGTTTCAACTAAAGCGACTACTAAAACCCTTTACAAACTTTGGACAGGTAAGAAGCTTATTCTAAAGCATTTGCATGTTTGAGAATGTCTAACTGAGGCAAGGCCTTATAGGCCTAATGAGAAGAAATTAGACTCCAGGATAGTGAGTTGCTATTTTATTGGATACTTTGAACGATCTAGGGGGTACGAGGCTTTTTATCTCACGACTAAATTGATTTTCAAGTTAGGAAATGTATGATTTTTTTAGGTTGTCGAGTTTACGGAGGGAAATACAGTTAAAGACTTTGTCTTTGAAGAGAAATATGTTAATATTCCCATAGGTATCATTGGTATTGATTAAGGTCTCATTCCTGGCTTTGTTCAAGACACAACAGATCAAGAAAATATTGAAGAACCCCCCATAACTAGATATTGTTCTAGAAGAATAAACTCTACTACTTCAAGAACTTATGCCATTAAGAAGATCCACTATAGAAAGGAGAAATGCAGTGCTAGATGACTATATTATATTTCTTCAAGAAAATGAGGAAGAAATTAGAGTGATGGAAGATTATTCAATCAATTTCCATCAAGCTATGGAAAGTTCTAACTTTCAGAAGTAGATTGATGTCATGAATGAGGAATAAAGTCTATGAGGATAATGATGTATGGGATCTTATCCCATTGCTAGAAGGTACGAAACCCATTGGTTATAAATAGATATTTAAGGCCAAGAGAAATTCAGAAGGCAATGTAGAGAGGTACAAAGCACATCTTGTCGGTAAAGACTTTACACAAAAAGAAAGCATCGATTATAAAGAGGCTTTCTCTCCAGTTTCTTTGAAAGATTATTTGAGGATTACAATGGCATTAGTGGCGCATTTCAATCTTGAGTTACATTATATGGATGTGAAGACAGAGTTTCTCAATGGTAACATTGATGAGATGATTTATATGGTACGACTTAAAAATTTTGAGTTAGAAAACCCAAAGAATATAGTTAGCAAACTTAAGAATCTATCTATGGGCTCAAGCAAGCAGTTCGATAACGGTATTTCAAGTTTCATAAAGTGATTATCTCGTTCAGTTTTAAGGTAAATTTGGTCGATAATTGCATCTACTATAAGTTTTATGGGAGTAAGTATATTTTTTTGGTTTTATATGTCGATGATATTTTGCTTGCTAACAATTATATAGACTTATTGCATGACACCAAGAGATTTCCAGTTAAAAATTGAAATAAAAGATCTTAGTGACGCTTCTTTTATATTAGGCATACAGATACACCAGGATCGCTCCCGAGGTATTCTTGAATTATCACAAAAGAGTTATGTCAAAAAAGATTTCAAGAGATATGGCATGCAAGATTGTAAACCAAGTAACATCTCTGTGGTTAAAGGAGACAAGTTTAATCTTAGTCAGTGCCCTAAGAATAATTTTGAGGAAAAAAATGTAGAAAATTCCTTATACATCAGCAGTAGGAAGTCTAATAGATGCTAAAGTTAGTACGTGACTGGATATTACATATGTTACTAGGATGTTGGACAGATATTTAAGTAATCTAGGAGTAGATCATTAAAAGGCAACCAACTTGCAGTACTTATAGAGAACAAAAGAATACATGCTCATGTATCGGAGATTGGATCAGGTTGAGATCATAGGGTATAATATGATGGGCTACATCTATATGCTAACTGGAAGTGCTATTTTTTGGAAGAGTGCTAAACAACCTTATAGCCTTTTCCACGATGGCAGCAGAGTTCATAGCATATTATAAGAAATTCAATCTTGGAATATAGTTGTGGAGTTTTATCACGAGACTGCATATAGTAGGTGATAT
This sequence comes from Murraya koenigii, assembly GCA_025617385.1. Taxonomy (NCBI): domain Eukaryota; kingdom Viridiplantae; phylum Streptophyta; class Magnoliopsida; order Sapindales; family Rutaceae; genus Murraya; species Murraya koenigii. The sequence continues at coordinate 11,455,192 of CM046819.1, forward strand.
TGATAGGCCACTCAAATTCTTTTATGACAATAAGTCAGTAGTAATATATTACAATAACAAACAACAAAAGCCCTACGAAGTAGAAGAACATCAAGTTCATAGTAGTTGAAGAAAGAGTTTAGAGTGGACAGTTGTTTATTGAGCATGTTGGCATAAACTCCACGATTGCGGATCTATTTATTAAGGGATTATCACTTAAAATATTTCATAAGCACACTACTCGTATGGATATTATGTCATTTAAGGATATTCTGTTTTAGTGGGAGTTTGTAATTTTAGATACTCGTATGATATAGACATTTTTCAGTTATTTTAGTTTATGGTTATTTAAGGTTATTTTCTGTAAAAATAAAGTTTTGGTTTATTCACACTTTAATTTTGGTAAGGTTTAATCTCACTAAGGTTTAAGAAGGACCAATTAGAAATTGGCATGTTAAGATTACATTGCATACAATTTCTATGCTACACATCCATATCATAATTCATATTATTCAATTGTATTGGCTCAGTGACCATTAATAGGTTGAGTTATGATAGTTGTAATGAATGGTGCTTTGATTCTATATTGATATGATTGATGGACCTAATTGGTTATAGATAGGGGTGGGCGTTTTCCGGTTCAGTACCCAAACCAAAATCGGTTAGTTCTTAAGAATTCAAGCCGAATCAAACCAAATTTTAGAACCTAACTAAATCGAACGGAAATAATTCAGTTCGGTTCGGTTCGGTTTTAAAATTCAGTTCGGTTCAATATTATTTGAATTTTGTAATTTTAACCTAATGTTTCTGGATTTTATAATTTTTACTTGATTTTACTAAATTTTACAGTTAACACCTATACTAACTAGCAACTACACAATACACTCTACACACATAATAAACAAATACAAAGTCCTCAAATCAAAAGCAAAATAATAAAAGTCACAATACGAAATAGTCACAATTAACAAATGCGCCTAAATTTAAAATCTATTATAAGTTATAAATTCATAACCACCTAAAAAAGAAAATTACAAGTTCGTAATCAATAAAAAAAGTTCACTATAGCATACAAGGCACAACTACATCCACTATCTATATCACCTACATCAAAATTCAAAGTGAGCCAAACACTCAATAATTAAAATTGATAAAATAAAGTTATTTAATAATTAATAACTAACAAATAAATTTATATAATTTTTATTACTTAAAAAGTGTTTATGTTGAACTTCAATTATCACGTTGTCGTAGACATGCCAAGTTGGTCACCCGTTGTTGATTTACGAAGTTCTATACAAAAATAATAATAATAATAAAATAAAAAAGTTCATATTACCTAAAAAATAAATTAAAATTGAACAAATTGCATAAGGTTCATATTACTTAAAACATAAACTTAAATTAAAATTAAAATTAAACAAAATGTATAAGGTTCATATTACTTTAAAAATAAAATTAAATTAAAATTTTACAAAACATACATTCTCTAAGTTGATCCATAAACTCATTATCTTCAACTAATTTATTTAGGTTTGTTGTTGTATCTGCAAAAAGAGAAGTCCGCAACTAATTTTGCAACAATACTAATGCTTTAAAGAACCATACCCAGAGTCAAAGAACTTATATATTGATCTATTATACGGCCTCCAGTACTAAAGGCATACATAGATGCAACAATAGACACCGGAATAGTAAGAACATCCCTTGCTACACTTGACAAGATTGGATAATTGGTACTATTCACCCTTCACCATAATAAAATATCAAATTTAATGTCCAAATTACTTTTTGTTATTTTTTCAGTCTTCTCCATCAAGTAAAGATCCAACTCATTTGATAATTTTGGGTTATCTTCACTAATCGCAACCGCTTTACTAAATTCGGAGAAAGGGTCCTCAAGCATAACATCATCATCATCATCCAAATTAGGGGTGTGCAATTTTGGATTCGGGTCGGATTCGGATCGGATTTCGGATAATTCGAATTGAGGAAAAATCAACCCAATTTCAATCCAAACTTTAATCCGATCCCAATTATTCGGATCGGATATATATTTCGGATTATTTCAGATTCGGATTGGATCGGATGAATTCATATTTCGGATTCGGATCATAATTTTGGATTCGGATTGAATTCGGATGTGGGACTTTTTTGACAATTTTCTCAAAAAATTTATGAAATTTATAATTAATGAAAACACATGTAATGCAAACCATAAAAAAAAAACACAAGAAAACAAGCTCACAATTGAATATCATCGCCATATATATTAAGTCTCCAAAATAAATATTACTAGTATAAAGTTATAAAAACACAAAATAAAGTAATAAATATTACTTCAATCTCCAAGTCTCCAAAATCCAAATAAATAACACAAAACAAACATTACTCCAACTCTCCAAATCTTCAAATAAAGTCTCTAAATAAACCACACAAAATAAACATTAATCTAACTCCAAGTCTCCAAATAAACAACACAAAATTGTAATATTATCATCCAACAACAAAATAAACCAAACTAAAAATTATCATCCAACAATAACATAAATGAAAATAAAAATTATCATCCAACAATATTAAGGAAATAAACACAAAATAAAGTACTAAACATTACTTCAATCTCCAAGTCTCCAAAATCCAAATAAACAACACAAACTAAATATTACTCCATCTCCATCAAAGTCTCCAAATGAAGTCTCTAAATAAACCACACAAAATAAACATTACTCCAACTCCAAGTCTCCAAATAAACAACACAAAATAAATATTATCATCCAACAAAAAAATAAACGAAAATAAAAATTATCATCCAACAACATTTAGGAAATAGGAATTAGTATATATCCACTTCAAATTAAAGTACAACATCACCTAATTAAACTTACAATACACATTTTGATAAGTCCTTACTCCTTAACTCTTGCTTTCTAAGACTCCAAGTCTCCAACTATCAACTTCAACTTTCCTAATATAAGATCACAAACAATTATTATATTACAATTGACTTAAAACTTAAACAAAAAATAAAATAATTATGATTATATTAATTTGAAACTAAAAGATATATTAAATTTAAGAGTTACCTATTCAAATACCATGATGAATACTAGCGCCTATTGTTGTAATCGTTGAAGATTGTGATTATACATACTCTTTAAAAAAAAACTTAAAATTAGTACATGAGTAATATAAAAAATTTATTATAATAAATTTAAAATATACTATATATAAAACATAATCAAATGGAGTTACAAGAAGGTAGCATTTCTTTATATATATATATATATATATATATATATATATATATATAAAGAAATGCTACCTTCTTGTAACTCCATTTGATATACATGATCTTTTAACTCTTGATTAAGATCGTAGACGGGAATGGCAAAAAGTTTAGATTGCAACTAATTTTCAGTACAAATTAATGCTTCAATCATAGTAGGAGTCAAAGAACTCCTATATTCATCAATAATACGACCTCCGATGCTAAAGGCGGACTCAGATGCAACAGTGGATATCGGAATTGCAAGGATATCTCTTGCTATTTTCTCCAATATTGGATACTTTGACCCATTCACTTTCCACCATAGCAAAACATTAAGTTTATCATTACTAGAATCTTCAATCGGGTCAAGTAAGTATCTTTCGACCTCGGTTGACACAAGCTTGCCCTCATTCTGAATGGAAACTTTCTTAGCATATCCAAAGAAAGGGCGAGCAACTCGTAGGGTGTCATCACCATGTTCCATTATATACCCTTGTTGCCGGCCTGTGTCATCTACAAGACGTAGAGAAGAACTAGAACCACCACCACCACCACCGCTACCACTACGACTAGGAAAACCCTCACTATGCAATAGTGATGAGGAGTTCCATCCACTATATGCATCAAAAAGTGCATTCAACAAGCCTTTCATCACTGCAACCATTTCTCCAATCTTTGCAATGTCATCGGAAAAAATCATACCAAAAATATGTTTTGTAAAATCCATTTTGCGGCATGGATCAAGTATAGAGGCAACAATCAAGATTTTGTTAATTTTTTCTGTGCACTCCCAATATTTGTCATATTTTTCCCTCATATTAGCCGCTATCCAATTCACATAAACATCTTTGCTTTTTTCCAATGCACTCAATGAATTCTCAATCAAAGCAATTGTGTCATAACAAAGATTAGAAGTCACACTCAAAGAGGCTGAAAAAGTCAATGTAGCATCATAAAAGATCTTTAAAAACCGAACAATTCATTCAGCACTTTCTCAATCCTCAGGCCCAGGTGGCCCCACCATTTTCTTCCCATTTTCTTCCTCTTTAAAGTATGCTTCATAAGGTTTATCCACTTCTGCCATCCTCTCAAATGTTGCCTGAAACTTTAAAGTAGTCATTAACATCAAATAGGTGGAATTCCACTTGGTAATATAATCCAAAACTACAATTCCATTAGGGCCTTTCACATGCTCCATACACTGTTTAAATGCTTTCAACCTCGAAGTGGATGATCTCACATACTTCACAGCATTCCGAATACCGGCAATCGATGCATGTAACTCTTTTAACCCTCCAGTGACAACTAGATTTAAGATATGTGCACAACAACGCACATGCATGTATTCACCCGCCAACACAAGTGCATCAGCATTCTTCCACATAAGCATTTGATTCTTCACATAATCAATAGCAACATCATTGCCTGATGCATTATCAACAGTTATTGCACACACTCTCTCTATTCCCTATTCAAGCAAACAAGCCTCAATTTTTTTACCAATCGTTCTCCCTTTATGGTCTTCAACCGCACTGAAACTAATAATCTTCCTATGCAAACACCAGTCACTATCAATAAAATGAGCTGTAATCACCATGTAACTCATATTCTGAACTGAAATCCATATGTCTGTTGTAAGAGACACTCTTTACTTATTCTTACATATCAAACTCTTCAAAATTCCCTTTTCTTCCAAAAATAATTCCATAACATCCCTACTAATAGTTCTTTGAGATGGAATAATAAATTGAGGAACAGCTACACTACAAAAATGCCTAAACCCTTTATTATCCACAAAATTGAGTGGCAACTCACCAAAATAATCATTTTAGTGACTGCCCTTCTACAAGCATCTTGACTCCATCCTTTAGCCAAAACCAGATTACTTGCAATTCCTTCACTACTCTCAGCTGCCAACTTCTGCTGTCTTTCATCTTGCTTTTGCTTCGCTTTTAAGTGTGCTTCACATACTTTTAAATGAGTTCACATATTGCTAATCCCATCATACTTTGAATGGCATTGATATACCTTGCCACATTAGTTGCAGTTTGCTTTATGTTGGTTGTCCTCAAGCAAAGTGAAATAATTCCATGTCTCAGATCTTTTCTTCATTAGTCGTTTCTGAGTTAGCTTCTTCCATTTTGTATTACTTTTTCCTTCTTCTGTGAGTACTTGTACACTTTGAACTTCATCATCATCATTGGATTTTGATCTTGAACGCCAAGTCATCTGAAAATACAAAAACTATATCAATTATCATTGCTTTATTTATGATTTTTAACTAAAAGTTAAATATGGCTTTTGTTAAATATAACTTAGTCTTCAAATTGGAATTTATTGGCAAATATAATAATTCAAAACAAAGAAAATAAATTTAATCTAGAGATTCAGTTCTATTTGTACCTATTGGTGGTTGGACATAGTTTTACTGCAAGGGGTATATTATATATTCCTAATGTATTCACTGTGTGTTATAGCTATTAAAATTATAAAATATATTTATGCTAGTTAAAATTTGTAATGCAATTAAACTAAAATAGTGAATAGTATGATCATATCAAATAAATTTTACAAAATTTATGGGGCCAAATTGAATCAAAAATTAATTTTCTAAAGCAAACAATGCCATTATACCATATCACATTTCACATTGACAGTTGCAAACATTTCATTCATTCAATACAAAAAAATCAAGTTAAAAGTAACAACAAGCTCAAGAATTGTTTTGATGGAGTGCACTGCTCGGTTTATTTCAAATCATGTCACCAACTCACCATTTAACTTAAAACTAACTAGTACCAAAATAAAATTCCAACAACCTCAAGCAATATCTCAGTAAACATACACAAATAAATGAATAATTGCCTTTCTTATGCGCCAAATTATTATGAACAAATTATCAACTGGTTGTAGCCTTGTGGGTCACGGGTTGACGGTCCAGGATGGGTAAGTTCAGTTGTTTTGGCTTTGGGTTCGTTGCAGCCGTAGGAAGATCTAGCAGCTTCAAATTCAGCTCATGGTGGCAGCAAAGATGGGCTCGTGGGTAGTGGGTTCGTGGTTCGTGGTCGGCGGCTGAAATGGGCTCGCGGGCAGTGGTTGCGGCTGGGTTTGGGTTCGTTGGTCATGGGTAGTGGTTGAGCTGGGTTTGTGGCTTGTGGTCAGCGGTTGAAATGGGCTCGCGGGTAATGGTTGTGGCTAGGGTTGGGTTCGTTGGTCGTGGGTAGTGGTTGAGCTGTCGTGGCTCGTGGTCGGCGGCTGAAATGGGCTCGCGGGTAGTGGTTGCGGTTGGGGTTGGGTTCGCTGTTCGTGGGTAGAGGCTGAGTGGGTTCGTGCCTTCATGGCTCGTGGTCAGCAGCTGAAATGGGTTTGTAGGTAGTGGATGCGGCTACCGGCTGGGGTTGGGTGCGTTGGTCTTGGGTAATGGTTAAGCTAGTCAGCTAGGTTCGTGGCTCACTGGATCGTGGTCGAGACTGAAATGAGCAGATCGTGGTTGTTGTTGACTGTTGAGTGTTGAGGTTGGGTTCGTTGGTTGTGGGTAGTGGCTGAGCTGTGTTCATCGGTCGTGGGTAGCGTAATGCTGGCAGGCGAGTTCGTGGGTTGAATGGGTTGATTTTGGTTAGTAATTTGTGGCTGAGATTGTTGAGATTGAGTTGAGATTGTTGAGATTGAGTTGATTTTAGTTATGAACTTGACAATTTCTGGGTGTTCAAAGTTGAGATTACTGAGAATCACGACTTCATGGATTGATTTTTTTAGCTTAGGTTTTTCGTTTTTGTTTTCTGAATTTCGAACTGAATTTTTGATTTTAAAAGTAGTGCAAATCTGATCGGATGGTTCGGATTAATCCGAATCCGAACCGATTCGATTCAAATCCGATCGGATTGCATAAATTATATCCGATCGGATTTGATGTTAAATCCGAATCCGATCTTAACAAATTCAGATTACATCGGATCAGTTCGAATTCAGATAAATCCGATCCGATGCCCACCCCTAATCCAAATCCCAAAAATTCAAACCACTTCCACTTACAAAACCTAAATTTTGGCTTCTGCTCGTACTTCCGCTAACTTCCACTTGCACTCCCACTTCCACCCAGTTTATACTGTACATTATAAGACTTATAAAGTTTGATCAACAAATTTTTGACCATTTCCTTCATCTCAACACATTTGACACTATCCTTGTCATATAATTTTTCAAAGTAATGTGTTGCAAATTTCATTTTTCCACGTGGATCAAGTACAGAAGAAACAATCAATAACTTATTTATCTTACCACAGCCATCTCAATACTTATCAAATTTTTCCTTCATTTTAATTGCCATAAAACCCAAAAAACTATCATTACTACCAGACAATGATTCCAAAGATTGTTCAATTTGACATATCAAATTGTAACAAATATTTGATGTCACCTATAATAAATAAATAAATAAATACTATTAACAAAGCTAAAGTACATTTTTTTTTATCATAGATCAAAATTCAAAAGTATAATAATGATTTGATGTTACTTTCAAAAGAAGAAAAATTGCAAAGTTGCATCATAAAAAGTCTTCAGAAACTTGCCTATGTGACGAGCACTCTCTCAATAACTACTTAATAGTGGTCCTTCCATTTTCTTCTTCCCACCCTCTTTGTGATGGGAGAAGATATCTAAGGAAGATATCTAAGAGTCGCCACACTACAAAAATGCTAAAAACCCGGATTCTCCACAATAGAAAAAAGTAATTCATCAAGAACAATCATTTTCACAGTTGCTCGTCTATAAGCATTCTTACTAAATCCTCTTGCTACAATTTTATCATTACCAACATCTTGATTTAAAGCTGTTTAGTCTTTTAGAAAGTCCTTGTACTTTGTACACCTTTTTTTGATAATGATTACTTAAAGTGCTAGTCCTGTACCCACTCGTACCACATTCAAATTCATTGCCACAGTAGTTGCATTTGCACTTCTGATAATTATCTGGAACGCTAGTGAAATGTTGCCACACTGTTGATCTTAGAGCCATTTTTTTCCTCGGTAGCGGCTGTTTGGATGATGAAATCTTTTTCCTCTTGTTTCCCCCAATGACAATTGTTTTTGAATTATTTTTATTATCATCAACTTCAAATTCATGCTCAAAATCATCGGCTACACAATCAAGGTTGTCTTGAACTCTTGAATAATTAGACATCTAAAATTAAAAAAATAAGTAATCTTGATTTACTTAATACTTTATTAAAATGAAAAAAACTAATTAGCATTTAACTTATTTTCACAAGAACAAATGAACTAATAAAGTAAGCCAACATATCACAATCTACTTCCAATTATTTTTAATTTAATTTACTTTCAATTAAAAAACTTAAACAATAATTTTAATTCACTCACTTAATACTTTATTAAAATAAAAAAACTAATTAGCATTTAGCTTATTTTCACAAGAACAAATGAACTAATAAAGTATGCCAACATATCACAATTTACTTCCAATTATTTTTAATTTAATTTACTTTCAATTAAAAAAACTTAAACAATAATTTTAATTCACTCAAACAAATGAAAATTTATGCTAGATGATCATAAATTTAATCTTGATTTTTTTCTACACAACAATATTTATTTACAATTGCATAATTATGGCTAAAGGAAATTTAATTATCTATATCAATTTTGCTGCTACTTTCAAATGTTTGTTTTTCTTCCCATCAATTTTGAAACTAAACAAAAAAAATGGAAAAAACCTCATAATATACAATGCAAGCTACACTTTACCAAAAAGGAAAAAATCTCAATTCTAACCAAATTAGATAAACACACAGCACAAAATCAATATTCTTCGGTCCACAATTCACAATTCACAGATCAATATTCTCCAGGCTACAATTCATAATTAACAGATCAATATTCTCTAGTCCACCAGCATAAAAGCAACCCGCCATACCACAAGATTCAATTCCAACCAAAATAAACACAAGCAAACAAGTTACAACATAAATTTTGTAAAAAAAATAACCTGCAGTTGTGAAGCTTAAACAGTAAAGAGTTAAGATGACGGTTGGTGGCAAGATTTCAGCTACGAATGGTCAGTGAACGGGAGGCAGCAGTGACCGGGAGATGAACGAATAGTGAACAGGAGACGAGCGAGCAGTGAACTGGAGAAGCAGTGATCGGAAAATGTGAACAGGAGAAATAGTGATCGAGAGATGAATGGCTAGTGAACGGGAGACGAATGGTGATTCACGGTGATAGCAAATAAATGGAGGTTGGCAGAGATCATCTTCGTCACGGTGATAGAAGACGAACCATGATGCATGACCTTGAATGGCTAAGATCGTCTTCGTTACGGTGGCACCATTTGTGGCGGTTGTGGGATGAGGGAGAAACCGAAAGAGAAGAAGGGTTGTAGCGCTGTGCTGTGTGCTTGGGCTATGCTCAGCTGCTCGGGAAAATTAGGTTACAAATGTAGGATTTTGGTTTTAGATTTTAGAATTTAGGTTTTATATTTTAAATAAAATTTTTTTATTATATTTAATTGAATCGATCAGTTTGGTTTTAAACCAAACCAAACACAAACCAATCGATTTTTAAGTTTTCAAACCGTTCGGTTTTTACTTCTGGAACCGAATCGAACCGAACCTAGTATTTCGGTTCGGTTCAGTTTGGTTCGACAAAAATCGAACCGTTTGTCCACCCCTAGTTATAGATATATTTGGTAATGACATTAAAGTTGGGCTCATATAGTTATTTTTGCAAAATATAATTATAAGTTTCACATATAGCCCAAGTGAGAGATTATTGGATATTTATTCTAATAATGTTGGATCCTTAATCCAACGTTGGGCCTATATATGAATAATTATGTATTGCAAACTGTCATATAGTGTTAAGCCTAATTAAAAGTGATTTAATTAATTTTTTGATAGTTTAAGTTTTAATGTATCTAATAGGATGTGGATCTTTAATTTATAAAGATCTAATGGTATTCTAATTCTATAATGGGCAGAATTAGGAATATCTAGTGACAACAGGCAAGGTTATCTATATAAGTGGTTATGGTAATATATTTTCTATTATTTTTGGTATTTCATCATCAGAAAGAGTGCACTGAGAAACTAAAGAGCTCTCTAAGATACACTTATTGATCTAGAAGGCCAACTACACAGCCTTAGAGAGGTCTTCAACATTATAAATTTAGGTATGCTTCCGCATATTTAATTATTGATTCTTGGTTATACAACATGAGTATTCCTGTATTTTAGGTGATGATTTTACCATAAAGAATTTAATTGTTCTAATAGTTTTTACCATTATTGTAGATAATGTAAGTTCAAATGATTTGGCTATTCTTATTTAAAAAAGAAGCTGAATAATTTAAGTGGGCTTGTATTGAATAGTGATTATGTTCATGTTAAATTTTGTGCACATTATAAATTTGATTGTGATTGAAGTGTTGAAAGAGATAAATAATTTTGTTTCTAGCATTCGCAATGCAATGAATATGTAAGATCATGGCTGTCTAGATTAATAAGATTTAGAAAATGTGTTGAGAATAAAAAACTTAATTCTAGATATATTGTTGTGATGGATGTTCTTATTAGGTGGAATTCCACTTACTTGATGTTAAAGAGTGCTATTGAGTATCAGAAAGCTTTTGAACGATTAGAGAATGATGATAGATTTTATAGATCTTATTTTGAAGAGAAACAGGGTGGAAAAAAAGGGTTGGGCCACCTAAACTTCGAGATTGGGTGAATGCAAGTATTTTATGAAATTGCAAAAGAAATTAGTCATTCTTTATTTGTTACATCTCATTTACATTTTTATTATATGCATTATATTGAGTGAAATGTAAAAGAATTGATACCAAATGAAGATTCTTATATAAGTGCAATGACCAAGAAGATGAAAGAGCAGTACTACACATATTGAAGTTCCCTTAACACACTAAGTAAGCTGTTAATTGTTATTGTTGTGCTTGATCTATTTTATAAATTGAGTTTTGTGAATTTTGTTTTAATGAGTTTTATGATGAAACTTTTGTATGTGAGCTCATAAAAGTGATTAAGGACTTATTATCTTCTTTAAATGACTTTTACACCAATAATGATCCTAGATGTTAGAGGTAGCCAAAGCTAATCCTCTAATATTGTCCTTTTGCTATTAAAGTTAGAGAAAAGAAGTGACAATGTTGTTGATTATAGATTAGCTAAGGTAAGCTTTCAAAATGGAAAAGAAAGCAACTGGAGGAGGATAGTGCACAATTGAAAAATAAGGTGGACAAATATTTATTAGATGACTAAAAATTGCTTTGATGATTCATTTGATTTGTTAAACTAGTGGAAGGTAAATGACGGGAAGTATAAAATTTTGTCTAATATAACCAAAGAGATACTTGCAATCCTAACATCTAGTTGCTTTCGAGTCTGCATTCAATATAGGAGGACACATTCTTGATCCATTTTGAGCTTCTTTGAGTCCAAAATGGTGGAGAGCTTGATATGGGGGCAAAATTGGCTTCTTTCTTCTCATATTACTATAGAAGAGGATACTCATATACCTTTTGTTGAATATATGGCATTTTATGAATATATTACATCAAGTAAATATTTGTATTGTGATTTTTATTTTTATTATGTTTGGTTTTTTCCTTGTATTTATTTGTTACAATATGTATGATTAATATTTTCATTTTCAAGATGAGCATCATATTTTGATACCATTAATTTAGATTTTAGTGTTTTGTGTTAAATAAGACTTTGAATTTTTGGATTTATTTTTTTATTAACTATGAACTAATAATTTTGTTAGTTTATAAAATGTTGGATTTGTTGTAAAAATTTAATTATTTGTATTTTTTTAGTTTTTTCACTTAATTAATTTATTTTTGTTATTTTGTATAATACTAAATTGGACTGTGAAAATGAGCCTTTTTCAAAAGGCCAACCCGATCAATCCAAGCTGAACCAACTTGCATTTATCTAGGTTGGGTTGTCAACCTGTACCTACCCCTATTGGTTACTAGCAAAAAATTTTTGATTGAATTGTTCTAACCCAAATTAACCCGAACCAAAATTTGAACTTGAATTACCAACCTAATCTGATCAAAATTATGAACCCAAGTTGAATTAAATTTGGTTAGGTTCGGTTTAGGTTCGCATTTTCAACCCGAGTGGGTTCAATTCTCCAACCCGATCGGGTTGAAACTCGAACAAAAACTTGAGCAACCCGAACTAAAATCTGATTTACCCACCCCTAATAATAATAGTTAGGAATGACAATTAGACTCATCCATAATAGATATCCAAAAAATCCGAACTAGATGATTCACATATAATATCAATATAAAACTTTTTTAATCTTGAAATGAATATTTTATGATATTACGGACTTTCATACAATGGTTAGTAGTGTTCACTTAACTTTTATAAACTCTTACATAGCAATTACTGCTTTTATTTACCAAGTAAATTCCTAATCTAAAATAAATTTTTTTATAAATTATATGCAATATTTCAACAAGTCATGACAGAAGCATGCTTTAGTAGGGCACATGATACAGCACGACACCCGTACAACTAGCCTGAGTTTGAGAATTTTAGGAACATTGGCCTTACAAAGACGACACGATTAAAGATAGGTTAAAATGTAATACATGAAAACCCTGCAATAAGCATGCTTCACTATATGAAAGTAAGTTTTTTTAATGACGAATAAAAATTAAATTTAAGATTTTATAATTTTATAAATAACTTAAAATTGAATCATTTAATGATTTTATATATTTTATTAGGTTAGATTTTTTAGATGCATTTACGTTTTAGTTTTAAAAAATTGTAACTGCTTTATGTTTATAATTTATTTAATAAATAAGAATTAATAAATAAAATTATAAATATCATAATTTTATAAATCTAAACTCTGATGACTTTCATATTTCATTTATAAAATAAGATTTCATTTAATTAAAATTTAGCATAGCTTCATGCAAGATTGTAAATCTCGAGAACACAGTGTGGATCTAAAAGAACTTGAACAGCCCTGAAAGCATGGGCTCAATGCAGTAGAACCTTAACAAAACAACAATAATGCAAGGGTAAATCATTCAAGCAAATGTTCCGTCATCTTAATGAACTTTTTCAACATTTTCCAACAATAAGAGAGCAAATGAGAGATTATGGCCTTCATCATCCTTACAAACAGATGACCTTAAAGTGTAACTATTGTCATCAAAGAGTTGTCTATGTAGTGCAACTTGGTGCGTTGGGTTTATGTTAGCACGCATCAGTTTGTTTAACAAGCCGCATAAGTAAAATTAACTGTGTTCCTTTTTTTGTAATTCTGATTAATAATCAATAATTCATAGTTGTGGCTTATAATTTCAATTCATTAATCACTGCCATGGTCCATGCTTCCATGGAATTAAATTTATTTATTATAGTATTATAATTGGTTATTTTAACATTTGATAATATAATTGTGTACTTGTGTTAATATAATATTAATTCTTACATTTTAATTTAGAACTTATAAATATTAATGTTATATAGATTATATGATCTATGAGATTATAACTTTATCTCTATGCGAGTCCAAGTTAACAACTAAATATAATAATAGTTAAAAAAATTAACTATCATTATTATTATTGAAATTATTATCATTTTTATTAATTAAACATTCTATACCGGAAACTCTTAACTTAATTAAGCTCACTAGTTAGTAACTTAATTAACATATTTACAGCACTGTTAAAAGCTTCATATTATTATTAATTTATTATTATTGACTTGAGACACGACACTTGAGTTTTGTATTTGATTAAAACTAAAGGCCCATGGGCTTTGGAAAGAGCACTTCAAACAGATTGAGGTGCCCTCTTAAAAAAATTTAAAAATAGTTAAGTCTTATGTTTTTGTAGACATGACCCGCAATACGGCCCGTCATAACACGCGTGAATTTGTAATCCTTTGCCGTTTTAGGCCTAAACAACAAAGAATTTAAACACTACACAGTACAGCCTGGTGATACGATAGGCCTTGATGTGCCAACCACGGGTTCTCATGAACCCCCTCTGATGACACGGGCCGTTGAGGCATCTCAAGTGAAAACTGACGTATAAGAACCAAAAGAAAGAGAGGCTGAAAGAGCCTACGAAACTCTGGAATCTAACAGAAGGTACAAGAAAGAGAATACGCAATTGGCAATTACGTTACGTGTACGGTATTCCACTCAAAAATATCTCGCCGACTCAAATTGACCGATTATTCGTCCAATCAGGATTTGCTGTTTTCCTTACTTGAGTCGGCTTCCTCTCCTATTTAACGCACGCCTCTCTCGCTCCTCGCCCTTCATCGATTTATTCTTTTCCCTCATTCAATATTCTCAACAAATCTCTAATTCTCTCGCTAAGAAACTCTTGAAAAATGCAGATCTTCGTGAAAACCCTAACCGGCAAGACCATTACTCTCGAAGTCGAGAGCTCCGACACCATCGACAATGTCAAGGCCAAGATTCAGGACAAGGAAGGAATCCCTCCGGACCAGCAGCGTCTGATCTTCGCCGGAAAACAGCTCGAAGACGGCCGCACCTTGGCCGATTACAATATTCAAAAGGAGTCGACGCTTCATCTTGTGCTTCGTCTCCGTGGAGGCATGCAGATCTTCGTCAAAACCCTAACGGGAAAGACGATTACCCTTGAAGTCGAGAGCTCGGACACGATCGACAACGTCAAGGCCAAGATCCAGGACAAGGAGGGGATTCCGCCGGATCAGCAGAGGTTGATCTTCGCCGGAAAGCAACTCGAGGACGGCCGCACTCTGGCCGATTACAACATTCAGAAGGAATCAACTCTTCACCTTGTCCTTCGTCTCCGTGGAGGCATGCAGATATTTGTCAAAACCCTAACGGGTAAGACGATCACCCTTGAGGTTGAAAGCTCCGATACTATTGACAATGTTAAGACCAAGATTCAAGATAAGGAAGGCATTTCTCCCGATCAGCAGCGCCTGATTTTCGCCGGGAAGCAGCTTGAAGATGGTCGCACTCTGGCCGATTATAACATCCAGAAAGAATCGACCCTTCACCTTGTCCTTCGTCTCCGTGGAGGTATGCAGATCTTCGTCAAGACTTTGACCGGGAAGACTATTACTTTGGAGGTCGAGAGTTCGGACACCATTGATAACGTGAAGACCAAGATTCAGGACAAGGAAGGGATTCCGCCGGATCAGCAGCGTTTGATCTTCGCCGGCAAGCAGCTGGAGGATGGAAGGACGCTTGCGGATTACAACATTCAGAAGGAATCTACTCTTCATCTGGTGTTGCGCTTGAGGGGTGGCATGCAGATTTTTGTCAAGACTCTGACTGGGAAGACGATTACTTTGGAGGTAGAGAGTTCTGATACCATTGACAATGTCAAAGCCAAGATTCAGGACAAGGAAGGGATTCCACCTGATCAGCAGAGGCTCATCTTTGCTGGGAAGCAGCTCGAGGATGGTCGTACCCTTGCGGATTACAACATTCAGAAGGAATCCACCCTCCATCTTGTCCTCCGTCTTCGCGGTGGAGATTTCTGAAAGAGAGGAACTGTGCCTGTGCCAATATCTTTTCTGTTCATGTTGGTCTTTCTGTTGTCTTGTTTCTTCAGTTGGTGAATTCTTGAAGAAGAAGGCAGGCTGTCATTAGTAATATGATCTTTGTTTTTATAAGTAGTTGTTTGTTAAACAAGTTATGACTATGAATAAAATTTTCTGGTTCAAATATATTGCTATTATGTTAGTTTTGATTTGTGTGATTGATTTTTTGTTTTGCGAAGCCGTTCTACTTTGCAATGATAAACATGATTCCTGCATATGCATTAGTTTTTTCCAGGCAAGTTTGCTCTGTTTAAATTAGAAACTTGTATTGGTGGTTATTTGTCTTCATATTTTGTATGGTCCTCCTCATTTTTGCCTCATTTCATATTTCTTCTTTGATTTGGGGAATATATTTTCTGCATGAGGTGGTGTTACTTATTGCAGCTTTTCTTTGTAATCAGGTTGGGATCTCTCTGGCTGGGAATTTGGTTAAATTTGCTGTGGCAGATTTAACCAAAATTTCAGTATGAGCATATCATAATCAGGTTGGGAGGGAATTTGTTTAAATTTGCTGTGGCGGACGGCTGATTTAACCAAATTTTCAATATGAGCATACATTTGGTATGATTCTGTTCACATAGAGCAGGCAGGGGTAGTCATTTGGTTCATCATTCACTTTGCCTCCTTGAAATTAAAGGAGCTCATGTTGGCGATTCATGGCTGTTTATTGAATATTTGTTGCTTCAGAGTACTAAAATCTCTTGGGTAAAGACTATGAGCCTAGTTAGGTCCCTTGTTAGTTGTTACTAATCTAAATCTGCAGAATGTCCTTGTAAAATTTTGTAGACAGTAAAGAGGGTCAGAAACATCTTCTTTACTAGTTTTTTGCACAACTTAGGGCTCAATTCCGTAGCAATCACCAACTGCTCAAGTTTCATTTCTTGATTAGGACTATACCTTGTCATCAATTTATTCGCCCCAATTTCGAATGTCATGGTTATAATATCATCTTCATCGCAACCTTTACAGTACTGTGACGGTATCAATGCAGGGCAACAATAATGATCCTCGTTTACAGAAATTCCAAGACGATAGAGTTTTTGCCAAGAAGACTTCACTCATCCATAACTCAACTTCCGAGTAAACAGAAGCGGCTATCAACAACTCCCACCGATCCCATCGCTTGATGAACAGAATCAGAGTCAGGTTTCGGCACCTGAAAGAACTTATCCGTGGCTAAATCAAAGCCAGTAATCCCAAACTTACCAAAGTCACATTGATTGTTTGTTATCCTGTGGAGCCTTTCATTCACGAGGGTCCCTATTGGTCGCCTCTGAACTCCAAGCTTCTAAATTCAAAACAGCAACGGATGCCACCGAACCTGCGTTGGGCCTTTTTCCAAGAATTGATTTTTGCTGTTAAAGCATTACCTTGTATGTCAATAGACCTTATGTTGTCCTCCTTTTATGGTCTATATGTCATTAGCGGATGAATCATACCCAAAACCGTACTTGACTCTATTGTAATCATATGTCATGTCAGGATCAGCTGGTAACTTTGTATAAGCTCCGGTAGCAGATCAAGCCGCGGCATGGGCCTAAAATACGAACCATACTATCCGGACTGATGAACGGAAAATACAATTTTGTCAACGCACGTTGATCATCTAAAGATGTCGTTAAGCAGTCGAAAGACTGAAGAGGAGAATCCTTAGAATAAAGAGAACACTTTGATAAAAGGATTTTGGGAGGACTGTTTTTGGCGGTGTATTTATATTGCAATGCAGCAAATCTGAGATCGGAAATCAGAGAGAGCCATTGCTTGCATACACACTTGAAACGCAGCAGAGACTTGACGGGCAATTTTGAAAGTACCTCAACTAAGACATCGTAAAGGAGATTTGACATTGTTTTGCTAAGGAGCTTTGTATGGCATATTGGCCTTGGCGGCTCTGTATAACTCTTGTTTAAATATGGGGCGATGACTCTGTTAGGCAAGTCACAATATACAGTATATGTCCATAAGTTTTCGGATTCCTCAAATCTTCACAATCCTATTACGTATGGAATTTAGAATCTTCTGTGCGTCAAATTATAGCAGTGCATCAGTTTAGATTTGAAGAGAAAATAACACTTTGATTCTGTTTCTACAATTTTATTCTCCGTTAAATTTTTAATAACCATAAAATAAGTAACAAATTCCTTAATTTTAACTAAGTTAAGTACATTATGGTGTATATTAATATTTGTGTGCATTATGCCCTATACATAATATATTTTTTAGTGAAAAATATTTAGAGGTTAAATTTATTGCAATATGAGATAGTTAATGAAAAAATTATTAAATAGTTAATAAAAAATAATTAAATATGTAATAAAAAAATAAATATACTGAAAAAATAAGTGGTAAATAAAAATAATTTAAATAATAATATTCTAAATAAATTTTAAATAAGTAGACAAGTCTATTTTTGTCATTGTGCATTGAAAGTTCGTAAGGTCAGGAGATGGAAAGATTGAGAAATAACATTCCTGCAAGTTTAATAAGTGAATAGTGTTTTTGTTACACACACATATCTATAGTGTTACATTTTTATGAGTTTGTTTATGATATTTTTAAAGATTTTTTTCACCTTAACATTCTTTTCATGAATTTACTAGCTCATTTTTTTCACTTTATTTATTAAATTTTTTAATATTAAAAAATTTTAATTAATTAATTAAAATTATCAAACAACTTGTACAGGAACTCGACTCAAATTTTTCTTCATTGTCATGCTTTTTTGTGCAATTATCGCCACTTCAAATCCTCTTTAATTAATCACTACATGCCTCGAGTTATCACTTGGAATGTGAAAATGTCACGTTTTCCCTACTACAGTATGTTTTTTCTTTAATTATTTTAACACCAAAACTGAAATGAGGTATTAAATCTTTATTAATGACCATAGCAGAGTTAAAAAATAAAATTCAAAAACGAAAGAAAATCATTCAACATTTTTCAAACTAAAAAAAATAACGGAATCAATTTATGACAATTTATAAAGCTAATATATGATATCAACTTTAAGTTTTTGTGTACAGAATGCGAAATCAATCGTACCAAATAATCATAGATAAATAATGACACAAGAATTTAAGGTAATTCATAAATTATGCCTATGTATACGAGAGAAAGAGAAAATAATTGTATTATTAATAATTATTATAGTATAATATTTAAGTAAAAAAAATCTTACTTCTTAAAATTTAAATACACTCAGTTCTATTACACATACTTGAAATGAAAGAACTCAACAATTACTCACAATTTCCAATTACTCATTCTTACAATAATTCTTTATTTAAATTGTTTCTCTCAAATTTAGGATACTTTAAAATAAAGAAATGTCCTTTGTTTATAGGTATCAAGATTGTATTATTACACCTAAAAATCATACTCATTTAATGCATTTGATCATATTTTCTACCTGTGAAAACCAACTCTTCGACGTTTTCGGCCACCTAACACCCAACTCTTCAAATGTATATAAATTTAAAGCATGTGTTCGTCCACCTCCAATTTTGAATTCAAATCATGTTTTTTAATTTGATTTTTCAACAATTTCATCTTAGTAAAAATTTTACTAAAAACTGAGCGATTATTAGCAGACCATGATACTTCATTCCCCAAATTGATTGCATCTCTATAACTGTCTATGTAACCAAATTTAGGATCAAGTCAACTATAATTTAGAATTTCTCAAACTCAGCACATTTGAAGGATTTGAATTAGTTTCAAGTAATGTTAAAACTTAATTCCAAAAATTACCTTTGCCAACATATATGATGGGTTATCTTTGGTATGTAGTTTCTTTAATAACACAACACTACTTTTGATAACTTCTTTCAGATAATGATATTTCACATCTATGTGTTTTGTTCAAACATAATATGTTTGATTCTTTGCAAGAAATATTGCACTTTGATTATCACAAAAGACTTCAATATTCTCCCAGATTACTTCGAAATCACCTAACATATCTTTCAATTAGATAGCTTCCTTTACAGCCACAGTTGTTGCCATGTACTCTACTTCCATAGTGGAAAGAGTAATTGTCGATTATAGAATTGACCTCTAACTGACTGGACCTCCACCTAATATGAATATGTAGTCTGTTGTTGACCTTCGTTTATCTTGATTTTTGGTAAAATTAGATCACAATACCAACACATGCTGACAATAATCCTTCTTGAACAATAATCCAACATCAACTATCCTATACAGATATTGAAGAATCCATTTCAATGCAAATCAATGGTCTTTACCTGGATTATGCATGTATCCACTAACCATACTAACGACTTGAGATATATCATGCCTTGTGTACACCATAATATACATAAGACTACAAATAACACTAGTATATGGAACGTGATCCATGTAGTTGCACTCTCAAGTATTCTCTATACATTACCCAAGTCTTTTATCTTGAACTTAGAAGTCAGCTACTTCTTTAATGTCTCTATCTCATCTCTATTCTTTGAAGTTATTTCACCTCTATTTTTTGAAGTTATAAATATATAGTCGACATAGAGTAACCAATAGATGAAAGCTCCATTTTATAGTATTCTAAAGTAAGCACAGTGATTGTGTTCACTTCTGGTTAATTTATACCTTTGTATGAATTGATTAAATGGCTTGTACCATTATCTTAGTGGCTATTTTAGTTCGTATAAAAATTTAATCAATCTGCACATATAATTCTCTTTTTCAATAACTTCAAAACCACGAGGTTGAGTTTTAGATTTCCTATACATCTCCATATAAGAATGCCGTCTTAACATCTATTGAGCTAACTTAAATGCATATTCAGGTATTAAGGTAAGTAGGATATGAATAGAAGTATATTTTATAGTTGGAGAGAATACTTCATTGTAGTCAATAGCTTCCTTCTGAGTAAAATTTTTTGCTACGAGCCTTGTCTTGTATCGGAGAATTGATTGATTTGAAGATATTTTCTTCTTGGTGTAGACCTATTTATTGAGGGACTTTATCTTTTCTTCGAAGGCTAATTTTTGTTAACCTCTTTCACCACTGTGTAATACTTTATCGAAAGTGTTGGGATTATTATAATGAATAATTTAAAGTGCATATGCTACTACTATGTCTTTAGTAAGTCATTCTGTCTTATGCATGCTTTCTAAATTATATTTCCATAAGAGTTTTTCTTTCAATTATAACAGAAGACAACCATTTTATTATGTGGCTTGCGTAACTCATAGTCTCACCCTAAAACTTTTTATCTAAACCAACATTAAATAACATATACTATATTTTTTCCAGCAAAGTATGATTCATGCACTCAGCCCCCAACATTCTGTGTG
Source organism: Murraya koenigii (assembly GCA_025617385.1). Lineage (NCBI taxonomy): Eukaryota > Viridiplantae > Streptophyta > Magnoliopsida > Sapindales > Rutaceae > Murraya > Murraya koenigii. Next base: position 11,476,370 of record CM046819.1, read on the forward strand.
GAGTATGTCTTATCGTGAAATATCTTTTTATACCCTTAATCTAGCATACTTACAAGAATGAATAAGAAGGATATTCATCCCTATTATTAGGTTGTAATATTTTGATCTTTCTATAAGTTTGAGTCTTTACCAATTTCTTCCAATTCATAAAAATCTCTAAAACATCATCATTTGCTTGCATAGTGTACTCCCACACGTCTATAAAAATCATCAACAAATGAAACAAAATAATAGCTTCCACTAATTGATACAGTTTTGGTTGGTCCCTATACATTGTTCATATTTAAGGATCTCACGAGTATCTTGATTAGCCATTCTTAACTTGACTCTTGTTTTCTTGCCTACTACATAATGTTCATAAAACTTTATTTTACATGTTTTGATATATTTAAAAGTCCGTGCCTTATCAAAGTTTGCAAAGACTTTTCCTCAGTATGTCGTAATTGTACATGTCATAGCTTGGTGGTATAACTATACGCCTAAAAAAATTAGTTTCATCAGTTTTACCTCCTTTCAAATAGTATAAATTGTGACGTCGAACCCTTTGAAGAATCACTATAGCTCCATATGAAAACTTTATTGCACACTATCTTCAATGGTAACCTTGTATCCATTTGCTTCAAAAGCACCTATATAAATTAAAATTTTCTTTAAAGCTGGAATATATCTAAATTCTTTCAATTCTTTAACTTTTTTATCGAGCATTTTGAGCTGAATTGTTCTTATCCTCATTGTACGGTAAAGTTGATCATTCTTCATAACTACATCAGATTTTAAATTATGAAAATCTGTAAATTATTTTCTAATAGATAACAAATAATAAGTTGATCCAATATCAAGCATCTACTTGCTTAAACTAACCATATACGCTATAGGTGTAATAGTTAGTGAATAATCAGAGTCTTCATCTTTATATACCATGTTCACTGCTACTGGTTTCTTTTCATCTCTCTTTGGAACCTTAGGACAATCTTTCCTCCAATGACATTTTTCATGATAAAAGGTACACTTATCTTAAGCTATATTTCTACTTCTCGATTTGGAATGATAATTCTTTCCATTGTCCTTCTTCTTTTTCTCTATCGCCCTTTCTCTGGCTAACAAAACTTCAAATGACTCTCTTTCAGAATGTTTATCATTATTTCAAAATTCCAAATTAGTCAATGTTGTGCAGACATCTTTGAACATAATTACATTTTTCCTATATTCTTCTGGAAGTGAGTGCAGTGGAATCATAGCTTTTACTTCATCCTTAATATCTTCATAAATATTCTTTGAACCAACATTTTCTACCTTTTACCATTTTCTCAATGAATTATTCTCACTAAAAGATTAGTTTCTATATCTGTACGTGTGAAAAAATGCATTAAAAAAGTACTCAAGAAAGACTGGAGGGGTCACACCAGTCCCACTTAAAACCCAAACTTTTTAAGCATACAACCTTTTTGTCATGACTTTCTTAGACATGCACAAATCCACACTATTACACAAGCCACTAAAACTCCTAAATTCGAACTGTTGGCTTTACCATATTCATGAACAGTACTATATATGTGAATAATACCATAAATGTAAATAGTATCGTATACCTCAAATATGAACTGTTGGCTTCGATACCACTTGTTATGCTCGAAGTGTGAAATCAGGTGCATTGAATAATCACAGAAAAAAATGGACATAAGAATTTAATGTGGTTTGATAATTATGCTTATGTTCACGGGAGCGAGAAAAAATAATTGTATTATTAATAATACAATTATTAGAGTATAAAATTTGAGTAAAAGAAATCCCCACTTCCTAAAATTTAAATATACTTAGTACTCTCATACACACTTGAGAGGAAAGAACCTCATAATTGTTCACGCTCTCTAATTGCTTACTCTCGTAACAATTTTTCACTTTAATTTTTCTCTCAAATTTAGGATGTTTTGGAATGAAGAAATTTCCTTTATTTAGAGGCACAAGATTGTAATATTACACCTAACAATCATACCTATTTAATGCATTTGGTCACATTTTTTACCTATAAAAACTAACTCTTCAAATACATAAAAATTCAAAGCATGTGTTCAACCACTTCCACTTTTGAATTCAAGCCATGTTTTTTCATTTGACATTTCAACATAGGTATGTAAAATTAATTATTCACATGTTTCATCTTATGAATTTTTAAAGTCAATAATATATTCCTTAAGATCATATACATACTGTATGGTATAGTTAGGGAGAGATTTTGAAGAAATGAACTGTAGGTGTCAATAAATTCCTACTTATTCTAAAACAAGTAGTATTGATAGCCACAACATAGTTCCTGATAAATATTTTTGGAAGGCTCCAATAGTACCTAATCTAATTGCATCGTCTGTGACTAATTAGGGTAAGGATACTTTCAGCTATATATATATATATATATCACATATGCTGGTGCCCAGTCTCTTATGTAACCAAAGGACATTTAGAGAAAATAGTACCTATATATATATTGGGCAGGGCCTAGTATCATCTATTGTTGCAATGGTACAATATTGTGGAGTGGGCTCTAAGAGGCCAATTGGAAATGATAGGATGACCTTAGTAACAAGAAGCAGGCTAGACTCTAAACTATTCTTTAATGCGTAAAATAAAAAAATAAACGTCATGAAAATTGTATAAAGTCACAAAACAAAATCATTTATGTTCTTGTAGATATTACATAAGGATTAAAGCATGGGGTGAGATTGGACATTTTACATATGCAATAACCTCAACTGAACAACCAACAAAACCAATCAAATGTTCAACTTTCGTACTTTTATTAGGATTATACCTTACCAAATTATCCTCAGAAACTGTTGTTTCTATGTCTCTAGGTAACTCATTAGAATTTGTAAGTGCTAGTGCTGAAGATACTAATAATCAGATATATATGTCATATTTTTTATTTCCAATTTCTGCCCTCCTGAAAAACAATTCTTCAAGTGATCAGAGATAATACAACTAAACTAATTAATATATAAATGACATGTGTAGTTGAATTTAATATAAATACCTGACGATTTTTCAAAATAAATTAATGAACACATGTTATATCAATACGGATGTTCGCGGATTGGACAACAATTCGTACCCGATCCAAGATTTTATGGATTATTAATTTTTAATATAATCTAATCCACGGATTGGTGAAATTTAATCGATATATTTGTAGATCGGATTTGAATTTGACCAAATATATATTTAATCCACCATTTTGTAGATTGATTGCTGATTAAAATTTTTTAATTTTGTTCAATCCATGAGCTAATTAAATAAAAAAATTGAATGTAAAAATAAATTTACTATGAATCAGATTCAAAATTGTTTAAGATTTAATTAAATTAATTATTTAAATAAAACTATAATAATATACTAAAAGTTTTAAAATATAACACTTAGAAAAAAAAAAATCTATTTGTTTAAATCAATAGATGAAACGCTTGAAAAGCAAGTAATAAATTAAGTTTAATTGCCTCTAGTTGTAAGGTGAAACAATGATTGCTTTGTGCGTGCGGCTAGGGATGGCAATGGGCCGGGTCAAGACAGGGCTTGTCCAAGCCCGAGCCCGAGCCCGACAATACAAACATAAACCCGAGCCCTGTAAAAGCCAGAATGTTTAAAATTAGGGCCGGGCCGATAGGGTCAGGGCCGGGTTAGGGCTTTTTTCAGGCCCGACCAATTTTTTTAATATTTAAATAATTTTAATTTAAAATTCCTAAATATATTAATATTTAAAAACTTTAAAACCTCTTTAAAATAACATAAACATAAAATTATATCTAATTCAAATAAAAATACAATTTAATTCAATAATCTAACCAAAGAATTCATCAGTTTAACAAACAAATAAAAGAACATAATTTGGTTACACAATTTAAACAAGAAGTTCATTAGTTTAACAATGACAATTCACAATCCAACATAAACGAAAAAATAAAAAAAAAAACTACTCCAATACTTGTGGCCCATATTCTTCTTCATTTACAAATTCTTCTCTAGTAAAAATTTCACTTTCAAAAATTTTACCTACAAAAAAGAAAGGAAAGAAAGTGTGAAAATAATTCAAATATATCAAATTTTTATTAAACCATTATTTAAATATTTTCTATATTATTTGTATTCATACCTTTAGAGCTCTCCCACAACCAATGTTAAGTGCACATAAGCGCTTCCAATGCTGTAGGATGAAGTCTACTTCGATGTCGAGTCAAGACTCTACCTCCAGTGCTAAATGCAGATTCAGAGACAACGGTTGTCACGGGAATGACTAAGATATCCTTGGCCATCCGAGCCAAGACAGGAAATTTACCTTGGTTCACCTTCCACCAATTCAAAATATCGAAGTCTGAAGTGGATTTAATCAAAGGCTCTTCTAAGTAACTCTCAAGGTCAGACTTCAATACTGTGGTCTCAATATTTTGACTTGCAAATGCCTCAAATTAAAATATATCAAAAAATTTACCACTAGTACTTGTATTAAAACTAGAACGAACATTGGCTGAAGAATTCTCACCAATAATCTAATCATTCACATTCTCATTACTGCCCTCATAAAATTTAACCAAATCGTTACTTAGATTGCACACTCTTTGAATCTCATTTGCAGCACCCTCACCATAAAGTTGTGGAAAATAATAATGAACCAATTGAATCTTAAATCTTGGGTCAAGAATAACAGCCGTCACTAAAATCCCATGTATTTGAGCCCAATATTTATTAAATTTTTGAATCATTTGACCAGCCATTTGTTTAACCACAAGCATATTAGAAAATTCCCATTGATCTAGATTAATTCTCATTTTACATATTATTGGAAAAAAAAGATTAGATATGGGATATTGTATACCTGAAAATAACTCTGTCATTGAGTAAAATGGTAGCAAATATTCCAACATCTTTTCTGCCATCTTCCACTCCTCATCTGTTGGCAAAGAAGTGTAGTGTTTGTCGCGCTATTGCAATCTAGAAAAGACAATTTTATATTTCACTGCAATATCAAGCATAGCATATGTAGAATTCCATCTAGTTGCACAATCAAGCACCAAATTTCTCACACTTCACTTACAATTGACGTGCAGCTATCTCAAACGTCTCTACCCTCTTCGGTGTGCCCATCCAATATGCCATACTATCTCTAATTTTTTTAATCCACTCCTCAATCACTTTCATCCCATCCTTCACAATTAGGTTCAAAATATGAGCCACACACCTCATATGAAAATAATTCCCACCCATTAACATAGAATTAGTTGGAATCAATCCCATCAACCTATCAACCATAGCATCATTAGTGGAACAATTATCTAAGGTAACAACCGATATCCTTCTATCCATATTCCAATCCAACATACACTTAAGAAATGCTTGAGAAAGATATTCAGTAGTGTGTGGGGCCGGTAAATATATGAACCTATTCATCACACAAAAATTAAGTTTTAGAATTAATTAAATTAACGTAAAAGTAAATAAACATAACATCAAATGTACGAACATATCATCACCCAAAAATTAAATTTTAGAATTAATCTAAAATTTAATTAAAGTAAAAGTAAATAAATAAAATTAAAATTTTGAATTAATTAAATTAAAGTAAAAGAAAATAAACATAACATCAAATATAAGAAAAGCACCTTAAAACTCAACTTTGCAATCGCCAAGACTTGTCGGCAAAATGTCCGGTAACAACCATATACCTCTTCTTTTGATTACTAGCAGTCCACATGTCTGTAGTAATTGCCACCCTACTATCATTATTCTCCAACAAAGCCATTGCTTTTGCCTTTTCAACTTGACAAAATTTCATGATCTCAGCCTTTAAAGTGTTCCTACTTATCATCTTCACCATTGGGTTAGCATAAGGCATTAAATCCATAAATGTGTTATACTCCACAAAATTAAGTGGTAGCTCATGCTTTACAATCAGTATCGCAGTCTTTTGTCGAGCAACAATCGGATCAAATTTTCTTGTCTTAACACTAGTAGTTCCATCATCTTTTTTGGTCACACTTAGAGTTTTTGTACACTGTCATCAATTTTAGGAATATACTTTGCCTTACATATTTTCAAGTGTCTAACCAAATGAGAGGTTCTGCTATTACCAGCAGTTACCAACTTTGCTCCACAATGATTACATTTTGCTTTCAATTCACCATTAATAGTTATCTTTGTGAAGTCTTCTCAAACATGAGAAGGTCCTCGCTTAGATTCTCGCTTTCTTTTATTGTTACTTTGTCGTACACTATCGTTATTAAGGGATGCCTCTTCAACTGTATGGACCTCGTGAACGACACCATCTTCATTCTCTTCACCCACATGAACATTTTCATATGAATTTAATGTTGGTGTACCAACTTTGAATTCTGAATTTGACATTATAACCTAAATTAAATGTGTAACAATTCTAAGTTAATTAATAAATAATTTATAAACTTAAAACATGATTTAATTGAATTTACATTAATTAAAATAAATAAGCTACAAAACTAAGTTAAATTGAATTTATATTAATCATCACAAAACTAAGCTACAAAACTAATTAAAATAAATAAGTTACCGAAGTGATGGGTGGGTGTTTGGCTAGCGGTGATGCGGGCCAGTAGCTAAAGCAGTATTGTGGAGTCTGGTGGAGGCTTGCAGCAGTGTTGTGGAGCCTGGCAGATTGGCAGTGGGCTGGTGGCGGGCTGGTGGAGGCTTGAAGTTTCAAGCTTGCAGCTGCACGCACACGCAGTGAGGATTGAGGACTGGTGGTCTCGTGCCGTCGTGGTGAGTTGGTGGAGTTACGTGTTACAGACTTGCCCCAGCTGTATCGGGGAGGCTGGCAGCAGTGAGGAGTGAGGAGTGGTGCCGTCGTGGTGAGCTGGTGGTATCGTGTGTTACAGACTTGGCCCAGCTGTATCGGAGAGGCTGGCAGCAGTGAGGACTGAGGAGTGGTGCCGTCGTGGACTGGTGGTGAGCTGGTGGTGTCGTGCCGTCCTGGTGAGCTGCTGGATTTGTCTTAGAGAGCTGTTTGGCCCAGCTGTATTGTGCTTTGTGAAGGCTGGCAGCAGCAGTGAGGACTGAGCCACTGAGGAGTGGTGCCGTCGTGGTGAGCTGGTTGTGTTATGGACTTGGCCCAACTGTATCGGGGAGGCTGACAGCAGTGACAACTGAGGAGTGGTGCCGTCATGGACTCGTGTGAGCTGGTGGTGTCGTGCCGTCGTGAATCGTGGAGGCTGGCAGCAGCAGCAGCTGGTGGATTTCTCTTAAAGAGCTGTTTGGCCCAGCTGTATTGTGAATCGTGGAGGCTGGCAGCAGCAGCAGCTGGTGGAGTTGTGTGTTCTACTGTTACCTGTTAAAATGTTACGGTTTTTTGTGTGTGCTTTGTGGCTCTAGAGACTTCAGTGTGTGTGTGTGTGCCGTGTGGCTGTGGCCTGTGTGTAGTGTGTGTGTGTTGGTGCGTATCTTTTTGTTTTTTTTTTCTTTAAGTAAGGTCGGGTTCGGGCTTTGTAAGCCGGCCCGAGCCCTGGCCCGAAATTAAACGGGCTTGATATGTGTAAGCCCGAGCCCAAATTTGGGCCCTTAAATTCGGGCCTAAGCCCTTAAAGTACGGGCCAGGCTTATCGGGCCAAAATCAGGGCCGGGCTTTTTTGCCATCTCTACGTGCGGCAGGTAGAGGAGTGTTTTGTTTGGCTTAAAGTTTTTTCATTTGCTTTAAAGTTTTTACTGTTTTGGGAGCCACATTTATTTATTCATTATTATCAAAAAGATATAATATGGTGTTCATGTAATTATATTTTAATTTATTTATTTTTTAGTAAGTAGTAATACCACATTTATACGTTTATTTTTTAATTATATGCATATTTTTATTTTTTTAAATTCGTAAATTTTTACAGATTTACATAAGTAAATCAATATCCAATCTACTTAGTGCGGATTTTTAAATTCTCAATCCAATCTAATTTACTAATCCACATATCGAATTTTTGTCAATCAGACGGATTGAGTGGATCGGATTGAAATTTGAACACTCCTTAGCCATAACATTATTTGTTTATTGTATGAAAAATATGATATTTCTAATGTATTCTAAAATTTGTCTTATTTAGAATAAGTTCTGATGGGGAATCTGGTCGTTTTTCAGGTATCTGGTCGTTTTGTAGGCTGTTGGTCAGCTTAAATTTGAAAATCTTGTAATCCTATATGTCGCTCAACTTGTCCAGCTATGGAAATAGAAGTATGGATTTTCGGGCAATATTGGGAATTATTTTTTCATTTTTGGGCAATATTGGGGATTACATTTTTGGGAAGGATTTAGTCAATTTCCATACATTTATGTTTCCACATGCTGTCAGACTACATATGTCCTTGGTGCCAATTGTCCATTTTCATAAAATTGCATGCAAGCTCGATCTATCATTCGTTTGATCACTTGAATGACACAATTCTTTCAATTTCATTTTTTTCCCTTTTAATGCACAACTGTAAAGGTGGATGAGGCAAATAAGAATGTAATAGGGCTGATTCGAAGGTAAATGCTTCGCAAAGGTTGCATTTTTTGACTTGAATCTTTAAACCTCCTGACGAAGAAGAGATGCCGTAGCTTGACGTTAACTATGTAAGAATGACAGAGTTCATCAATTTAAGTCATTCAAGTAGTGGCAAGACCAAGATTTTGATCCGGCAAGCACCCTAAATGAAGGCAAATTGTGGTGCTTTTTTGCCATAATGGCAAAACAAACCCTGCCCGCCTCCAAACAGCAGAGAAGATAATTATGTAGCTTACCTTCTCTTGTCTGCCGCATCCCTCCATCTTGCACAAATAATATAAATTTTTATTTCCCCAATTATAATGTGTATAGATTTTGTTAAACATAATTGATAGTAGTTGAAATTTAAATGTGATGAGAAAGAAAAATTAAGAATAATAAAATACTGATGCGTAGCTTCAATTGAAGCAATCTGGTAAATGACTAATCCGATGTAATTCAAATACTTGTATCTCTCTCTTTTATATGTGAGTAAATTAGAGAGGACTAAACAGCTTAAAACTGAAATTATTTGGGCAATAGAAATTGTTTTGCTAAATTGAAGGATTTTATTGATATTTTACAAGAGAGATACTAAAATACTCACAACTTACTCTTCTTTCTCGCTTGTAACTTTCCACTCTTCGCTTAATGCATAACTAAGTGATACAAGGGATATTTATAGTACATGAGAACAAATCTTATCTACTTAAATGAAAAATTATAAAAAGTAACAATAGATTTCATCAAGCACACCTACTACTAATAATTCAAACTTACCATTTTTATTTTACATTGATATTATAATCAGACTATAACTCATATTATATAAGATTATTATTAATATTTATAATCAAACTATTATTAAAATTAGTTTACAACATTAATCTTATGGAGCACTGGCTAGATTTGTATAATCAGATTACAACTTATATTACATAGGATTACTAATAATAGTTATAATCAAACTATTACTAATATTAGTTTATAACATTAATCTTATAGAGCACTGCCTCGATTTTTACTCTCTCTAGTTAATAGTCGAGAGATGTTTAGTCTACTTACACTTAATAAGGGAAAAGACTGACTTCACTCAATTATGAGGGTTCAAACTGCTACCCTCACAAATTATGAGGGCAACAATCCTTTGGCTGAGTGGCTTCAAACTTACCAAACCTAAAACTAATTATTTAGCCAAGCCTACTCATGGAATCTTCCATAAGTTTGGCTTATTAATTTGGGCTTTACTAATAAAAGGTGGTATTAGGCTTATTTTAATATTTCTTCTTACACTAACTTTAATCCTTTGAACCATATTGAGTTGCTAGCGAAACTCTTCAAACTTCACAACACTCAAGACTTTTTGTAAATAAGTCCAAGACTTGATCATTTGTCTTAATATATCGCATTTCAACTTCATCTTTTAAGACCTTGTCCTTAATGAAATGATAGTACACCTCTACATGCTTGGTTGATGGAGCTTATGAAGGATCGACACCAACCAATATATTATGCAGAGTATTGTGATAATTTATCAACGATTTGCTTAGTTGAAAATCTAGATTTTCATGCAAGAACCAAGCATGTGTAAGTACACTATCACTTCGCCAGGGAAAAAGTCTTACAAGATGAAGTTGAAATGCGATATGGCAAGACAAATGATCAACTTGTGGACTTGTTTACAAAAAGTATAATTATCATAAAATTTGAAGAGTTTTGCTAGCAACTCAATATGGTACGAAAGATGAAAGTTGGTGTTGTGGGGGAGTGTTAGAATAAGCGCAACACCACCTTTTATTAGCAAAGCCCAAATTAATAGGCTTAAATAATAGAAGCCTCCATGAGTAGGTATGATTAAATAATTGGTGTTAGGTTTGATAAGTTTGAATTATCGGTTGTTAGTACGATAGGTGAAATGTATGGTTCTTAATTTTTTGTTGTCAAGCCTTTTAAGTCCTCTAATCACTTAAAGGTCACCTTATCGTGCTGGCAAGACTCTACTAGTACCAAAAAAGCTCAATCTCCATTAACAAACTTGCAGTGTTCTAGGAAACTCGTCCTTATTTTAATCTTACAGCTCCTTATGACAATCTCTGTGAATTATGTACTAGGAAAAGTACTAGAAAAGGCTAGAGGGTCACAATAGTCCCACTTAAAATCCAGATTCTTTAACCACTTGTATATATAGTCTTTTTTTTTTTTAATAAGCGATAGCGGAACCCTTAACTGAAGTCTTATTGTTTTGTTCTCGAGCAATGATCATTCATTACGGCCTGCCCGACCAAAGAAAAGACTGAAAGCCTGGCCTGGAATAGAATCCTCCCAAGTATAAACCTTTATACTACATGTTGAGTAGACCAAAGAGGACTACTTAACTCAAAACTAAAACTATTTGGGCAATAAAAGAATTTTGCTAAAGGATTTTATTGATATTTTGCAAGAGACATATTACAATACTGATGGCTTACTCTTCTTTCTCTTTTCTAATTTTTCACTTTTCACTTGATGCATAACCAAATGATATAAGAGGGTATTTATACTATATGAGAACAAATCTGAACGAATCAAATAAAAAATTACAAAAAAAAGAAAAACATATACATTTCACCTAATACAGTTATTATCAATAAATCAAACTTACCAAACCTAACACCAATTATTTAAATGTACCTATCCACAGAACCTTCAATTAGTTAGACTTATTAATTTGGGTTTTACTAACGAATGGTGGTGTTAGGCTTATTTTAACACTATACTACTAATAAGAGGCCACTCTTTTGTTTTATAATCAATATAAAACGTCATAGAATATTTGAATAATTCAAATAGTCTCTCCATTCAATAGCTTTTATTGATTTTGAAGAATTCTAAAGAGCGTATTTTTGATTTAGTTTCTTTGGCAAAAGCTTTAAAACTATAAGAAAGGGTAAGGGAAGATAGATTTATCAAAGATAAATGTATGCTTGATAGCTGGTAAATTTATAGTAGTGAAATATATATATATAAAGATAGTCATAGCCATTTATTATTTTTATTTTTATTTTGTCTATAGTATTACCTAATCCTCTCTTACACACATGATCAGGGTTGAACTCCATATCTTTTTTTTTTTCATTCAAGAAATTTTACCAATTGAACTTGCTTGCATCTCAACAACTTTGTAGTCATTCAAGAGATTTACGTTGATATTATAACTTGACTATTCATTTTTATGAAATGATTTCGTGGCAATGATCTGCATAAGATATAACACGATACCATATGAGAAAATAATAATGCTAGAGATCCAAACAATTATCTCAATTTTTATTCAACTGATGTGGCATTCTAATAGATGAATTATATGTATTACACATATAATTCATCTATGCAAGTATAATATTTCATAGTTCAAACTTTTTAATGAAATAACTAAATATTGAATTCTTAAAAAAAGGAAAACATATAAGAGATAACTCAAAGACATAATTATTTTAATAAAGTACCAAAAGAAAGACAAAGACAACTATGCAAAAGGTGGATGGGATAAGAACTATAATAGTATATTTAAACTCTTTCATGAGACTTCAAGATGATGATGGTTCATGGGATTCTACGACTCTGAGGGATGTTGGTGGGTTTTCTAATTTTGAACAGGGTGTTCAAAGGACTTCCACCTAGTCTACTTTTTTCCATGCTGCGGTGGATGATATTTTGACGAAACGGAAACTTAATGTTTATTTAGACGGAAATCAAAGTTTTCTGAATAATATGAATTTTATTGAAAAGAAAACTGAATGAATAATACTAGGGTTTTGAGTCATTTTTATAACAAACTTAAATATCACAAATTTAAAAATAGGCAAATCCAAAATATAATATTATAATAAAATTCTCCTATCCGAAATAAGAAAGGCAGAAAAAGCGGAAACCAAATCCGAGTTATAGAAAAAAAGATAAAAATCCTAGAAGAAGTAGGAAAAATGGGAAAAAAAATCTTAAAATCTAAAAATGACTAAGAAAAAAAAGAAATTTTCGGGCCGAGCATAGGTAGAACAGCTTTAACTTTAATTTTCTCGTCGCAAGCTTCGAAACGATATATTATACGCTGAAAACGGACATCTGTAGCTAAAGTTATGTCATACAGAAAGTACCCTACTCGCAATACACAACATTCTGCATCATATTCGCTCCATGACTGTTGGTTTTAATTTTCATTCTATAGATATTTGTTTCCAATTCGATGAGGAGTTTAGCTCTAACGAAAATCCTGTAGCTAATGATTATTTTGCATATGAGCCTAAAGGTATTGGGGGGTATGATCTTGACCTTGAATCTTGTGTTGTTTGGGCTGCACCCTTTTGGTTCTAAGAAAGGTTTCAAATTAATTATTGGTGGCAAATATCGCAAGCGATTTTGTGGGCGTTTGCATTAGTTATTTATCTTTAGCTTCTTATTTGTTATTTTCATGATTTAGTTACAGTTGTATTATTTTTTTGCTTGGAAATTTTGGTCTATGTTTCCCTCCTTATATACTTTCTATTTTATTTTATTATTCTACATGTAAGGTGGTCATGCCTAGCCTCCTTTAATTAAAAAAAAAAAAAACTCTTTCATATGAGAGAACTAAATAAGGATAAAGATGATAATATTATTAGATTTTGGTGGATTCTATATGGCCAAAGACAACTAGTCAATTAATATTAGGACTGAAAAAGTACCTAAAGAAGAACAAAGACAGCGAGGCACATTACAAGAAAATAAGGCTAAGACAACAGCACTTTAGCAACGTGCACTAATTAAATGTTGTCAGCAGAAAAAACTACAGCTTTAAAAAAATGCACGTTGCTATATATCTACATTTTGTAACATTTCACAACATGCAATTCTAAGTGTTGTTAAAAACTTATATACAACGTTCTTGTGCCTGTTGTCAATTATAAGAAAGTTTTCACAACATGCTTTTATAGATCGTTGTTAAATTGAGTAATTTTTAACAATTTACAAGTTTGCATGTGCTGAAAATATTTTTAACAGCGTTCTTATTAATAAAAAAATTTATAGTAAGTATTAAAAAGTGTTATACATTTGCGATATAATAATAATAATAATAATAATAATAAATCAAATTAAAAATAAAATGAAATTAATAAAAAAATTAAAGTACGAAATAATTTGCCAATATGTCTTATTAATTAAATTTATAGTTTTTAGAATTAAAAAATTATATACTTACAGATTTGGGATATAAAAATTTGCATACTCATACACATGTTGAGAAATGTCATAATGAATAATTTGAAAAATTATACTTATTACACAAATTGTTACTAATTGAAACAAAAATATCATTTGACTTGTTGATCCTTAAAAAAAAAAAAAAAGTTTCGTCATTGAGTGATAATTTAAAAATTCATAGAAATCATGCCACATCATTTATCACATTAATTATGATACAAATTTTGCATCTTAATTTTGTAGGTGCAATACTACATATACAATAGTAATTGAAATCTAATTAGTCAGCATTATGAGATTTGCAATATTACTATTTTTTATGCATTATTATTTTTTTAAATGCTTTTGAATGAATACCAAACAATCCAAAATCATTTATTGCACACTAAAATAATATAAATGAAAAATAATATTACACATATGTACTAAGTTAGTATATAATGGAAATTTAAGTAGTTATTTCATTAATTTTTTAAAATTGCATTATTATTTCTAACATTTGACGTAAATGTTAAGCCTGTAACCTACCATTATAATACCCATAAGTTTTTTATACGTTAAAATGGCCTTATTCGTTAGAGTTGCAAATTAATGAACCGATCATGTTTATATACGTCCTTTTATAAATATTACTCATTAATAAGTTCATATATAAATCATCAATATAGAGCTAAATAATGAAATTATAGACTAATGAACAAGTTCTAGACTGTACATCTTAAGGTTATAACTACGTATTAGTTGGATTAAAACACTTTGCAATCTATATGACTTATTCTATAGCTATTAATTTTTGTACAAATTAATATACTACATCAGTTCATATAAAATAAATTTGTGGATTTATAACTATTTATAAATAAGATGTAAAATCAGTTTAACACTTTTCAACAAATATATTTTAAATTCAATGCAACAAAGACAATAGACGTATGTACGATTTTCATGCTATTGCTTCGTCTCTCTCTCTTTTGGATCTACATTTTATGTACTACTTTCTTTCTCTCATTTTCTCACTCCCTCTTAGTTATTCTCGTTACCCACTTTAGTCGTTTACAATCTAAATAAAATTCTCTTCCGCCACCAAGCTTATCAAGAACCTTCACTGCTACCAAATAATTTCTTCATTTTTTTTATTTTGCATTACAGAAATACTTTTTTTTTTTTTTTTGCTTTTGGCTGTTCAAAATTTACTATTTCGATCTAAAAAGTATGAGAAGTTTTTCTAGATCTAAAAATTCCAAGTCATTCTTAAAAAAATAAATGTTATATATATGAACTGCTTAAGTTAACTTACTTTATGAAAACTATAATTAAAGTAGCAATTTTAGCTTTCCCATAAATCACACTACAAGAAAAATGGTTTTTTGGGTCAAGGGTGACAAAATTGCATACGCATAGCCTTTTCCTTCTTCTAAATTCTGTCTTTCGGGGTTTAACTTGAGGCAGTTAAATTTTAGAGAATCATGAATTTATCTCTATGGCATCAATAAGTTTAACTGTTACTGCCATTGCACGTGTTAACGTATAATCCAATATATACATACATTCATGCGTTTCGCAACTGTATGCTTTCGTTTAACTTGCAGTATTCATTTCACTTTTACAGGGTACATGGGACAAAGTTTGCCGAGATGCCATATATCGGAACCCGTAAAAGGTTCAGGAGCATAAGAATGCTGCAGACCCTATTGGCTTAAGTTGAATCAATAAGTGCTGCTACCTTAAGCTACTACCCAGCTAGCTAGTGGCGACGTCTCATTGTTCATTAAGTAGTTCTGAATTACCTTCTGCTTAATCAGTTTGATATTGGCATTTAACCTTCTACAAATTTGGAATCTCATGTGAATCTGATTTTCAGGCTTTTTTGTTAACAAAATACATGCATACATAATCTAGAAGTAGCAATATTTGAATGAAGAAGGAAGAAAAAGAAGATCTAGAAGTCATATTTCAAAGTTTGAATTTAGAATTCAAACCTTGAATTTAGAAAAATAATAAAATAAAATATATA
Source organism: Murraya koenigii (assembly GCA_025617385.1). Taxonomy (NCBI): domain Eukaryota; kingdom Viridiplantae; phylum Streptophyta; class Magnoliopsida; order Sapindales; family Rutaceae; genus Murraya; species Murraya koenigii. Next base: position 11,492,123 of record CM046819.1, read on the forward strand.
TTATTATTATTTTAATATAATGAGTAGAGGAAATGAAGCCTATAGATAGAGGCTTTATTTCCCTATCCAAGTACTTTATCTTCAATAGTTTTTTTTTGGAGAGAAAGGGTATATGTGAGAGTTTAAAGAGTTTAATATTCTTGTGGAATTAGTGAGTGAGCGATTGAGTGTATTGGGGTTCTGGGAAGTGAGCCAAATATTACAATACTTGTAATCCTCATATCCTAGTAAAATATTTTCCTTCTATGTTCACATATACAGTTACTGTTCACGTGAAACAGTAGATCTTAACAAAGTAGTTCATGGTGAAAATAATGACGGTAAAATACGAGATTAAGAAGTTCAACGGGAATAATTTTTCGTTGTGCAAAATGAAGATGAAAGCTATTTTGAGAAAAAATAATTTCTTAGCAGTAATTGGAGAAAGACTTATGGAGATAACTGATGATGCCAAGTGGAATGAGATAGACGGCAATGCAATTGTTGACTTAGCGCTTACAGACGAGGTGTTATCCAATGTGGCAAAAAAAAAGACAGCGAAGGAAATATGGGATATTCTCATAAAATTGTACGAGGCTAAGTCACTGCACAACAAGATCTTTTTAAAGAGAGACTCTATAGTCTTAGCATGGCGGAATCTACATTAGTGACCGACCATATCAACACCTTGAAAGCTCTATTTTCGCAACTCGCAACGTTGGGCCGCAAAATAGAGGAAAATGAACGTGCGGAGCTTTTACTTCAAAGTCTATCAGATTCGTATGATCAACTCATCATCAATCTGACGAACAACAACCTGACGGATAGACTAGTTTTCGATGATGTTGCATCCTCCATCTTAAATGAGGAGAGCAGGTGAAAAAGCAAGGAAGACAGACTGGCAAGTTCGCAGCAAGCGGAAGCGCTATCAATAATAAGAGGGAGATCAATGGAACGTGGCCCTAGTGGGAGTTACAATCATGGTAGATCAAAGTCCAAAAATAAGAAGAATATGAAATGCTACAATTGTGCAAGAAAGGGCATGTGAAGAAACCGTGTTGGAGCAATTAGAAGAGTTGAGAGGGTAAAGCACCTAAGTCATCAAATGCTCATGGTTGTATGGTTCGTACTTCAGATGATAGCGAAATTCTCTATAGTGAGGCAGCAGTTGTTACAGAAGGTAGGAAGTGGTTAGCTGACTTCTGGCTTATAGACTCAGGAGCAAAATGACACATGGCCTATCAGAGAGAATGGTTCCACACATATGAACCTATCTCAGGAGAATCCGTGTACACGGGTGATGACCATGCCTTGGAAATTGCTAGTATTGGTATTGTCAAAATAAAAATGTATGATGGTACAGTTTGCATAATTTAGGAGGTACGATATGTCAAAGGCCTGAAGAAAAATCTATTATCTTTATGACAAATAGACAGTCTTGGGTGTAAAGCCCATATTGAAAATGAGATGATAAAAATTGTTAGAGGAGCGCTTGTATTAATGAAAGTAGAAAAGATCGGTGCGAATCTATTCATACTTCAAGAAGAAACACTATAGGAAGCTGATGCATGTGTCGCATCAAATGAAGAAAAGACAGCGATGATGTGGCATCTCAGACTTGGCCACATGTTAGAATAAGGTTTAAAGATTCTCTCTAAGTGAAAACTGCTTCCAGGACTCAAATCTGTAAATTTACCATTTTGCGAGCACTGTGTTACAACTAAGCAGTATAGATTAAAGTTTAGCAGATCTCATGCTAGAAGTAAATGCATTCTATACTTAGTTCATTCTAATATTTGGGAATCACTGGATTTATCCCAAGGAAGTGCAAAGTACTTCATTACTTTTATTGGTGATTACTCCAGGAGATATTGGGTGTATCCAATCAAGAAAAAGTCATATGTGTTTCTACAAGGAATTCAAAGCGTAGGTTGAACTTGAATCCGAAAAAAAGATCAAGTGCTTAAAAATAGATAATGGTGGAAAGTATACAAACGGTACATTTCTTGCATATTGTAAGCAAGAAGGTATTCAGAGGCAGTTTACAGTGGCATACACTCCTTAACAAAATGGAGTGGTGGAGCAGTTGAACAGAACTCTTATAGAGAAGACTGAGCTATGTTGAGGACTGCTAGTCTACTTAACTCATTTTGGGTTGAAGCAACCAAAACTGCCTGTTATATGGTAAATCGATCTCCATCAACAGGTATTGATTTGAAGATGCCGATGGAGATGTGGACAGGTAAGCCAGGTGATTACTCTTATTTACATACATTTGGATGTCCTGTGTATGTAATTTATAATGCCCAAGAAAGAATAAAGTTAGATAAAAAATCTAGGAGGTGTATCTTTTTAGGGTATGCTGATGGTGTAAAGGAGTATCATCTGTGGGATCCCACTGCCCACAAGATTTTCATCAGTAGAGATGTTGTCCTTGTAGAAGATTAACTGCAAATAAAGATGGGGATGATAGTACTATGAAAGAAAAGTTAGAAACGGTACCGGTATATATAGAAAATAATCAGGAAGATTCAGAGTCTTCTGAATCAGCACTAGAGCACAAGGAATAAGAACCAGTTAAGTCTGAGGCTCTAGAAGTTCGTTGGTCAACTCGTGAGAGACGACCACCAACTTGGCACTCAGAGTACGTTACAGAGATCAATGTTGCATATTGTCTTTTAACAGAGGATGTAGAGCCATCAACTTTCCATGAAGCTTTAGACAGCTCAGATGTTACTTTGTGGATGACAGTAATGCAGGAAGAAATTGAAGCTCTACACAAAAACAAGACATGGAAACTTGTGCCACTACCACATGGAAGAAAAGCCATTGGAAACAAATGGGTCTACAAGATCAAACGTGATGCAATAATCAAGTGAAGTGGTATCGTGCAAGATTGGTGGTAAATGGATATACTCAGAAAGAAGGTATTGACTTCAATGAGGTATTTTCTCCAGTAGTTCGATTCACGATAGTCAGAGTAGTATTGGAAATGTGTGCTATATTTGACCTACATCTAGAATAGTTAGATGTGAAAACTGCATTTCTTTATGGAGAACTTGAAGAAGAGATTTATATGATCCAATCAGAAGGTTTTGCTAAAACAGGCAAGGAGAACTTGGTTTGCAGATTGAACAAATCTTTATACGGTCTCAAACAGGCACCGAGGTATTGGTATAAGAGATTTGATTCCTTCATCATGAGCCTTGGATACAACAGATTCAGTTCAGACCATTGTGCTTATTACGAGAGATTTGAGGATAATGATTTTATCATTTTACTATTGTATATGGACAACATATTGGTCGTAGGCCCCAATAAAGATCAAGTCTAAGAATTAAAGGCACAGTTGGCTAGGGAGTTTGAAATAAAGGACTTGGGACCAGCAAACAAGATTCTAAGGATGCAAATTCACCGAGACAGAAATAACAGGAAGGTTTGGCTTTCACAGAAGAATTACTCGAAGAAAATCTTGCGACGCGTCAACATGCAAGATTGTAAACCAATTTCTACCCCACTTCCTGTTAATTTTAAGTTATCCTCAAGTATTTGTCCTAGCAATGAAGTAGAAAGGAAGTAGATGTCTTGAGTACCGTATGCATCAGCAGTGGGAAGTTTGATGTTCGCTATGATTTGTACAAGACTAGACATTGTACAAGCAGTGAGAGCAGTTAGTTGATACATAACGAATCCTGATGGAGAACATTGGAAAACAGTGAAGAAAATTCTAAGATACATCAGAGGAACCTCAGATGTTGTATTATGTTATGGAGGGTCATAATTTACTATCAGAGGATATATGGATTCAGATTTCGCAGGTGACCTTGATAAAAGAAAATCTACTACTGGCTATGTGTTTACGCTTGTGGGAGGAGCTGTAAGCTGGGTTTCAAAACTAGAAACTGTTGTGGCTTTATCTACAATAGAAGTAGAATACATGGCAGTTACACAAGCTTGCAAGGAAGCTATTTGGATACAAAGGTTACTTGAGGAGCTCGGGCACAAATAAGAGAAAATTCCTGTGTTTTGTGACAGTCAGAGTGCTTTGCCCATTGCAAAAAATCTAACCTTTCATTCTAGGACAAAACATATAGGGGTTCAATATAACTTCGTTCGAGAAGTAGTAGAAGATGGAAGTGTAGATTTACAGAAAATCCATACCATGGAGAACTTAGTAGATGTTATGACTAAGCCAATCATTACTGATAAGTTTATATGGAGTAGAAAAGATGGTGTGAAGATGTAATAGCGAAGCAGAAAGGATGGTGTTAAGATTGGTTGGTTCTTAATCAAATCTTCAAGTGGGAGAATATTAAAAAAATACATGTATACATAATCTAGAAGTAGCAATCTTTGAATGAAGAAAGAAGAAGAAGAAGATCTAGAAGCCATATTTCAAAGTTTGAATTTAGAATTCAAACTTTGAATTTGGAAAAATAATAAAATAAAATACATATTATTATTATTTTAATATAATGAGTAGAGGAAATGAAGCCTATAAATAGAGGTTTTATTTTCCTCTCCAAGTACTCCATCTTTAACATTTTTTTTTTTTGAGAGAAAGGGTATATGTGAGTGTTTCAAGAGTTTAATATTCTTGTGGAATTAGTGAATAAGAGATTGAGTGTATTGGGTTCTGAGAAGTGAGTCAAAATATTACAATACTTATAATTCTCATATCCCTAGTAAAATATTTTCCTTCTGTCTTCGTCCGTGGACGTAGGCTAAAAGTCGAACCACGTAATTTCTGATATCATAGTTTGTGCTCGTTCTTTATTTTCTTTCAATTTTATTTTAGTTGTGGCCCTACTTCACCCATAAATTTCCTAACATTTTTATATGCCTAATGTTGAAAATCTTGGAATTCCAATGTGGATAAAAAAATTTTGATTTTTCACATTAAGAACAATTTGATAATGGAGTTGATCAATTATTGCAATACATTGATGTTTCCAAGCATGGAGACAATTCTTTCTGTTTCATTTCTTTATGGTATACATCTAAACTATGATGATGCTTGAATACAAATGATTCTTTCTATAAACGCGTTCTTTCTAACAACAGCATCCATTTCACTCAGCGAAGAAGTTCCATAACTTGTTTAATTAATGAGAAAATTAGTTTAATGAGGCAAAATTTAATGATGCATCACAACCATATCATTTGGGACGAAATTTATAATAAATTTAATTTTATTCATTACAAATTAATAAATAAAAAAAAAGATCAAACGAAACTTGACTTAAATCAATTAATTAAACAAATTGTGCCATTTCAATTCGATTTAATTTGGTTTGCTTGTTTTATTCAGTTCAGTTGACTATTTTATTTCCTACCACTTTATCGTTGTCTATATCAACCCTTAACTGTGAAGAATACTAAAGAAACTGAATGATGACAGAGCGATGACAAATGAACTATAACACAGTATGGTTTTAAAGTGTTATTTGGTTAGTTTGTCATTTTCTTTTAATGTTATATGGTGTTACAGTTAATTATGTCTTTCTTTTTTTTTTTTAATATTTTTCTGTTCAGATATCGATTATCCTTAATTATTGTTTATTTGCAATCAAGACAAATTCATTATTTACTTACCTTAAAAATATATATATATTCTACTTCCACCCACAAAATTCTCATTTTTTATACTTTTCATTAGAGAATTGAATTTTCTTGGCTATTCATACTTAAATGCTTGTCGTGTTGATTGGTTATGTAATCAGATTCAACCCTATGCGATTCATGATCATTTTTCAATAATTTTATCTAAGACGACCATTGATTCTTGATGAGTGTTTAAAACGCAAAGAAAATGGTAAGTATCGTTGAGAAAAATATTTTACATTGTCTAATTATTGAACTTGGGTTAAATATATAAAATTTGAACAACTTTAATTTTTGAGTTAGTTTTTAAGTTGAGTTAGACTCGTAAACTTCTTTATGTATCAAAACTAGACTTATGCACAAGTGACCTCCCGCTATCTTATCACGTGTAATTTGACTACTCTGATCTTGAGTACACAAGGCCTGAAAGTATGAGTTTATCATGCAAGCTGAAAAGGAAGATAAAGAGTGGTGGTTTGCTTTTTGATTTCTGTAATGAGTTTATTAGTGTACAAATTTAGACAAAATGCTAATGGAAGGGATCTTAAGAAGTCATATGCCCACATTTGCAGTAGCAGTTGGGAAATTTCTCTCTTGACTTCAATGAATCAGGCGTGGAAAAAGCAAGCGGACGAATTGGCAAGCTGCGGATTTAATCATGATGAGCCATTAAGCCTGAGAAAGATGCTGCAGACATAAATGACGATGCCTGTATGATTTGCGCTGATGGGATGACTTTGTTTGCTGTGAGAAATTGCATCAAGCTTGCATGGGCATGGAAGTTACATTTTCTTTCTTATTGCTTTCGGAGTTTTATTTGTTTATTTATTTTTAATTTTTTGAACATATAATTAAAGAATCTTGAGAATTTGGATTGAATGCATGCAGAAAATACCACAAGGAAAATGGCTGTGTCCATTCGGCATTTGCAAATTTTGTGGTACCGGCCGCCCTGGTGATTTGCATGAGCGCAAACAACATCAAAGAAAATTGTTAGAATTGGCGTCCATGATGGGCTGTACCAGCCCAACATAAAAAACATCTAGACACTTCTTTTAGACTGAGAGATCCATATGATTGTAGCAACTCTAATTGGACTATAAAATTTATTACAATGTCTTCAATCACTCTCATCAACTTTTATACAAAACATAGGGAGCATACAGAGACGCAATGTGAGCTAAGGGAGTTTTCTTTTCTTATGATTATCTTCCGGTGACGTGAGAATTCTCCTTGAGATTATTCTTTGTTTTTAATTTAATTGATAATAATATAATCTCATTGTCATCCACTTTTGCATTCAAATATCAAAATATATGTTTTTAAATCTTCAATTAATCGTATGTTAAATATATACCAATATTAACATAAATATACATTACAAATTAAAACACTTTTTTTAAAAATACACTATGATTATTGCTAATATTCTATCTTTAATTATTTATGGGATTAGGATTCTTTCATGATCTTCTTCTAAATAAATTTTATTAAGTGGTTAATAAATAAATAAATAATAATTAAATCCAAATCCTCTGATAACAGTAAAAGACAGGTGACGCAAGATCTTAAAATGTAAGAAGATTTTTATTTATATTCTTGTTATATAGATCACTCGTGTTGTTTTTTTTTTTTTTTTTTACCTAAGGCAACTGTTTTTTCATAATTGTCGAGTCACTATATTTCGTGGCAAGAGATGTAAAGAGGTAAGTGTAAATTATTGAATTCTTTATTATTTCATGTATCATATATAACAATTTATTTCCCTTTATGCATGCTTGTAATTTCAAAATGGGATTTGTGAAAAGGTTTTCTCGGAGATCCAGAACAAGACATGAGCTAGGTAATGGATTTAACATGGAGTCTTGTCCGGATGAAGACGGAATGGGAACCGTATCCGAATTTGGATTTGCATACGAGACGAGTATGCAACTCCAAAGTTGCAGTAGCATGGAGGGTAATGGATGAACTTTTATTGCCAAATATGGATCCTCATTCTGCAATTTTAGATGTTTTTACACTGCTATATTAGAAAAGAATGATGAAATCATCTGTGTTGCATCAATAAGATGCAAACTTTCACTTTGTAGTTTGTTACTTTTTTTTTTTTTTTAAAGCACGGGTGCTTTCATTTTAACTTGAGTAATCACTTCATGTTTTATTACGGAATTTTTTATCCTGCATAAGATTTTGTAAGTAAAAATATCAAATAAATAATAAACAAAAAATAGATGAAGAGTAAAATCAATCACACAATATAAAAATAAACCACGGCCACAAGAATAATGAGAGAAAAATCTATTATGTGAAAAATTATTACAATCATTATAATATTTTTTCTTACACCCAAAACCTCAATAACACATAATCTCTCAATAGACATAATGCTTCTCTCATATTAGAAACTGTCTACTTAGTATTATATTCTACAAATAAGTGAACCTAATTAACTTTTCTCTATATAGAAATTATTTCTTTTCGGAGAAATATCTCTTTTCTTATACTAGTTATATTTCTCATAAGTCAAATCCTAAAGGAGAAATCAATTATTCCTTAAATAAAAATTATCATAAATAAGAAAATTACTAAATTAGAAAAGGTTAAGAAATATTCTAACTTAGGATTTACAAATCCTCGTTGAAAAAGAAAACATATTTCCGAACATGTTTTGCAGGGTGCATGGGACCAAGATAGCCGAGAAGCCGTTCGAAGGAATGTTCCAAAAATTATCACCTGAAATTGAATCTATATTACTAAATTACGAGAATTCTAAAATATATAAGAGGTATTATATCAATCATACAACAAACAAATAAATAATATTGCAAAGACAACTAACAATGAATGTGGCCCTACAAGGTATAAGGAAAGTTCATATAAAGCGCAAAATTCATTTACTGAAAGAAGGATTAGTTTCTACATAACCATATATAGAAAGGGTAAAGTGGCTTCTACAGACCTACGTGCAGTCTTGCATTTAACCCTTAACCAAAGGACCTTGTGGCTGGCATCTTCCACAAATTTCTTTCTCAACAAATAAGAGAGGAAAAGCTAAAAACTTTAGTAAACTAAACTTCCAAAGGGAATTTATTTTGAAGCAACTGGAAACAGATTTGCGTAAGAAATTTTCTAGTGCTACATCACATATTTTTAAAAGAGCTAACTTCATCGAAACTGGAAAGAGAAAAGGCAATTGAATGAATGATATAGACTATGACAATGAATTAGCAATAGAACCCATGAAAGCATTGCTCCGTAGTATACCGTTCGACGTTAATATGATAAAATAGAGGAAATATCTCGTATGCCTTCAAAATTTAATTAAATGATCATACGGATCTTTATTTCACTAATATGCTCTTGATTATAACAGTCCAATAATTGATTTTAAATAAAATTTTATAATAAATATAAATTAAACTTAAAGTAATATAATATATAAAATAAGATAAAATTTAAAAATATTCTGAATATTAGAAAAGTTTTTTTAACATTATTAATTTTCCATATTCTTTTAGTAATAATAAAATATATTTGACATATTAATAATATTAAAATAATTATACCTAACATTCACTGTAATTTATATTTTTTATTTATAATATTATTTTTAATTATGTCTATATTAGTATAAATCTTAAAGTCAAATTTTGAATTAATAGATTTTAGTATTAATAAAATACGTTAGGTAGGCTAATAATAACTTAATATTAAAAATAATTGTCATTATATACATTATTTTATTAATTAAATTTATTGTAATATTTTATTTGTATCATATGATATTTATTAATTAATTTTATCTTATTACTGTATTTATATTTATTTAAGTTGTTATAATCAAACGGTATAATAGTTATTTATGAAATTAAGAGAGTCTTTGCGATTATTTAAGCAAACCTTGAGGATTTGAATGATTTTTTCTGATAATATATTATAATAAAAACGAAAGAAGACTACTGCCATTTGCCAACAATTGATTATTCTTAATAAATTTCATGTTCCAAACTAACAATCTGTACAGTGTACTATGTCATATTCACTTTATCAAATTCTAAAAAGGGTTATTTTCAAAAATGTTTTATCTTCTAAGAGGTAACATTTACTTCGGAACTCAAAACAAAAGCTTCTGACTGTCAGTCTTATACAATAAAAAAAAAGATAAATGGTTATTCAATGTTTGAGATTTTTACAAATTAAATACTTAAAATAAATGCTCTTTATTTTTTCAAGAACACTTCTCAAATAGTACAACTTTTATTTTTTTTCACTCTCTACAATTCAGAGGTTTTGTTGCTTCTTTTGAGACTAAACTGAATACATGAGGCGATATTTATATATATTACAAATCAATCACAACAATTCATTTAATTTATTCAACTAACACATAAATCCTGACCATTTTTCAAAACTTACCAACATACTCATCTCCTTTATTTCATCAACCACACTAACCTTACCTACCACAATACTAACCTTACCTACCACAAGAAGCTTCTATAAGTTGGGTTTGGATTTCTTCAAGTTAGATCAAGTTTATGATCCAACACCCCCCTCACCCTTAAACTTGATCCTATAACACCAAACAAATTTCTGAATTTTATAAAGTCTTCTTGCTTGAGTGGCTTGGTGAATATATTAACTGTTTATTTTTATGATTTCACATACTTGAGTTGTACTTCTTTCCTTATAATACACTCCCTTATGAAATCATAACGATTGTTGATGTGCTTACTTTAATCATAGAATACATAATTCTTAGCTAAAGTAATTTTTGATTTATTGTCAATAAAAATCTCAATTGGTTCTTCTTGTGGTAAGTTCAACTCCTTCAATAAATTCCTAAGCGAAATTGCATGATAAACATTTGATGCATCAGCTACATACTCAACTAAACAAGTGGAAAGTGTGATAATTAGTTACTTCTTTGGCATCCATGTGAAAGCAGTGTCTCCCATAAAGAACATAAATCTTGCGGTGCTCTTTTGATCATCTATATCTATACCTCAATCACTATCGCTATATTCAATAAGCTTGTAATCATTAGAGAATGAGTATAATGAGTCGAAATCAATTGTTCTTTTGATATAGCGAAAGATTTTTTTTTTTTTTTAGTGGCTTTGAAATAGGTGGTCTTTAGGCTTTCTATTTATCGACTCACAAGTCTAATAACATAAAAGATGTCAGGTTTCGTGCACGTCATATAGCGTGAGCTTCTATCTAAACACTTAAAAAAGTTAGATCTATACTTTTGCCTTCATCATGTTTAGATAACTTAACTCTGTATTCTACTAGTGTACCTTTTGGCTTGCAATCATGCATTTTGAACTTTATGAGTATTTTCCTTGCGCAATTTTCTTCGATAACAAATATGCCTTTTTTCTTTTGCTTGACTTTAATACTAAATTAATATGCCATCAATCTGATGTCAATCATCTCAAACTCTTTAGTCATTACTGTTTTGAACTCTTTAAATAAACTTAGATTGCTTAAAGTAAAAATAAGATCATCCATGTACAAGTTTATAATCAAAATGTCTCCATCTTTGACTTTGACATAGAGAGCATGTTCATATGGGATTTGGTGAAGGCATTTCTTGAAAATACTTGTCAATTCTGTTATTTCATGCCCTTGATGCTTGCTTTAACTTATAAATAGATTTTTTCAACTTTAAAACGTTGTCTTCATATTCTTTCACGACATAACCCAATAGTTGTTCAATGTAGACTGCTTCTTCGAAGAATCCATTTTGGAAAGTTGACTTTACATCCATTTGAAAAATCTTATATTTTTTTTTAGTAACCAAAGAAATAATAAGTCTAGTAGTTTCAAGTCGGGCTACAGGAGTAAATATCTCATCGTAGTCTATGTCGACCTTTTAAATATAGTCTTTTTTAATTAGCCTCACTTTATGCCTTTTAATCCCACTTTCGACATTTCTCTTCTTCTTGTACACCAATTTGACACTGATTGCTTTATGACTTTTGTGAAGTGTAACAAGTTCCCAAGTGTCATTCTTCACGACGGCTTTGATTTCTTTATCTATTGCTTTTATCTACTTCTCATATTGTATAGCTTCTTAGAAGTATATTGCCTCACAATCAATAAACTGGAAAATAAGATTGATATTATCAAGCCTCTCAATTATTTCTTAAAAATCTTGTAAACTTCTTGTGTGTGCCATATCTCTCTACTCTAGAAATAATGGTGGTGAATCTCCATTAGTGGTTGATGTTAGTGAGGTAGTGGAGTAATATAATTTTGTTGTTCTTCTCATACTTGCTCTTTTATTGTTTGTGCATCTTGTTAAATAAGAAAGAAGTTGAAGTTATTTATTTTAAGACCAAAATCTCATTCTCTTATTCATCGAAGATTATAACTTGGCTAATTATGATATTCTCGTTGTTTGGATTATATAGTTTGTATTCTCTAAAACTGTTGTCGTAGTCAATGAAGATAAACTTCTTGTTTTTATCATCCAACTCAGTTCTTCTTTCATCTAATGCATATATATGAGCTATGCTTCTAAAGGCTTTTAAATTAGTGACGCCAAACTTTGTTTCACTTCATGCTTTTTAAGGAGTCTTTTCATATACACTTCTTATTGGAGATTGGTTGGACAAATATATGCAATAGTTTTTACCAAAAGTTCCTTAGGTAATCTTTTGCTTTTTCAGCATGCTTCTTACCATGTTGAGGATAGTTCTATTTTTCCTTTCTACTATGTCATTTTATTAAGGATATCATGAAACAGTCAGAGGAAGTCGAATTCCATTTGTTTCACAAAACTTTTGGAATTATTTGAAAATGAATTCTCCTCATTGATCAGATCTCATAATTTTAATCTCGTGTCTACTTTCCTTTTTCACTGCAGCTTTGAACTTTTTGAAGACTTAAAAAACTTCTAACTTTTACTTTTAAAAATATTCCTAAATTTTTCTTGAAAAATCATCTGTGAATAGGAGAAAATAATTACTTTTACTGAGGGAGCTTTACTTAATTGGACTGTATACATCTATGTAAATAAGCCCAACTGGCTTTTGAGCTATTGTTTTTGACTTATTCGAAAAAAATTTTCTAAACTGCCTATTAAGTAAACACCTTCACAAACATGATTAGGATGATTGATTGAAGGTAAGCCTTTTACAATATTCTTATTTAATAGTAGCTCTAGTCCTCGAAAGTTGAGATGTCTATATCAAATATGCCCAATTCAGGTCGGATCTTTTGTGACAAGCCTTAAAACACTTTGTGACATCTAAAATTAATTGACACTTTATAACATCATTTAAAGGAAACAATCTATTATTGGACATTCTCATCTTTATAATTAGGTTTCATTTGTTTTCTGTTAGAAAAAGAGTATAATTTTTTAGGTAGATATTATGGTCATTTTCTAAAAGTTAACCCAAACTTAGAATGCTAATTTTAACATTTGGCACATAGTAAACATTTGAAATTAATTGGTGGCTACCATCTTTTGTGCAAAAATAAGTGTTACATTTTTCCTTCACAGGTGCTCTAAAATCATCACAAAAAAAAAGACGTTGCCATTCCCATATTCTTTTAATTCCATGAACATGCTTTTGTTTTTGCTTATGTTATTACTAACACCTATGTTAAGATACCACATATTATCTTGAACTCCACTGGTGTCATTATATGTTAGTAAAAATGTACCATCTTCATTATTACTCTCTTTAACATATTACTTTCTTATCAACTCTAGTACTTTGAGCTTGACACTCTGAAGTATATTACCGAAACTTTTGACAATTATAACATTATACTTGCGATTAGTCGTATCTTGATCTTGAGTGTTATTTTCCTCATCCTTTAGTTTAGCTTACTCTTTTTTCATAATCAGAGTTGTTATTAAATTTTCAGCCTCGTCCACAACCACGACCTCTACCTTGGACATATCATCTTCTCTCATTATGGGAGTTTTTTTCCATTTTTTTATTGACTTTCATTTTTAAGAGTTGTTCTTCGACCTCATATTTCTTTTTTTATACTTTTTTTTCTTTGTAGGCATGCAACCTTCCTTAAAGTTGCTCGATTGTTACAACCTCTAGATCTTTTGTTTCCTTAATTATCATAACAATATAGTGAAACATTAAATCCATCAAATGAAGTATCTTTTCAATTATCCTTACTTTATTTGGCTCTTCACTATTTCTTTTTTATTCATTAGCAATAGTCACAACTCGAGTAAAGTAATCCAAAGTAGATTTAGATGCCTTCACTACTAGAAAAATGGCCTTTAGTGATACTAAAATAGTGTCACTAATTACTTTTAGTGACACTTATTAATAGTGTCGTTGATCCGGGAGTCGGAAAATATCGACACTTGAATGTGGTGTCGTGGATTCATCATTACTATAGTATTATAAATTTTATGACACCATAGTGATAGAAATTACTAATAATTATTACGTGTCAAAAGTTCGTATTATTATAGTATTACTGAACTCAATATTTTTTAATATTTTTTATATTAAAAATCTGAACTCACTATAGTATTATAGCCTTAATATTTTTTAAAATCTGAAAAAAAATCAATTATATACATTAGATTTTAAAAAATAATTATAAAAATTATAACAATAGCAAATCCTGAACTCCAACATTTCATCAAGTACAAAAGCCCTAGCCCAACAACATCACTCACACTCATACACTCATAGATCATCATGGTCCCTCAATCTTAGCCATTGATCTGATCTCACCACAATCTCCCGCCTCCGATCGATGTTCATCAACATCAAATCTAGGGATTTCCTCTTTAACCGCCACCAACGCCATGTCATCCAGGATCAATTATCATCACCACCACCACCAGGAGAACAAAACCAACGGCCAGATCTTTACTCAGCCCTGTCCCCATCTCGCCGACTTCCGCACCCGCAACGGCACCAAACCATTCCGAGCCATCTAGGACTGCCTACCACGTCTAATACCTCGCGATTGCCAAGGCAGAAGAAATTCAAGTAGTCTTGTGGCACATATTTGTTTTCGAGTCCAGCTTCCACTAGAGCCTTGTAAATTGTTTCATATATCATTTGCATTGAGTTATGCTGTAGCAAACATAAAAAATAATACTAGGTGAAGAAAATAATATTGAAGCTTCAAGTTAGATACGTGAATTGATGTGTTTATATCCTTCATTTGTTTGTTATCACAAAGGTTCTCACCTAAGTCTCTGTGAGAATCCTAATTAAATGATGAGCCAATAAAGTATTGGTTTTCAATATAGATGAAGTGTTGGGCATCTCGGACTGTCTTAACATAGGCTGTATGTATGCTCATGTCTATGAGGACATTCTTTCTATATACTAGGTTCTGATACAATGTAACTAATTTGTTAGTTGATCAATCATCATCCGCTCATAGTCACCAAATTTAATTACTTGTTCTTACCAAGCTTGTAGCATCTCTTGGGTCAACTGGAAAGCCTTTCACATAATTTGAATCAATTGAGCGAAAAACCTTCAAGTGCTAGGAAAATTAGTAAAAAAAATATCTATATTGAAGGAAAAACTGAAAATGGAAAGTTCTGGAAAGTGAAAACTAGTATCTAAATGACATCAAATGTACCTGAGCATGCCAAGCATAGCGAATTACTGATTCGGTCTAAAAAAACTGGTGTTCAATCAAAGAATCCTTAAGAACTCAAAAAGAAATGCTGAAGCAATTTATGGCTTCATGCTAGCTACGACTATAATCTAGAATAGGCAAAACTATGAAACAGTAGCTATAAGGGTGCATTGTGAAGATATAAATTTATAAAAACCAGTCACTTGGTTAGCCACAGCCCACATAATGGCCTGGCCTGGTGGGATCCTCATATGACGGGGCAGGAGTCCTCTCCACATGGCTTTGTATTTTAACTCACCCCTGCCTCAGCTCGGTGCCATCAGCCTTGTCTTAACAACATCAAAAGGGTCAGTGCATACTGCTGAAAATTAAAATTTTCCAGCACCAGTACTGTAACTTTGAAAAATCATAACAATTCATGCTTTAAGAATTTTTGAACATGAAATATATCAGCTGAAAGCTCAGGAAATCTAGTTTAAAACAATATAATTAGTTTCACATGAGTCTAGGTAAATCAAATGATATTTAGTGTAATATCCACACTGCTCTAGCATCTCAAGATTACTAACAACATCCAAAAGGTTTTACAATTTCACATATGATCTAGACTTAAATCAATATTAACAATTTTAGAGGGATTGAAAACTAATAGAATACGAACAATATAAATATGCAACATGTTTCTTCCAAACATCACCTTTGCACTCACCTCTCGCTCCTGTGAGTATTATCCAAAGCCAAGAATCCAACACGCCGTCAAAAGAATTTGCAGCGCCAACTTCGAACCAGAAATGACTAATAGTGACCCAATGTGAGGCCTAAAGTGTGTGTGTAGAATGTGAGGCCTAAAGTGCGTGTGTGGATTTTTTCTTTAATAATAAGAAATCTATGAGTATTTATATTAATAATAATGAACAACCCTAAACAGATTTAACTCCAAAGAGACTGCCCAACCCTAAACAAAAATGAGCAGGATGCACTATAAATCTCTCAAACTACCGTCCAATTAAAATTAATGAAGAAAAATGCTCATTCCTACAATTGCTTAAGCTACAGAAAAATAGGCAAAGAATGGGTTCAATAAGTATCCATCATATAGGAAAATATATTTACACATCTATTTTCAGAACTTATGGATTCAAAGAAAAAAGAGTTTGTGTTGATCAACAACAGCCTGAAGATATAGATACAAGTTATACGAGGAACTAACAAGACATCAACTGAATCTCAACATCAGCAGAAAAGTTCCAAAAGGAACAAGGAATACTCCTTGACATATGTAAAAGATAAAGTATACCTCTAAAGATTTCATCGCATCGTTCGTTGCATTGTGCGGACAATACCCGAAATTGAGACAATACCCGGTGCAAACCATCACGAATTCTACTTGGGCTTTCAGAGCATTCCTAACCTAAAAACAAAAGCATATAATTAAAAATTGAGAAGAAGAACTACTAGCTTAGTAATAGACCAATTTTTGTGAGTAAAAAAGCTTACCAGCAAGCTGGTTAGATCTTCATTTTTATGACCGCATATGGCGCATAAGTCCAAAGCCTTAGGCAAATCAAGCAACTTCTTTTCCTGTAAAAAGACTACATGCTGAATTAGTGAACAAAATGTACTGGAGAAAAAAATGACAACCAAAATAATATCTCATCCTAATCCCAAAAGAAAGCAGAATACCATTACCATGAAATAACTTTCACACACAATAATTAGGCAAAAGTTACACAAAGGCAATAAAAAATCCTCATGAAAGATCGATCCACTTAGTAAGCATCATTACAACATTTATCAAATCCATTCAAACTACATAAAATAAACTGAGAGAGGAAAACTAAAACCCTGTTTTACAAAATCTGCAAGAGAAACCCCTAACCCATCTGCATGGTCTTTTGAACTAAGGCTATCAGCGATGACGAGCACCAAGATCCTCGTTGGAAGATCTGCATTGCGTGTTGCACACCGAAAAGAATGACCAATAAGTAAACGATCCAAAATTGAAAATGAAAGGGGATTGGCATAACTAATAACCGAGACTTACATTCGATAAAATAGCATAAAAACACGGCGGCTTAGTTCGAGCTCCCCTACAATGACCCTTGCAACTACTCCCTTGGCTCCTCGATATGGAAAATCATACCATCTACTCCTATACTTTAAGAAACTATCCAAAAATTTATGCAATGACACGTCACTAGCCACTACACATATCAAACATGCAACAAAAAACAGTCAAAAAATTGATCAATCGAAATTGGAAAGACTATTAAGAGTTTCAATGAAAAATAAATAAATAAAACCTTGTCGCCACAAATCTCTAGGGTTTAATTTGAGCAACCTAGACAACTCTCTGTTCAAAAGATCCACAACTCTCTGGGACTCGATCGGATCGAGACCTCCTTCGTCGGCGCCCAGTCCAGCAGCGACGGCTTCATCATGGGGCAAGTAATTTACGAAATTACCACAGCCTGTTGGATTCGGAGAGGAGGATGGAGAGGGAGGGGAAGAGGAAGAGGACAAGCGCGGACTGGAGGGAGGCAAAGAGGTGAACGGGGGAAAGCATTGAGAGATGGGTGAGAGTTAGAGAGATCGACCTTAGGTTTTTTTTATCTTTTTGTTATTATATTTTTGTTTTTAAAATCTTTAAAACGAACAAATTAAGTTAATTCAATATGGCTTGTTGGTCTCCGTTTCAAATGTTAAAGTTTTAAATTTTAGAAGTCTCAGGTTCGAGTTGGAACTAAAACAACTATTAATGATTTTTTTTTTATCTCTAATACTTTAATGTCAGTGATTATTGATGTTTAATTTACTAACACACTAGTATCAATAACCTCTAATACCTTCTTGTTAATAGGTGCATTTGTTCACGATTACTGATACTTTTTGCTAAGTATCAGTAAACTAAGTGTCAGTAAATGTCATTTTTCTAGTAGTGCTTTATAAGTAAGGATTCAAATTCTCCTTTTCATATTTAAAAATAAACTTTCTTGAATTGTTCGGCTCCTTTATAAGAGGTCTACAGACTTATCCCAAGCTTCTTTTGCTGAAATTACGCTAGCAATTTTTTCAAAAGCATCTTTATCTAATTATTGAATGATGAGATATTTTATTTTGCTCTCTTTCTTTTTCAAGTCTTTTAAACTTTCCTTTGCGCTATAATTAAACTAGCTTCATTTTTTAGTGGAGTAAAGACTTTTTCCACAATTTTCCATACATCATATGCAATCAATAGAGTTTTAATTTTGATACTCCATTTAACAAAATTGCTTATCTTTAATTTTAGAACTTTAAATGACATCATACCACCATTTGCCATAATTCACTGTAGAGTACGAGGCACATCTAGTCTATAATTAAACTCCAATTATAAATGTAAATACATAAATAAACAACTTTAAAACTTGTATGAAGAAATCTTATTCTCATTATAAATGCTTAATCAACACATGTATCCAATTTTTTTGTGAAAAAATAACAAATTAAAAAAAATAAACGTTCCACAAAGTGAATCAAACTGATAAGTTATTTGAGGACAAGACACGTGTAACAAAATCTATGATTGTTTGATGATGAATATGCTTTAGAAACGAAATTATAAGGAAAAAGAGAAATAAGACAAAAATGACTACTATAGCTAAACAATTTTGTACACAACACTCTACTAATTTTGAGTTTAGCAATTGTTTCAGCAGAATTAATTTAAATTTAATAACTAATTTATATAAATTTATTTGAAAAATAAATTTCAGAAAGAGTTAATAATGCTATACTCATTGAATGACAAAATTTACCTCGATGACCAACCATATCAACAACTTGAAAATTATATTTTTGTAACTCATAACGTTGGGTAATAAAACAGACAGTCTAGTCTTCGACAATGTTGCAGCTATTGTATGAAATGAAGAGAGCATGCAAAAAAAAGAAGACAGGTAGGTGAATTTATAACAAACAAAAGCACTATCAATAACGAGAAGGAGATCAATAAAACGTAGTCCTAATAGAAGTCACAATCATAGTATATCAAATTCAAAAAGTAAAAAAATGTCAAATGTTATAATTATGGCAAGAAATGGCACGTCAAGAAAGAGTGTTAGAGTAAACAAAAGAGAAGAAAGTGTAAAGTTGGCTCATCAATTAATTCGAGGTTATATGACAAGTACTTCTGGTGATGGAAAAATTCTATACAGAGAGGGAACAACTATTGAAGAATGAAGGAAGCAGTTATATAATGTCTGGGTTATAAACTTAGGAGCAATATATATGATCTCTTGGAGAGAGTAATTTCACATATATGAATATATCTTAAAAGGATATGTATATATGGGTGATGATCATGTCTTGAAGATTGTTAGTATTAATACTATCAAACTAAAAATATCTGATCTTACAGTTCACATAATTCATTAGGTACAACATGTCAAAAGCCCGAAGAAAAATCTACTTTCTTTAGGATAAATTAAATAGTCTTAGGAGCAAAACTCATGCTAAAAATGAAATCATGAAAATTGTTAGAAGCACACTTGTATCGATAAAGGCATAAAAGATCAATGCAAATCTGTTCAAGCTTAAAGTGAAAAAAATACAATAAGTTGATGCGTGTGTTATATCACATGAAGAATAGCCAATAATATATGGCATCTCAAACTTGGCCATATGTCAAAATAAGGTTTGAAGATTCTCTCTAAGTGAAAATTGGCTCAAATCAATTAATATATCATTTTACAAGTATTGTGTGACAAGTAAGCAGCATAGATTGTATTTCAGCATATTTAAAGCCAAAAGTAAATGTATTCTAGAATTAGTTCATTCTAATATTTAGGAATCACCTGATTTATCTCTAGGTAGTGCAAAGTACTTATTGACTTTCATCGATGATTACTCTAAGAGACGTTAGGTGTATATAATTAAGAAAAAGTTGGATATGTTTTCAATATTCAAAGAATACAAAACACAAGTTTAACTTGAATATGGAAAAATATCAAGTACTTGAAGACAAATAATGGTGGAGAATACACAGATGGTGAGTTTCATACATTCTATAAACAATAAAGTATTTAAAGATAGTTCACGGTAGCATACACTCCTCAACAGAATAGAGTGACAAAGCGGATGAATAAGACTCTTATAAAAAGATTAAAAGTTATATTGAGAACTGCTAGTATACCCAACTCATTAGGGCGAAAGATGCCAAAATTACTTATTATATGGTTAATCAGTCTCTATAAATAGTAATTAAATTGAAGACACTAATGGATATATGGACTAGAAAGCTAGCTAATGACTCTCACCTACATTTATTTAGATGTCTTGTGTAAGTAATGTATAATGCTCAAGAAAGAATAAAACTGGATCAAAAATCCAGAAGTGTATCTTCTTAGAGTCTGTTGATTAAATACAAAGGTATCGTTTATGGGATCTTATTGCCTATAAGATAGTCATTAGTAGAGATTTTATATGTGTAGAAGATCAACTAAAAATGAGAAATGAAGATGATCCTAATGTAAAGAAAAAATCAGAGACTGTACCGGATATGTGAAAAATAATTTGAAAGATTATAATTCTTTTAAAGTAGCACTATAGCATGAGGAATAAGAACCAATCGAGTCCGAGGCTCTTGCAATTTATCGGTAAACTCGTGAGAAATGATGTTTGTAGGGCACTCGAGGTATGTAATAAAGATTAATGTTACATACTGTCTTTAACAAAAGATAAAGAGTCATCAAATTTCTATGAAGTTTTAAACAACTCATATGTTGCTTTGTGGATGATAACAATGTAGAGAGAAATTGAAACTCTATATAAGAATAAAACTTGGGAACTTATACCACTGCCACATGGAAGAAAAGCCATTGGTAACAAATGGGTCTACAAGATCAAACGAGATGACAATAATCTGGAGATGTATCATGCAATATTGGTTGTGAAAGGAGATGCTTAGAAAGAAGGTATTAATTTCATCGAGATATTTTCTTCAGATAGTTCGACTCATCACAGTCAGAGTAGTCTTGACGATGTTTGCTATCTTTAACATACATCTAGTATAATCAGATGTGAACACTTTATTTTCCCATGGAAAACTTAGCAGAATCTATATGCTCCAACAATACATTTTTTTGAAATAAGAAAGGACAACTTGGTTTCCAGGTTGAACAAATTTCTATATGTACTCAAATAGGCGCCGAGGTTTGGTATAAGAGATTTTATTCATTCATTATAAACCTTAGATAAAATATACTTAGTTCAGATCATTTGTACATATTACAAGAGGTTTAAGGAGAATAATTTTATCTATATGTGGATGACATGTTGGTAGCAGATCC
The DNA here is from genome assembly GCA_025617385.1 of Murraya koenigii. Classification (NCBI taxonomy): domain Eukaryota; kingdom Viridiplantae; phylum Streptophyta; class Magnoliopsida; order Sapindales; family Rutaceae; genus Murraya; species Murraya koenigii. Next base: position 11,513,632 of record CM046819.1, read on the forward strand.
CCATAAAGATTAAGACCAATAATTGAAGATAAAGTTGGCTAGGGAGTTAGAAATGATGGACTTAGGACCTGTAAATAAGATTCCAGTAATGCAAATTTATTGAGATAAAAATAACAGGAAGATTTGACTTTTTCAGAAAAATTAATCGATAAAATCTAAAAATGCTTCAACATGCCAGATTGTAACCCGATTTATTCTCCACTTTTGGTTAAATTCAAGTTATTTTTAAGTATGTATCCTAGTAATAAAGCAAAAGAAAAGAGATGTCTTAAATACCATATGTTTCAGCAGTGGGAAGCTTAATGTTCGCTATAATTTGTATAAAACTAGACATATCACAAGTAATAGGATGGTCAGTAGATATATGGCGAATCTTAGTGGAGAGCATTGGAAAACTATAAAGATGATTTTAAGATACATCAGAGAAATCTCTAATGTTGCACTATATTATGGAGGATCAGAATATACTATTAAGAGCTATATGGATTTAGATTTTATAGGCAACCTTGTTAAAAGAAAATCTACTAATGGCTGAGTGTTTACACATGCAGGAAGAGCTATAAACTAGATTTCAAAGTTACAAACCATTATAACTTTATTTAAAATAGAAGTAGAATACATGTCAGTTACATAATTTTGTAAGGAAGTTGTTTGGATGCAAAGGCTATTGAAAGAGAGCTCGAATACAAACAAGAGAAAATTCCTATATTTTATGACAGTCAAAGTACCTTGCACATTACAAGGAATTCAGCCTTTCATTCTAAGACAAAGCACATAAGAGTACAATAACACTTCCTTCAAGAGGTAGTGAAAAATGGAAATATAGATTTGTAGAAAATCTACACCAACGAGAAACTAGCAAATATTTTGACCTAGTTAATAAATGTTGACAAATTTGAATGAAGTAGATCCTCTTGTGTCCTAATAGAAATATAAGCAATATGACAATGGCGAAGCAGAAAGAATGATGTATAGATTGATTGGTTCTCAATCAAATCTCCAAGTAGGAAAATGTCAAAACTAATGGCTAATGGATTACTGCATTTTGCCAAGTTCAGTGCTGCCCAAAGAAAAAAAATTAAAAATAACAATAAATATTATTTTAATAGCAAAATTTTGGCTATAAAATGAGAGTTCCCTATTAGGTTAATCCATTCCATTTTCCTTAGTTTTAACTTTTATTTAGAGAAGAAGTTGAGAGTTTTGAGGAATGAGAGATTAAGAGTTATAATAAACTTTTGTGTGATTAGTGATTTGAGAGTTTTAGTGTATTGGAGCTTTAGGTTGTGAGACAAAATACTAGTAAAATATTTTCTTATGTCTTCCCTTGTGGAAATAGGCTAAAAGACTAATCATGTAATTTTTTATGTCTTCTTTGTGTGTTTGTTCTTCATTTTTCTCTAATTTTATTTTAGTTGTGCCCCTACTTCACCCATCAATTTCTTAACAAAAATGACAATAAAAATAATGGAATACATAATTAGTACAATAGTCCACACAACATGCATAAATTTAACTTAAAAAATTGAACATTGCCAAACAAGAATAATACCTATACAACAATGCTCTCTTGTATCCCAAGAATTTGAACCTTGTGTTGAGAAGCATATTGGATGCCAGCAAATCATTTTTAGCTCTTTCAAAATCCTTGAAAAAAATTAATTTGAAAAGATTTATACTTACAAACACATAAAAATATTCTACAAGCTTCTTAGATCAGTTTAATTCTTACCTTTACCATTTTTTTTTGGAATAAATTTATTAGCTTTTATTTGCTTCTTTTAAATATGGGTCTACCTTTAGCTTAAACAACTGGTGGAGTAAGAATTTTATAATTCTCATTTGGAATATATGAAAGCTCTTTTCTTTTTTTACTCTCATTAATCAAACTCAAAAACTTCTTCTACCAATATCTACCTTAGATGTTAGTTTCTTTTTCAAATCATTCATCACCTCCAATACCATATTGCATTTATCCACATTATCATTAGCTGAATCTACCACCTAATAAAATGACCTACTCATCTTATTAACTTTGAGACCGTTAAGATTAACACTCCAATTATATTGTAACTTACATTCACCTTAATGTGATATCGTTTAACATCTTTCCTCTACTGCCTTAAAATGCATTGTACAGGAACATGAAAAAGTCTTCTGTGAGTAAGCACAACAGGTATATGTCAATGTAATATTCTTCTAAAATCAAATAATCAAAAATTATATTTAACTTCACGAATAGCCTCATTAAAGCAATTTGTAAAAGAGATACTACGACGAACTATATATTCGTATTGTTCAACAAATTGTTTCAAGATAGTTTTTGAATTTACGTAATTTATTAAAAAAAATGCATGCATATTTACATTCACTGTGTTGTCACAAAAAATATACCGGCACGTCTTTCAATTAATAACCCTGCTAACTAATCATTGTTGTGAATTTTTTACTTTTAATAAACAAAGCCCAATGTTCTTCAAATTTGTAAGAGACTAATGAATCGTATATACACAACATTTTTCACATTAACCTTACTTGATTCATATTGTTGATAATTTTTTAGCTTTTCAAGCAATTTTTTCATTATATGCTACAAGCACCACATATGCCATGCATTAGGAAAAAATAATTTCAATTGCCTTTTGCATAAGAGTACAATGATGTTTAGAGCCCTACCATTCATACATGTGAGCTAAGAATGCAAAAGCCTCGGCCTAAATTTTGGCCCGATTGACCGCACCTAAATTTTTCAAGTTTTTACTTGAATTTAAGGGTTTCGGGCCTGGCTCGAGCCCAAATATCAAAGCCGGTTAAAATTGGGTCAAGCTTCAGGCCCTACCTCCACCGACTCATCCCAAAATTTAAAAGTTAAAAAAAATAATAATTTGTTTATATAGCTTTATAAAATATGATTTTGGATTATGTTTATTTTATTATTTATATAATAATATGGTTGAGAGCTTGAGTGATTCTTATGTTTATGTTAAATTTTAGTATATATGAGAGGTTATCACCGTTTTTTTTTTAATTTTAAATTTCTTAAATTAAAAAAATCTTTTAAAAAAATTTATGTAATTTGGGCTTAGATAAAAAAGTCTGACTTGACCCTAACTCAAATAAGGTCAGATTCTGCCTACCTGAAATCCAAATGATCGGGCTTTTTTTTTTTAATCAAGCTTTTTATTTCTTTGATAAGGTGAGGCACTCAAATTTGGTAAAACCCAAGCCCGACCCAACCCATTACTATCTTTAATTTTAAGCCAAGATTTAAAAGGCCATATGAATATGTATCAATATCCTCTCTACAAATAAAACCACATCCTAATAAAATTATTGACCGTGATGCGATTGGCCCCCTACGAAGGCACATAATGACATATCATACTTGTTTGTTAAATTTGTTGAGCCAAATGTGATCGCGTCGCCAAGCTTTTTGTTTGCATCCCTATTCCTTGCATCAACCCAAAACATATTTCTCAAACCACAATCTTCATCTAAATTTATAGTATAGAAGAAGTTTAACTATCAGCCTGCATTTTTAAAATATAACCTTGTACTGCATTACAAGGTTTTAAGAAACAGCCTTTGCTATGCATAGTTCTATTTGTTTTAAGAAACAGCCTTTGCTATGCATGCTAAGGTCATGGTTATGTTATGAACACTAGAGCGCAATTTACACTTTCAATCAAGACATACAGTAGCATTAATTTTAGCCTTATAATTAATTCGTTTTTGTTATGGGAGACAATTTAAATGCATGCCTTGATTTACATCTTGATTTGCCATTTTGTGATCAATTGAAACTCACGAATTTCAACGCCCCTTCACCGTCTTTACATGATGATTCGTAGAACTGACACAATTAACTATATTGAAGATCATTCCAACTTTGGGCTTTTCTAATTTTTCTTCAACAGCTATTGCCTTTTCTATTTCACTCTTACCATCAACTTGATTTATGTGAAATTAGTTTGTCCAGTCGAAATATATTAGCAAGGATCATCAATTAAAATGATATCTTTTACAAATTCATAAACAATGTTAACAATGTTAACACAAAAAAAAAAACTCAAAATCAATATTTGTAGGTAAATATAGTCTTCAAATTCTCTTGGTCAAGTTTCTCCACCTCAATCATTACAAATAAATTAAAATGATAAAAGAATTCTTCTTGTTGAATTAATTCTGGAAGAGTTGTATTAGTTTTTATGGGAATATTAGTGATATCGTGAGCAAGAATTGGTTATTAGAAGTGAAAATAAAATCCATATAATAGAGGGTAAAATTATAATTTACCTTAAATTAAAAAATATTAATGACTCAGCAGATATTGCAATGGAGACTCAAATTGACATAATAAATATTAGTAACCTACCAATGTTGTTATCATTAAGAATATGCCAATTTCACCACAAGTCTGATATAATAATCATTATGTGGAATGCATTCACAATCTAAGAAAAATAGAATATAATAAATGCATCTAAACATAAAATCGTAAGTTTCAAGAATTAAAATTAATTTATAAAAATAAAAATGTTATTCTATAATACCGTGATTAATACCATCATTAAGCCTAAATTATATAAATGACATATGAGACATTTAAATTTAATATAAAACTTGTAAATCAATGTTAAGTATAAAAATAAAATATAAATTATGTAAATAGAACATAAGACTTGGAAATGTAAAGGTAAAATAAGTAAATTAATGTAAGAGTGATAAATTTGAATATTATTAGTAAACTGAGCAAAAACTTACAGATGTAATGTAAAACTTATAAATCAACATTAAATGTGAAATAAAACATAAATTCTGCAAATGAAATGTAAAACTTATAAATAAAAGGTAAAACAAGTAAATTAACTTAGGAATGGTAAATTGATGTATCATTGGTGAATGAAACAAAAACTTATAAATTTAAATTGAATCTTGTAAATTAACATTAAATATAAAATAAAACATAAATTATGTAAATGAAATTTAAGATTCGTAAATAAAAGATAAAACAAGTAAATTAACATAGAAGTGGTAAATTGGTATATTAGTAAATAAAACAAAAACTCATGCATGTAACATAAAATATGTGAATCAACATTAAGTGCAAAATAAAACATAAACTATGTAAATAGAATATAAGACTTATAATTGGAAGGTAAAACGAGCAAATTAGCATAAGAGTGGTAAATTGTTGAATTATTAGTAAAGAAAAGAAAAACTTACAAATATAATATAAAACTTATAAACTAACGTTAAATATAAAATAAAACATAAATTAAGTAAATGAAACATAAGACTTATAAACAAAAGATGGAACAAATAAATTAACATAGAAGAGTTAAGTTGATGTATGATTAGTAAACAAAACAAAAACTTATAAATGTAAACTAAAACTTGTAAATCAACATTAATCATAAAATAAAATATAAATTATGAAAAAAGAATGTAAAATAAATAAATTAATAGTTAAAATAACAACTCCTTATAATATTAATTACCTTATATATTTATTGATTTTGTTTTTAAATTGAATAAGGATAGCTTTAGGTTTATGTAATACATGTAATAATATATTTGAAATTTTATTAAGGATAAAAGTTATTCTCAGAATTAGATTTTGAAAAACTATTATTTTTATGCTTTTTAAAGCTATTTGTAAGATAAGGCAGTTTTGTATATTTATATATCTCTTCAACAACAATCCTAAATAATGTTTAAGCACATGTAAGAAGTAAAGTTTAAAATTACAAGAAGTATGTATAAAACTAAAATTAGATCCAATTTTATTGATGTATCATATATGTCTAGTAATATAAGAATATATTTTTATTTTGTTTTAACTTGATCCACATTAAGAAAAATAATTTTGCTTAATTAACCTATGTAGTAAACAAATACTATGAGAGAAAAATAAAATAAAAAATTTATAAATGTCTTGGAATGAATATAGAATATATAGTTAAATCAATTCAATAAAACTAATTCCAATTGTTTTCAATACAATTTTTTTGTTTTTAATTGATGAGTGCTTTAATTAAATTAAATGAATAAATCACATTCTATTTATTTAAAGTCTAATGTTTATTTGCCATTGTTTGTTTTGTTTATAATTTTAAAACACTAATTTACCACTCTTATATTTATTTGTTTATTTTACATTCCCTCTACCAGTTTTATTTATAATTTACAAAAAATATATATATTTATCACATCATTGATGTCTTAATTTTAAGTATGGCATCATAAAATTTTCAACTCTAAAAATTTATTATCCATGAGTGAAATTAAAATTATTGAATAACGGTAGATTTGACTAAGTAAACCATTATTAACTCAGCAACAGATTGAGTTGTCATATAAAATATACTAAACAGGACTGAGTTTGCATTAGAGATGGCAAAAAAGTCCGGCCCTGATTTTGGCCCGATTAGCCCGGCCCTTATTTTTAGGGCTTGGGCCCTAATTTAAGGGCTCGGGCTCGGACTTTATATAGCCCGGCCCTGACTTTAAAAAAAAAATAAACGTATGTCCATAAGTATTGGAGTAATTTTTTTTTTTTTTTTCATGTTGGATTGTGAATTGTCATTTTTAAACTAAAGAACTTCTTATTTAAATTGTGTAATCGAATTATGTGTTTTTATTTGTTTGTTAAATTAATGAAATCTTTAGTTGGATTATTGAATTAAATTGTGTTTTTATTTGAATTAGATCTAATTTTTGTTTGTGTTTAATTATTTATATAATTTATGGTAAAGATGTTGATTAGAATAATTTTTATATTTATGTTATTTTAATTTATTTGTTTGTTAAATTAATAAAATTTTTAGTTAGATTATTGAATTAAATTGTGTTTTTATTTGAATTAGATCTAATTTTTGTTTGTGTTTAATTATTTATATAATTTATGGTAAAGATGTTGATTAGAATAATTTTTATATTTATGTTATTTTAATAAGGTTTTAAAGTTTTTAAATATTAATATATTATAATATTTTAAATTGGAATTGTTTAAATATTAAAAAAAAATTTGATCGGACCCGGATAAAGCCCGAGCCCGGCCCTAACCATATTAGGCCCGGCCCTAATTTTGAACATTCGGGCTTTTATAGGGCTCGGGCTTATGTTTGTAATGTCGGACTCGGGCTCGGGCTTGGCCAAGCCCTGTCCCGGCCCGGCCCATTGCCATCCCTAGTTTGCATATCGAGTATGTAATGCAGTGACTAAAACTTACAGTAGAATTTTCTTTTTTCATTTTCATTACAAAAAACACCCAAAAAAAAAGTTGAAAAGTTTCCTATTGTTTTAGTAAATTAATCATTTTTCCTCATATTTCAAAAACCATAAAAAAATTCTCTTGCCAATAAACAGATCTTATTAACTTTCAACCTTTTTTTTCTTTTGCTATTTTACCTCTCATACATTAAAACTCACCATTGATCAAAAGAAATTTTTAAAGAAATTTTGATACGAAAAAATTTGAAAAATAATGAAAATTTTAACCGCATGGAAATTTCGATTGGTTTTGAAATACACAGGGGAAATGATTAATTTCAACAAACAATAAAATGTTTTCATAGTTTTCCCTAATATTAATGATAATCAATTAAAGATTACTGCATAAGATCTAGTGCATGTAATCTAATTTTTCTTTTGGGGGATTATCTCATTTCACTTTTTCTATATAACTCCCAAATACCCCTTATAGTTCTCATCATCACTGCAAATTTTTAAGAGTTATAGCGAAAACAAAGAGATAAACATCTTTTTCGTGAGAGCTGAAAAAATGGGTTCAAATTTAAATCTCAACTTGAGTTTTAAGACATCTTATTATCACAAAACCATTGACAGTTTGCTCAAAGATCTGTCACAAATCGACAGTGTATCGGATAAATTATCGATGTTGAATTGTTATCTGCTCAAGATGAAGAAGAATTAACTAGGGTTGAGGCCTATAAACTTGGGCTTCCTCAGTGCAAGTTGCTCCTAATGGAGGGTAGGTTGATTATACTCTTTTGATATATTTATGTTTGAATAATATGGTTTCTCTTGTATTTTTTGCATGTTGTATATCTGTGAATGTTTGTTTGTATTTGTTTTAATTCGGATATTGCTTTTTTGTGTTCATATATATATATATATATAGCTATTGAAACCCTGAAGAAGGTGATCATGAACATCAACAATCTTAAGGAATCCGAAACCGAAAATTCTATGAAGTGGAAAAATTATGAGAATGAAAAAATGATTCTCCCGGACGAATGGACGATCATAACAGAAAAGGGACAAATCTAATGATCAATTTAAACTCTCCTGCTGAATCTGAGCCTGAGCCTTGGAACCCTGCTCATATTCACAAGAAGCAAAAAACAATCCTCCACACTTTCCAGGTTAAAAAAAAATAATAATTTTGTTTATCGGTCAAATAAATCATTTGTTTAAAAAACATTATAATAAAGTGATGATATAATTAAATTTAAATATCAAAATTTTTCATTATATTTAATCTCCGTAGCTTAAATTTACGGACCGATCATGTCACCTAAATTATCACCCCAAATGGTTAACTGAACAAACATGGATGAACAACAGGAGATCCTGGACACCGCAACTGCACGCAAGATTTCTAAAGGATCTTAATACCCCTGGCAGAGAAAAAGGTCTTTCTCTCTTGATTGTAATATATAGTCCTTCTATCATGTGAGTGCCTCTATTTTTTTTATGTAAACAGTTGTTAAACTGTTCGGTTTAATAGAGTCAATTCAGATACGTTATTAAACAGCACGGTTTTGATAGTGTATTGAAACTTAGCTCTATTAAACTGCACAATTTGACAACATGTCCGCATAAAAAAAAGTGAAGACGGCCATACAAGAGGACTACATATATATAAGATATTTACGATGGATGATCATATTTTCTTTTTTATTTTATTTTTTTCTGTTCTTATCATTAGATTTTTTATTTTAAATTTATTCTAATTATCTTTATGTTCTTTTGGTTTTAATTTTTACGAGCAGTGGCTACTCCAAAGCAAATCAGGGATATGATGCAGGTTGAGAGGCTGACCATCGATCAAGTGAAGAGTCATCTACAGGTTGATTTCAACTCTTTTAGGTGTACTGTTAACAAATTTGTAGAAGACGTTGATGATCTTGTGTATGAAATGATGTAATTATTTCAATGCTGTTATCAAGTGTCTTCTTCTTGCTTTGGTTGGATTACTTAAATAATATAGTATTGTTGGGTATAATTATTGATTATGTGGATCAGCAAGGAAAGGTGCTCCAAGATTGCTGCTGCTTTTTTTGTTCACTTATTACTGCATATATATTTCAACCAATCTTATTATTCATACACACGTGACAATAAGTGAATGGATAAAGAGTAATACTCTTGAACTTCAGCCAAAGTCTTTAGGACTAACAAGTAGGAACTGAAATAACTATTAGGTGGTTCTGGTGTTCACCCTCACTGGTTGAATTATTACCACGTTATGTGTACAGTGTACTCATTGTTGGTTGCAAGAATTAGTTGAGAAGAACAAGTAACAATTATCCAAAGACCCTGTTACTAGGAGGATTCGGCTTACGTTTACATAAAAACAATACTGAATAAACGTAATTGTGGTCTCTCTCAACCTATATTATAGACAAAAATTCCTTCTAAAATTAAGGTATTACTGGGAGCATATTGTAGCCAAGGATTGTATTTACCCAAAATATTAGTTTTTAAATAATTAGTGGAAACTGACGAAATTCTGGTAACTGCAATAACACGGTTAGGGCCATCATTTGATATTAGTAAACTAAATGAATTTTGCTGGTCATTGTTACCATCCTTACACATTATATGCTTACAAAATTCATCTATCAAAATATGACATGTAATGCTTTCATTCAACGTTACATTCTTTCTTTTTTATATGTACATCTGTTTTAGGACTAATTGTGGAGATGAAGATAACGATTGAACTTGACTCTAATTTCAGAAGCATCGACTGCACGTACACATTCCGGGAGCTCAAGAAAATGTCACAAACAACTACTAGAAGACTGAAGATCCATGGGTATACTATCAACCTTGATGGCCATCACTTCCCCATCCGCATGAGTAGGAGGTTCCAATTAGCAATTCACGTTAGAAGAGTTCCCAATGCTCAGGTGACTGCAACGTAGAAGATTCCGATAGACTAGAAACTGAAGAACTTTTTTCATCAATATGTTGACCTCCATGATATCCTGTCTGTTCAAAAGATAGTTAACAGCTGTTCTTATTTTTCTGCACTGTAATACAAATTTTCCTAGTTTGAATAATATGTCCTAGGATTTGAAATATGGTACCTCTTACCTCATTTTTCTCTGTTTCTTCTGCTGCTTCTGTGATTTCGGAAATCTGAATGTTTTCCAGATTCATTATGTTTTAGTTATCACTTACAGCATTAAGGCTCGGAGCCTGAGATTTGAATATCAGTTTCCAGGCTCAAATGAACACATGCAGGCTATAGTTAACAGTGTGACCATTCCGTAGCAAATTTCTTTTATTTCCCTCCTTGCAAGCTGCAAAGCAAATTTATCCAACACTCAAGTATGGTAGGATAATTTTAAAGATTTGATGAGCTGCTCTTTCACCTGTCCACCGCATGTCTGAAGGCAAAGCTCTGAAGCTTTGTCTCTTCCATTATCAGATTCTCAGACTTTTCATACAGTTAAGTTTCTAGATCTGCATCCATGACAATCAGATTAATTGATTCCAAACATAAAGACTAGCAGATGCTCATGTGTTCATAAGCTGAAGGATGTTGATGAACACCCCTCCACAAAGAGCTTTCTTCAATTGAATGATTCCCAAAGAGCTTCAAAAATCTTGCTCTTGCATGTCCTCCCATATTTGTGTGGTACTGCTGGTCAAATACCATTGGCTTCGCAATGCGACCTATTTCAAGCCATAGCAAGCATTCTATATGGTCAAAAAATAATATATTTTCAAGGATTAAAATTCAAATTCCATGGTCAAAAATGATTGGAAGCCACCACATTTGCTTTCTAGTGTAATATCTTATCATACAGGCTACACAAAACAAAACATGTAATAGAACATCTAAAACGGAAATAACCTATGCAAGCACCATACCTGTTTATACACCATGTAATAAGAAAGCTACAATGGCATCGAGGTCCACATAGCTATTGATATAAAAGTTCTTGAATTTCTAGAGTTTGGAAATCCATGCCTCCAGCTACAGCTACGCAAAAGCTTTTCTAAATCTTCTACGCTGTAGTCACCCGAGCATCATAAACCCTTCTAAAGTGAATTGCTAATTGGAACCTTCATAAGCATGCAAATGGAGAAGTGGTGGGCAGCAAGGTTAATGGTACATCCATGGATCATCAATCTCCTAGCAGTAGTTGGTGGCATCTTCTTGAGCTCCCGGAATCTATACGTGCAGTCGATAGTTTTAAAATTAGAGACAAGATGGATAATTATCTACATCCCCATGATTAGTCATCTTCAGCTCCTGTAATATAAATATGTGCAGAATGTAATTCTGAAATTAGAGACAAGCCATTGATTAATCAAGAAACAGATATCAAAATAATAAAATGATGATGGAGAATCTACAGATCAATTGTATCTAGAATGATGAATATAATATAAAGAGGGGAAGCAATAACAAAAATACATTCAGTCAGTTTACCGACATTACAGGGACAAGCGCAAAATAACATATCATTCAATTGAAGAAAGCAGCAACAGTAAGTTACAAATTTACTTTACCATTTAATAACTTGTTCTGATCTTAACAATTAGTTATTGCATAATCTAAGGCATTATACTCAGAGCCACTAATAAAGACATTATTCTAGATAAAATGGTCATATTCACTATACCATAGCCATTAGTACCATTAAAGGGTCCCAAAATACTAATAATCCCACCAAAATTGTCCTAGAAATGTTAACATAATGTGCCAAAAAAACAGAAGCAACTGATTTACCATAATGTAAATCTTCCAGTGAAAGAAAACATATGAATTATTTATGCTCGAGCTCGATTACCAAAAACATGAAAACAAGTTACCTTAATAAGGCTGACCTAAAGAAGTATTCCATTTTAAACAGTTGCGCCTAAACATGGCCTCAGCTGCTAAATCTTGGCCTGCGGTTAAGCTCAGCCAGGACTGGGCCAAGGTTGACATTGCTGAAAACATCAAGCTTCTAGACGAAGGCCTGACCAAACCTTTAGTAGAAGACAGGTGTTTGCTTATACAAAAGCAACATACAAGAGTCAATTAAGCCAGCACACTTGAAATGTCTGTCATTCTTATAATGGCCATCACTCGATAGAAGTTATTCCATCTTGATTATCCCATAGAGAACATTACGCCAGACCATATATGGAAAACTCTACCAAATCCTGCAATTTAAGAGAGCCATTTAACCATATTTGGAAAAATTGTAATAAACACACGCCTGCGTCAACATTCAGTACACATTATATATAGTACATGCATTCAGTTTGTTAATACCACTACAACATGACAACTTTTTGTACGTCATCTTCCTCATATTCCTTTCCCAATCTTTTTGTTCCTTTTTGCCCTTTTGTTTGGATAAACGTTATAACAAATTTGAATACCCTAATAGTTGGTAATTCTGAATACGCAATTAATAGAGATTCAAAACGGGTAGATCGGACAAAACGGAGAACATAATACGATCTCAAAAGCCCATAAATTGCCATTATGTGTGCAAATAAATGCAAATTATTCCATTCTAAGCCATAAAAAGGCATTCCCAACGAATTATCACAGATAAATCAATTCATACACTCAGATGTGCCCATCAAAAAGTAAAATTTACTTCAAAAAAATCACACACATAAAATGATAACATCTGCAAATAAGGACATAAATATACAATAAATCTAATCCCCATTATGTTGCTTCCATATTTTCTGCCACCTCAATGAAATCTTAAATCTCAGCACACACACATATACATATACATATACATATACATATATATATATATATATATATATATAAAGAAAAAAAAAACTGAAACACACATATTCAAAAGGTTCTCTAGTAAATAAATCACTGCATAATCATCATCTAACACATAACATATAACAGATCACGGTTACAAAAGCTCAACAATTTATATCAGTATCAGCAGCTAAATATTGCCACCTATCATTGAACACAAACAGTTTGTAGGATCAGATCAATAATCAGATCTAAAAATGAAACTAAAATAAACCATCAAAAATAAATATCTAGAGAACAAAAGATCATACATACACATATATATATACATATGGAACCCAGTTATGAATATAGATTGTTGAAAATAATCAAACCTTCAAAATTGAATTTTAAGTTTTGCTTTTTGCTCAAAGTGCATGCATCCACTCTGTGAGAGAAGAAGCCGCCTCTTTATGTTTTTCTATTGGGGTAAAATAAAAAGCTCTTATTTCGGAACTTTGGATGTTGATTTTTTGTTTTATAGGTTTTAATTTACTTCTCTCCTTTCTTTGTATTTCAAGACGTGGCACTTGGCTTTAATGTTACTTTACAAATTGGCGCATGAGTTGTCATTTCAGAAATCTAGAATCAAATCTTTCAGTATTACAAATTTTGGGCAATAAATTAAGTATCTTGCTTTATTTGGTATAATTTTTAGAATAGAATAAGATTTTGTAGGTAGAGTTTTTATCAATAATATTTTTATTATTTAGTAGTTAATAAAAATTTTTATTAAAAATTATAAAATTATTTTAATAGATAAAATTTTTAAAATTATGTTATAAAAAATGAATAAGATTATAAAATAAATAAAAGGTATTTTAGAGAATTTAAAATTTTTAAAAAAATTCAACTACCTTTATTTGAAAAAGTCTAAAATTTATGCGTATTAGTTTAAAAATAAAATAATTTATTTAATCTTTATAAGTGCTACTCAAAATAAGACTAAACAATAGTAAAAATTTTAAAATAATTTATCAAATTAAATAAGTACTTTTAACTAGTAGATTAATCATACTAAATATATACCTATATAGCCGAATGGATAATTAAGTAAAAAATTGCATTTGAACAATATTGGAATTACCATCACTTTTTTTTGGCACGCATCGTGAGTCTTGAATCCAAAATTTGAATTTTAGGGAGTCATCTCTTTATTACTGGAGTGATTTTGCTCTCCAAACCCACATTATCTTTTACCCACACCTCATCATTATCAACTCTACCAAAGCACAGTCCAAATTTTTACTGTCATAAATTATGATAAAAATATATCATACCCACGTTAGATGTTATGGTTGTACAGATTGCAGGTGCAGCTCGTGACTACAGATGCAAAGTGCAAGTGATGCAGATTGCTGATATAGTAAACAGAATCTATGATGGATTATAAAATTGTTATGTGCATGCCAGATGACTAATTATAATTGGATTAATGAATTAGTTTGTTGGCAATTCAGTTAAGTGTTTATAAGTTAATTTTCAGTATATAAACTTGTATATAAAGAGCTGAATTAGCTTAAAATGTAATTAAGATTCATTTTTCAATAAAATCATAATTTCTTTCAGAGGCTTCTGTATGACTTTTCTCTTTGATTTTCTTTCAATCCAAATAAGTTCTTCAACTTTAATATGGTATCAGAGCAAACAAATATGACAAATTCAAACAACACATCTTTCTCTTCGATCTCTATCAACTTCATTCAGCCTGTTAAGCTTGATAGATCTAATTATCTTGTGTGAAAAGCTCAAGTTTGCACCTCTATCATAGCCAATGGTCTTGATGGATTTATCAATGATGAGTGTCTGTCCAAATCGTTTCATTACTGAATTTACAGGAGAAATTAGCAGATCTGAAGCTCAAGCTTAACAAAGACAGGAGAATCCAGAATATTTTACATTGTTGAAGACAGATAAACTACTACAAAACTAGATGTTTTCATCAATGGTGAATAATGTGCTAATAATGATAATTCACCGTGAATCATCTCTTGAACTGTGGAAAAATGCTTGTTGAAATTTTTATGTCTCAATCCAAAGCAAGATATATGCCTCAAAAAATGTAAATCCAGTCAACTAAGAAAGGTTCTCTCTCTATAAGTGACTACTTCAACAAAATGAAGAAGATTGCTGATAGCTTGGCCATTGGAGGTAATCCAGTACCTTCTAATGAATTAATTATATATCTTCTTACTGGACTAGATGATAGCTATGAATTACTTGTCATAAACATCCTAACTAAGCTTGAAAAGGAACAATTAACTGTTGAAGAAGTTTATTTAATGATGTTGAGTCGTGAAACTAGATTGGAAATGAATAAAGAAAAAATGCTAAGTGAAACCTCACATGATATAATTGCAAATTTTGTTCAAAAGGGACAAACCTATGGTAAATTTGGCTATGGAAATCAAAAGAATCCTAACATTGGAAATTTTGGAGGCTATAATGGAAATAAGAATATTCTTGGTACTGCATCTAATGTTGATAAAGATACTATTTGTCAAATCTGTTTCATTCCTAGTCATGGAGCATATAAGTGCAAGAACAGATTCAATCATGGGTTTGTGCCTAGAAACAGAGGATTTGGTGGCTTTAGACCTAGAGGAGGCCAAAACTTTAGAAATTTTGTTGGAAATCCAAATGTTTTTGGTAGAGGTGTTGGATTTAACAATAGTGCTAACTTTGGACCTGGATTTACTAGTTTTGGATCAACTTATCCAAGACAAAATAGACCATTTTATGGCTATGTAATTTATCAGAATCCAAACCTCATGTATGATCAAGCAACAAATAAAAACTACAATGACTTTACTCATGGCTTTACACCAACTATATATACTGGAAATGTTGGAATTCCTCACAACACTTGTGCTCTTTCACATGTAGCTAATTTTAACAGTGTTGCTGATCCAGCCTGGTATATTGACTCTGGTGCAACTAACCATATTGCACAAGATGCAGGTACTTTTCTGAAGTCTTATATTTTCAATAGTGATGAAAAATTACATATAGAAAATAGTATGGGATTGCCTATCTGTCATATTGGATCTGTTGTAAATCTACAGTAAATGTTTATTTACATAATGTTCTACATATCCTTTCCATCACTAAAAACCTCATTAGTGTATCTAAATTACTTACTAATAATAATGTTCTTGTTGAATTCCATCCCACTGTTTGCTTTGTCAAGGACAAGAATACAGGGATCATATTGCTCAAGGGATTGCTAGAGGAGGATTATATCAAGTTGAGAAATTAGCAGCAATCTGTTGTGATCCCAAGTCTAATGCTTCTGTGTCTAGTTTGTCAAATAATGTTTCTAATTCAATGATAAGTCCATAATCAATGTTGGCTCAACTAAGCACATCTAGTGATCAAAGTACTTTTCATTTAAATGTTCAAAGTCCTCTTCAACAGTGTGTACATAATTTCTCATTCAATGAAAATGCCCAAATGGTTTTTGTTACCTCAAAATTAGTTGATTATAATCTATTGTATAAAAGAATGGGACATCCAACAGTTCATGCTTTGAAACAAATCATGAAATTTCTGAATTCAACCATTACATTTCATAAATCATATTCACCTCAGTTTTGTAAAGCATGTCAGTTGGGTAAATGTCATTTGCTACATTTTCCTTTTAAAGAAACCTCAACTACACAGCCCCTTGAACTTCTTTATACTGATCTTTGGGGGCCAGCCCCCATAACTTCATCTCAAGGTTATCATTACTATCTTTCTATTATAAATGATTATACTAGATTCACCTAGATATTCCCACTCACAACTAAATCCAATACCTTGTTAGTGTTTATTTCCTTCAAGAACATGATTGAAAACAGACTAAACAGAAAAATCAAATGTCTTCAAATTGACTAGGGGGTGAATTGAGACCTTTTGTGAACTATCTTTCAGAACAAGGCATTCAATTTAGGCATCTATATCCTTATATTCACCACCAAAATGGTAGAATATAACGAAAGCACAGACACATAATTGAAATAGGGCTGACACTCTTAGCTCAAGCTCACATGCCTTTAAAATTTTGGTAGAATGCATTTCATTCTGTTATCTTTTTAAACAACAAATCACCTTTTGAAAAGTTATTTTATAAAAAACATGATTACAACACCATGAGAGTTTTTGGCTGCTCATGTTACCCTTATCTTAAACCTTACAACTATCACAAACTTACATATAAAAGTCAAAGTTATACCTTTTTTGGATATAGCTCTCTTCACAAAGGCTATCTATGTCTTCATCCTTCAGGTAATGTTTACATTAGTATTCATGTTGTCTTTAATGAATCTTCATATCTATTGCTTATTCTCGTGTATGTTTATGATATAATTATGACTGGTTCTAGTGTTCAACTGATCCAGTAAATAATTGCCAATTTACTGTCAACATTTGCATTTAAAGATCTTGGAGAATTAAGCCATTTTCTTGGCATTCAGGTTGTTCACAATATTAAAGGCTTGCATCTTTCACAATCTAAATACATTTATGATCTTCTTACTAAAGTTCAAATGACAAATTGCATACCTTGTTCAACTTCAATGGCTACTGGGAATCATCTTACTAAGTCAAATAGTGAACCATTTTCTGATATCACTCTATACAGAAGCACCATTGGTGCATTACAATATGCCATGCTGACTAGACATGATATAACATTTCCAGTGAACAAACTCAATCAATTCTTAGCTGCTCCCGCCATAAATCACTGACAGGCCTGTAAACGAATTCTTAGATATCTCAAGGGTACCTTGTCTCAAGGGTTACAGTTCTATAGCAGTGGTGTTATGCACATAGATTATTTCAGTGATGCAGATTGGGCTAGTGATAAAGATGACAAGAGATCTATAGCTGGGTATTGTGTCTACTTTGGTTCAAACTTAGTTTCCTGGAGTTTTAAGAAGCAAGCAATTGTTTTCAGGTCAAGCACAGAGTTAGAGTATCAAGCATTGGCTTTGGTAGCATCTAAAGCCTTATGGATTAAGTCGCTGCTTACTGAAATTTGTATCTCACTCTCTTCTCCTTCTGTTCTCTAGTGTGATAACCAGAGTGCAAAAGCTCTCTTTAGTAACCCCAAATTTCACTCTCGCACCAGACATATTGAACTTGATGTTCATTTTCTAAGGAAGAAAGTTGCTAATCAGAGTGCCCAAGTTCACTATGTTCTCAGCTCTCACAATATAGCAGATATCCTCACTAAGGCCTTAGCTCATAACTCTTTTCATTCCTTGCGTGACAAGCTCAATCTTCAAAACTTAGGCTGAGCTGAGGGGAGATCTTAGATGTTATGGTTGTGCAGATTGCAGGTGCAGCTCGTGACTGCAAATGCAGAGTGCAAGTGATGCAGATTGCAGGTAAAGCTCGTGATTCCTGCTGATATGGCAAACAATATCTATATTGGTGTATAAAGTTGTTATGTGCATGCCAGATGGCTGACTGTAATTGGATTAATGAATTAGTTTGTTAGCAATTCAGTTAAGTGTTTACAAGTTAATTTTCAGTATGTGAACTTGTATATAAAGAGCTGAATTAGCTCAGAATATAATTAAGATTCAATTTTCAATAAAATCACAGTTTCTTTCAGAGGTTTCTCTATGACTTTTCTCTTTGATTTTCCTTCAATCCAAACAAGCTCTTCAACTTTAATACCCACTCACATTGATTGGAGAAAAATCTATTTCTACAGCTCTATCGAATTTTTTAAATTAAGAAAAGAATCTTAATATATCTTGAATGCAAATCCATGTATTCCAAAACTTTGAGAGAATGGGTTTTACCGATAAGTTTGTAATCCACCCTTTTTTTTTATTAAAAACAAGCGTACTCTCAATTTACCAACCCTTCATCCAAATTTTTCTTATCATTACCTCTCTCTCTCCTTTTAATTTTCAATTACACACTTATAACTATACGTCATTAAGGACGGAACAAGCCCACTTTAATTATATCTTCTCTTAAAGAATACGTCTAAGGTATTTAGCCATAAACAATAAAATAATTAACTTTATTTATAAAGGTTATTGGATAGTAGGACACTAACAATAGACTATTTGGTTCTTCTTCATTTGTCTTGTACAGGCTTCTTCTTCTTAGTTTATGAAATTATTTTTGTTTTGCACAATTATTTTGATACTGCACATTAATTTTTTTTTTCTTACAGAGGCCATGACCTAATTCAACTATGCCTGTCTCTTTTAAGCTTCCACCCTATACATCATTATATTTCACACTTGACCTGATTCAACTCATAAATTGATATTTTCTCTCCTTTTCAGTTTCAATTACCTAACATTACTTTAAAAAATATAAATATATATAAATTACCTTACATTTCTCATCTCTCATTCTCATTTACTCTCATCACTACCCACTCATTAGAGGTAGAGTTATTTATACTCTAATTTATGTTTTGGATACTCTAATTTTTTTTAAATTATTACTAAAATAATACTAACTAAATTTACTATTAAGGACATTAATATATTTTAAGTACACATTATTTATTAATCTTAGCAAACATATAAATACTACTAATCTCATTATCTACTCTAATTTTTTTTTCTTTTGTTAATTCCTAAAATTAAATGAGTCTTCATGAACAAGAGTGCAATCTATTAGAAATACTTGCAAGAAGTACAAACAAAGGCAGTTGACAGAGAGGGGTAGCGGAAACGAAATTGATAGGATAATAAAAATTAGATATCGTTCTAGTACTGGACCAAACCAACACAATTAGCTTATACTCTAATTGAAGCGTGATTAGATTTGTTCTAATCTAAATCACTCAATGAGATTTTTAATAACGCATAAAGTGAGATTAGATGACACTCTAATATAAACGACTCTACAAGAGAGATTTTGATAGATAATCCCAGATGAATTATAAAAGAAAAATTTTATTGAATAATTGAAGTTATGAAATAATAACAAGAGCTCTCTATTTATAATAGAGTAAATTTACTTCCCTAAATTAACATAAAAATGAAAAGTAAAACACAATTATAATATAAATAAAAGACTAAGAAACATACCAATATAGACTCTAATTAAAATAATAATTCCTAAAATAATAAGAATTATGACATCCTACATCATCTCCTCCTCTTAGAAGAAACTTGTCCTTGAGTTTTAATATAGTTTGGAGGATAAAACTTATAGTGTAAGAGCAAATCATATTGTAATTCAAACTTGTTGTCGTCCTTATTAATCTTTCTTGAAACTTTGAAGAATAAGAACAGGTTGATGAGTTGTCATGGATTTTAAAACATTTTATCCATGGATTTTATGTTAGGTTGCCACGCACAAGGATGGGTCAAAATTCTATATTAGTTATGGTAGATAGGTTTTCAAATATGGCATATTTTATTAAGTATTAGAAGATTGAAGATACTGCTTTAGTAGCACATTTATTCTTTTGAAAAGTGATGTGTTTGTATGGCATTCTAAAGATTATCACTTTTGACAAGGACGTGAAGTTTATCAGTAAGTTTTGGAGTCACCTCTAGGATAAGTTTAGTACGCAATTGCAATTTAGTAGTGCTTTCCATCGCACTTTTGGCAATATGTTATGCTATATTTGAGGTGACAAGCAACACTACTGGGAAGATGTATTGCCTTATGTTGAACTCACTTACAATAGTATGGTGAATTGATCTATTGGTAAGACAACTTTTGTCGATTGTTTACATTAGTTCCCTACGTCATGTTTATGACCTGACTGTCATGCAGTAGAAAAGGCTCTACAGATTCAAGTCGAGATTCGAGCTCACTTTGAGGCCACCAATACAAAGTATAAGGCTAAATTGGACAAGAACTGTCGTAAGAAAGTGTTTGTTGAGCCCATTCACAAATCTTACAATTATATCCTTTTCAGGTTCATAATAATATTTGCATCCATAAAATTGTTTAAACTAAGAAGTATAATAAAAAACTGATCTTGTACCTTGATGTACCAAACAATAACCAAGAGGGCTGAATCTCAATCTCAATATTCGCTTTATACGTTTCCATGAAGTAATTTTAAAAAGACCTTCGAAAAGCATTCTACACCTTTGCACTCTAGTCCACCATTCTAAGGCATTCCCTGTTAATAGAAAATTGACTATAAATTGCACTTGATCATACTTAGGTAATCTAATCATGTATTTTTTATCAACCTTTTCTAACCATAAAAGAAAATATTCAAGACTGCAATACCCTTTGAATATTTCAATCACAAATTCAAAAATAATGGAAAAAATTTAATTAAGGCTTAACTCTCGAGTTTAGTGTGGCTAGTGGCCAGTGGCCATGATTGGGACTGGAGAGGGTCGGATCTGAAAGATTTGGTGGTCCTGAACACGATAGTGGCCATGGATTGGTCAAAAAATCGACTTGGAATTACAGCGGTTTTTAGTGGTTCATGGCAATTTTTGGTTTGCATTTAGTAACAATTGGTGCATGAGTTTTGTTCAGTGAAGGCTAGGGATTCATGTGGTGTTGATGATCAGCGGTGGAAAGGAGGGGTTTTGGTCATGTGCAGGTCAGCGAGTATGGTGGTTATGACGGTTGGCTGAACGATAGTAGTGGTGGCCAGATTGATTGTGGATAATGGTGGTTACATGGAGATAGCAAGGGTTTTCAATTTTGGGATTTTCTAATTTTTGTTTTATTTATTTATTTAATTATTTTTTATGAATTTGATGGGGATGGATACAAGAACTCAGGAAAGCTGTGTGATTGACACAAAACAGCTATGATACTAACTAACGGAGGAGGGTAGCGGAAGCAGAATTGATAGAATAAAAAAAATTAGATATCGTTCTAAAACTAAACTAAACTAACGCAATTAACTTATGCTATAATTGAAGTATGATTAGATTCATTCTAATCCAAACGACTCAATGAAATTTTTAATAATACATAAAGAGAGATTAGACGATGCTCTAATCCAAACGAATCTACAGGAAAGATTTTGATAGATAATCCTGATGAATTATAAAAGATAGATTTTATTAAATAATTGAAGTCATGAAAATAATAATAGGACCTCTCTATTTATAATAGAGTAAATCTACTTCCCTAAACTTATTTATAATAGAGTAAACATACTTCTCTATATTAATATAAAAATGAAAACTAAATCACAGTTATAATAGAAATAAAAGACTAAGACACATGCCAAAATAAACTCTAATTAAAATAATAATTCCTAAAATAATAAGAATTATGACGTACTACATCAGCAGTTAGTTAATAAATTTTTGAACCACAGCATGTGAGTTAATAGATTTCTGGAATGAGCTCTTCTCCTTGGATTGGTTTTATGCGCATGGTCCTCCTTTTAATGGACTTGTTACTAAACTATATTAAGTTTCTATAAATAAACCAAGTTAGAATCTCTTCTCTAAATAATGTGAGATGTTAGTATTTTGAAATACCAACTCAAATCTCTAACAACAATCTTTGGGATTCTTTTCCCTTGTATAAAGCCTCTATCAATTAGAGTAGGAGGAAAAGAAATCCTTAAAACAAAAAATGCCCTAACTAACCTTTAAACAAAATGCAATTTTTCCTTTTTCGTTTTTGAGTTATTATATATTTATACAAGAAGAAGAAATTTGATGTTTAGTGCATATAAATTTACTCTTAACTGGTTTCAGCTAAATATTACATCCAGTGCAACTTTTTTAGTTGCAGTAGAACATAAACCCTTGTGGAAAGTAACCTCAGTCATGCATGTTGACATTTTGTTCAGTCATTAAATTGGGGATCCAGTTATTTTCTTGTCAGTTCTAGCACGGTTGATCTTCTTTGTTGCTCTAGGGCTTTGCACCTCTGCTTCAATTGGTTAGTTCTCTCTGATTAATTAATTATTTAGTTACTTCATTTTAATTTGTATATTTTCAGATCAAAATTTTATCTTAAATTCAGTTGTTTTAGGGTTTTTGAGAATTATTTTTGCTTGCTTTTTAGACCGGACCATTTGTTATCAATTTTTCAGTTGCCTGCTTTTTATTAGTTTTTATTTAAAGTTTATTTATCTCTATCTCTTATTTGAAATTTATTATTGTTACTTGTGTTAGATCGAAATGGTATTCCATGTGGCTCTAGCAAGCAAATAGCATGTTGCTATATTTTATATTTTTATTGTTATTAATATTTATATTAAGAGATCCTGGTTACTCTTTTTATTAAATATGACGGGGGAATAATTTAGTCCGCTGGTGCAGAGTTCAATTGGAAAGAAAGATTGGCACTACAATACTTTAAATCCCTATTATCAAAATATGTAAGAGTGTGTTGGTGGATAGTTTTAGTTACAAGTTACCTGTATTACCTAACTTACAACAACTTTATTTTCCTAATATCAGATATATTAACTATATACATGGCAACTTATTTAAAAAAGTGTTTGTCATTGTGTTATCGCAGCCAGCACTGTCAAATTTTTGGGTCCTTTAAGACTTGATTCTTTGAGGAAAAGTTACATGTCTGCTTCATGGAAATTTGTTGGAGCAAAGACTTCAGTAGATAATAATGCTACCTCTGAGGTTAGCTTGACTTTGATGCTCTGGTTTTGTACGCATTTAATTACTGTACAATTTTTGTTGCAAATGTCTTATCTACTTAATTTAGTTTTGCTTATTCACTAATGTCTTTGGATTTTGATTGTGTTCAAATCCAAACCAAAAAGTTGTGCATATCGTAAAAGAAGCTCCATTGCATCACAACTATATATAATATATATACTTGTGCTTGTTCTTGATGCATTAACAAATTCAATAATTAATTTTTTATCCATTATTCTATCTTCTGTTATTATTTCTTTTGTTGATTTCTTAATTAATTATATTGTTCTACCTCGCTAGGCCCTAGCTAGCAACGTACTTCTATTCAAATACATATATGCAACACTAATCAACCACTATATTTTTTTTATGTAAAAAGGTAAGTTAATCAAATTAATTAACTTGAGAAGTGGAATTGGTGATTGGACACACCAAATTCAATTAAAAGTACCACAAATGGTTTATCCTAGTAAGAAACATTTTTTTTTTAATATTCTATTTGCTACTGAGCTATAAAATTACAATCTATGATGAATAAAGGATCTTAAATAAGTTTTCAAATAAGTTTGTGAGTTCTTTTAAATCAATATGATAACTTCATTTTTTAATCATGTCTTTTAACTTTATTTTTTTATCATGTCTTTTATTTAATGAACGGTTAAATACGATTTGCAATGATGTTTTATGCATAATGATTTGGTGGGTTATTCTTCTTTTACTTCTAAGATTGATACCACCAATACAGCTCATACCAATTTTTTTTCATTCTTTTTTCTTGTTTTTGCTAATTCATTTCTTATAAGCTTTTCATTTATGATAAATACGAATGGCCTATTTGGTTCAACAGGTTCATGCTCATTTTAGTTTTGGACCTCTTTGTGCGTATTTATCCATAAGTTAACCTACATTTCAGTTTCTATTGACCAAAGTTTGGGATTCTTATTGCAACAAATCTTTAATTTGATCGTATGCAATCTGCAGAAGGTAAAGTTTGGATGACGAAACTATTGATTGTGGCATGTTAGTCTCTTGCAGCCAAAATGAAGAAAACTGATGTTCCATTTATGTCTAGATCTATAGGTTAATGTTCTTCCATTACTTATTGCTTTTGAAATGATTTTTTTTTTATTTAATCTTTATATGTCATGATGATGGTAGGGGGTTATTAATAGGTTGGGGGAATTAATTTTTTTGTTTGAATCTAAAACAATACTGTTTGAGGTGGATTTTAGGAGGTGAGGGAGAGTAATGGCCAAAATCTATCTAACAACAATAAATTTAATTTTGAGGTGTGAGGAGTAACTCGTCAGGTTATAGAGTGTAGACTGTTTTGGGAGTTTTAATGATGAATGAAGAATGAGAGATAGGTATTAATGGTGAAAGGCTGAGATTTTATGTGCAAGAGCTTGGAAAAGTGCCTTAAACCTATATAACAAGAAAAATGAGGTTAAAGATGGAGCTAGTGGTGGTTGGTGATCATACTCTGACGCTCAAGTTAGCTACTTGAACTTTTCAGGATTTGAGAGCTTGCAAGCTTTCTAAAAATGGTGGTTCAAGTGTAAAGGAGAGGACCTTATCCTTTTGTAATATGTGTATGTGTAGTGGTGAATAATTAATGAAAGAAGGAACCTAAATTTCATTATATAGGGCGTATCTAGGGTGCCTCACCACCTAGAGTATTCTCAATGGCGATCCTAATGTCAAATCTAGATTATTCCTAGTCCATTTATTTTCATTACACCTTTTGGGCCATTAGGATTGCACATGGGAAAGGGTGGAGGCGTTATTTAGAGGTGTTGGCATTTTATAACACGTAGGATATATTGTTGTACAGCACATAATATTTATGCAAGGATTGTCTAGCAGCTGTAGGTAGGTTTCTCTATTCTTTTGGCCAATATGATAGCTGTTTGTCTCCCTATTTTTGACAAAAAGATTTCTTATTTGATGTAGTGAAATTAAATATTATCTCTTGACAATAGAGATAGCTCACATGGTAGATATTTTAAAGATTATTTGACCACCTCAATTTATTATACAGCGTTTCTT
Source organism: Murraya koenigii (assembly GCA_025617385.1). Classification (NCBI taxonomy): domain Eukaryota; kingdom Viridiplantae; phylum Streptophyta; class Magnoliopsida; order Sapindales; family Rutaceae; genus Murraya; species Murraya koenigii. The sequence continues at coordinate 11,539,279 of CM046819.1, forward strand.
TTATGTCATATGATATTGCTGGGGTACCCAAATACCTCTTTGATGTTGACTTATACAATATTTGATTTTGATGATAACAAATTATATGTCATAGGAAAAATAAAAAATACATATATTTTACAATCTCACTAGTTTAGATTATTTTTATTATTATATTTCTTGTAAAGTTAATATGATTTAATGTACACATGATTAGACATTTAAAAAGCTCAAGTTCGTTTTTATGACATTTTACATAGATTACTATTTTCATAATATAAAAGTTTTATATTTAAAGAAAATAATGATTTTATTAAGTTAGTTGTTTTCAAGTTTTTGAATTAAATTAAAAAAGTATTTGAAACTTTAAAATTAACAAGTATTATTTAAAATTCTAGAATGGACTTATTTGAAAATTTTTATAATATTTTAAGCCACAATATAGTTTCTAAAGGTTTTAGGCTTTAATATAATTTTAGAAGAAATTGGGTAAAAATGTAATTTTAAAATTATCACTACAGCAAAACTGCTAACCGACAATAATCTTTTGATGTAAATGTTAGTTGACATCTTAGAAGTCAATTATAAGCATTATTGAAGTCTTGGAGGCTCTCTTAGTAAAATCCCTAAACCCGATGAGCTTGGAGGTGTAGACGTAAGTGCGGTTGACCGAACCACGTAAAAATAATTGTGTTTATTTTCTCGATCCCTCATCTCTTTATTTATTTGTTGTTTGAATTTATATTTACCATTATCTAGGGAATTAGCTTGGATTAATTTGTGTTGTTAATAATATAAATTTTTAAATATTTAATTTACCCTCCCTCTTGAGTTACATACTTAGAATTTATGAACTTTAATACCTAAATACTTCACACAACTCCTCTTGCAAACAAGCAATTTAACTTAATAAGATTAAGCGACTTTATGAGTAGGAAAATTTTGACCCCTCATTTTAAGCATTTGACTCATCGTGACTTTTGATTCATAGATTGATTCATAAAGATTACAAGCATTTTCAAGACATGCATACACATACTCTTCCTCTACTGTAACCACATTGATATATGAAAAATTGTACTGGTTATTTAAATTAAATTAACTTCCTAATTTTTCAATAGTTTCACATTATAGACTTAGTTTCTTGTAAGATTACTAAACTTATCCCCAAATTCCAAATGATCAAACCAAAAATACAGATTAAAAAAATGAGCATTTGGCACTTCACTAACTTTGCTAAAGCTAAAATTTCATACCCGCATAAGGGTACTTGCTTTTAATAATAATAGAAAATGCACCAGATCTATTAAAATGAAGATAGCAGCATCAAAATTTCATTTATTTATTATTTATTTTATCATATCAGCTTGTTAGCAGGGTAAACTTTCTCCTTGCACGGACTGGCTTATCTTTAAGACACAGGGCAACTAACTTAATCTCATCTTGTAGTCCCTGCATCACATCAAATTTAGTAGTATTAAATGGAAATTAAATCACAAATTCATTTTTTTTAAGAAACCAAAAAAAAAATCTAAATTAAAAGCAGAATACAAAAAAAATAAATAGAAAAATAATAAAAAAAAAAACCCTTATAATTTCTGGTTATCTACAGGCTGAGCAAATAGGCATGTGTAAGCCGTATACACCCTTTAATATACAAGCAAATGAATTAGTATATTTTGAAATGATCTTATGAGCAATGTCACTAACTAAATAGTGAACTACAAAAATAAATGGTTTTGTAAGCCTTTGTGTGAATTATGTTAAGGGAGACTAACTGTTGATGCAGTTTTTTCCGCGTGTCTTCAAACAGTACTCTGAACCTTCTGCTCGCGACTATCTACAGTGCTCGAAATCCTCTGCTCGCGATTTCAAACAGTGCCTCGATCCTTCTGCTCGCAAATAGCTCGAGCTCGAGCAGGACAGTCTCCTTCGTCCTATTCCACTGTCTTTTCCAGAACGGTGATCTCCCGGACCTGTACTCACAGAAAACAGGGTCAGGGGTAGCCGGGCGTGTTCCGGCGAAAACCCTCCGACGCTCAAGTCAGTAATCGGGTTGTTCTTTTTGGTATCTCCCTTAGTGAGGGAGACCGAAAAGATGAAAGGTGTTTGGGTAATATCGGGCAGGTCTCCTCGAGGCCCTTCCAGCTCGAATAAAATACCCTGAGGACAGTCTAGCTCGAGCACAAGTCCCGACCACTGGCACAAAGACGATTCCATCAAACGTCAAAGCTGGTCGAGGTCAGGGATTTAGAGCTGTTCGAGCTCCAAGCTCTTTAACCTGCTCGAGGTCGGCAGGTTAGTCAAAGCTAGTCAAGGTCGAGAACCGAGCACTCCTTTCCTGCTCGCAGAATTTAAGTCCCCGAGCACAACTGGGTTGCGCCAGTCATGGGACGAATGGAATGTAAGATCCGGCCCAGGGCAGCCTGGCACACCTTTTGACGTCTGACCAGGGCCCCACATGGTATGATGGTGATACTGTTGCCGATAGCCGGCACATGCCCCCACGGTGTCATCATTCCTAGCGCACATGCCCGACATGGTGATCCGCCACGTGAACCGGGTTAAGGAGACAGTACGCGCATCCCTGTGGAATATTACGCCAATCCCGACTGTCAGAAGGACCCAGACACCTCAAGCGCGGGAATGGACGGTCGGGAGAGTAAGAGCGGGAAAAATGGAGTATAAAAGAAAATGAACGGGTATGTTACAGGGGTGAGAAAAATTCATTCAGAAGGATTACAAAAAGCTTATACAGGTTCTTCTTATTCTGACTTGCCTTACATTAATCCTCTGAAAACACCATATTTATTCAAAAAAGGGAGGGCGAAAAATATCTCTTTCATCTTTCCGGTCTCCCTCACTAAGGGAGATACAAAAAAAACCTGATTACTGACTTGAGCATCGGAGGGTTTTCACCGGAACACGCCCGACTACCCCTAACCCTGTTTTCTGTGAGTACAGGTCCGGGAGATCACCGTTCTGGAAAAGACAGTGGAATAGGACGAAGGAGACAGTCCTACTCGAGCTCGAGCTATTTGCGAGCAGAAGGATCGAGGCACTGTTTGAAATCACGAGCAGAGGATTTCGAGCACTGTAGATAGTCGTGAGCAGAATGTTCAGAGTACTGTTTGAAGACACGCGGAAAATCGCATCAACATCTTTTGCGCCGTCTTGGGATCGGCACAAAAGCCTCGATTTCTAATACATTCAAGATACACAACGCAACGATGAGGGAAACAATCGAAGAGGAGTAAGTCCAGAAGAATCAGTAACTTTGAGAGAAGTGGCCAATGAGGCCCAGAATAGGGAGATCCAGGAAAGAATGGATTGGATGGAGAAATAGATGGAGACTCTGACTTCCCTATTGCAAGAACTTAGGGAGGGACAGAGAAAAGCATGTAATGATGTCACGGAGTCCAGCCGAGGGAATGCTCATGTTTGGGAAAACGTGGGAGATGAGGCCCAAAGACCTAGGGCACCAAATGTTGCAGTGAGGGAAGAAACAAACATGGAGGAAAGGGGGTCTCGTCAGCATTTGCAGGATATAGCCCCAACCTCTCGTGCGGAGGAGTTGGAGGGGGAGGTGCGCAGATTGGCACAAGTTGTGGAGGACCTCCGGGGGAACGGAAAGAGCCCAAACTGGCGAATAATGCTGGATAACGAATCTCCACTCTCGACGGAGATCATGGGTGTCACGATCTCACGTGACTTCCGCTTCCCAGATCTGAAGTTCTCAGGGAAAAGTGATCCATTAGTGCACATAGAACGGTTCGACGACATGACAGGGGTGCAAGGATTGTCGCAGCCTGTAGATGTCGGGCCTTCCCACTCACCCTGGAGGGAAGAGCGAGAGAATGGTACCGCAGACTCCCATGGGGAAGCATCTTGAGCTTTGAACAGATGTGCAGGGAGTTCGCAGAGCAATCCGAGCTCGGTGACCCTCAAGATGACATGATGGAGTCGCCGAGTAAGGCGGTAAGAGGGGAATCTCACCAGGAATTTATCAAAAGATACCATAGATCGGTTCTAGATCTTGGTGCGTTTAACCATCCCCAAGCTCTGAGAGGATTGAAGGATGGTATTCGGATGGGGAGACCATGGTATAACTCGCGGAGTCCTTCGATCCATTCGTATTCGAATGCGTATGAGCGGTAAAACCGGATATGGTAATCAAGAAGAAAAGCCGCCAAACCGAGGAATGAAGCGGTCAACGGAGCAAGGAGGAAGGAGAAGGGGTCCCGCCCAAGGCCACAAGTTTCAAAAGCAAGAGGGACCGGGTTGCCCCATACAACCCTTACCGAGAGCTCCCCCACCGCGAATGGTTCCTCGCTATCTCGTGAGGTCTCCGGGCCGGGATCCCAGAGAGTACAGGCGTCATGATGGCCACACATCCCGCAATCAGCCACCAAGCAGACCTGAGATGAACCACAACAGAGCAGATCGCCCATTGCCACCCCCATCGAGAAGTTTCCCAAGGGATAGAGCGATACAAGTGGTGGAGCAGAGCCCAGCTCACTGAGCAATACACGAGGTCGAAGGTATCTCTCAAGAGATACTTCAAGTAGTCGAGAGCGAGGACCGCCGAGCTCTCCAACGCCGATGGCCAAGTCGACTAGCAAGCTGAACAGTGGGCGCTCGCTGCTTCCATAATGACCACGGCCACTCCACATCACAGGTCGTGATTTGAAAACCGGTGGAGGATCTGGTTAGGAATCGGTACTTGGATGAGTTTGTTGAAGAAGGGCATCTGGTGGTCGAGCAGTGAGTCCGAGGAAGATGACCAGGCTCACTGAAATAGTACACTGAACTACCGGTCCATGAGGGTAATCTCAGGAGGGCCCACGATAGCAGGAAGTTCCAATAGGGCTAAGAAAAACTACTGCCGATATGCCGCAGCCGGCCGAGAAGTCCTGTTCAGTGCTCCTGCTGCCAAGAAGGCCAAGGTTCGGCAGGTGCCAATTATGTGGACGGATGGAGACGAGGAGGGGGTGTTGTAACCTCACGAGGATGCCCTGGTGGTAAAAGCCAGCGTAGCAAACAAGGAAGTTGATTGAATACTGGTTGACTCGGGGAGCTCGGTGGATATTCTCTTCAAATTCACACTCGAGGATTTAGGAATAACAGGCGCGAGCCTCGAGCAGACGAGCACTTCCTTGAAACTGGCAGTAACCATGGGCTCAAAGCCTTTCGAGAAGAACATGATGCTGGATTTCGTGGTGGTAGATGAAGCCAGCCCGTACCAGGCAATTCTAGGGAGGCCTTTTATGAGGATCAGCCAATGCGTGCTATCCACCCATTACTTAGGCTTAAAGTATCGAGTAAATGGGGCTGTAGGGGTCGTGAAAGGCAGCCAGAGGGTGGCGATGAGCTGCTACGCCGTAGCTGCGAAAGAAACCATGCAGATAACCTCGCTCGAATCGAGGGGGGAATCAAGGAATGGAAGGCAGGAGCATACCGGCTAGCTCATTCAGACGGACGAGAGGTCAAGAGGCCGTGGAACGCACAACTCCTGATGAAGTATTTCCAGTAAGTCTTCTTGTATTGTGAAGTGTTAATGTAAGATTTCCACCCAAAATGGGATGTGTAAAAGTATAATTGTATATGAGAATAAGAAAAACATTTATAATGTAAGTTCAAGGTGAAGACCAGAGGTACAAGAAGAAGCTTGGGTCAATTGCAGACCCAGGCAGAAGTAACAACATAAGAAGCCTGGGTCAATTATCGACCGCGTAAGTTCAAGAACTCCTTGGCTAGAAATCCCAACCGGACTGTGCCATGCTTGGGTCAATTGCAGCCCGAGCGTAGTAATGCAGCAAGAAGCTCGGGTCAATTGCAGTCCCGCGAAGTTCCGAAGAACTACTTGGCCGAAGTCCCAGCGGACTGCGCCATACTGGGTCAATCGCAGCCCGAGCAAGAGTAATGAGAGAAAAGCCCTGGTCAATCGCAGTCCTGACGTAGGTTCAAGATGAGCTCCTGGCCGAAGTCCCAGCGGACGTGCCATGCCTGGGTCAATTGCAGCCCGAGCAAGAGTAACATAGCAAGAAGCTCGGGTCAATCGCAGCCCAAGCACGAGCGTAAGTTCGAGAAGAACTCTCGGCCGAAGTCCCAGCTGGACGGTGCCATGCTTGGGTCAATTGCAGTCCCGAGCGTAAGTTCAAGAACTCCTCGCCAAAGTCCCAAAGCCTAAGTCTTAGGCGTGACTGCACTCAAGCTCGGGTCAATTACATGCCCGAGCAGGAGTAACAAAGCAAGGCTCGGGTCAATTGCGAGCCCGGCAGGTTCAAGAAGAACTCCTGGCCGAAGTCCCAGCTGGACGGTGCCATACTGGGTCAATTGCAGGCCCGAGCAGGAGTAACAGCAGGTAAGCCTCGGGTCAATCGTAGGCCCGTGCAGGTTCAAGCAGAGCCTCGCCGTAAGTCCCAGCGGACTGTGCCATGCTCGGGTCAATCGCAGCCCGAGCAGGAGTAACAGCAAGAAGCTCTGGTCAATTGCAGTCCGGCGAAGTTCAAGAAGAACTCCTCGCCGAAGTTCCAAAGCCTAAGTCTTAGGCAGCGACTGCACAAACTCGGGTCAATCGCAGCCCGAGTAGGAGTAACACAAGAAGACGCTCGGGTCAATTGCAGTCCCGAGCGTAAGAAGTTCAAGAAGAACTCCTCGATCAAGCTCGAGTCAATCGCAGCCCGAGCAGGAGTAAAACAAGAAGATGCTTGGTCAATCGCAGCCCGAGCGTAAGGTTCAAGAAGAGCTCCTGGCCGAATTCCCAAAGCCCACGCCCCAGGCGGACTGCGCCAAGCTCAGGTCAATCGCAGCCCGAGCAGGAGTAACACAAGAAGACGCTGGTCAATCGCAGCTCGAGCGTAAGAAGTTCAAGAAGAACTTCTCGCCAAGCTCAGGTCAATTGCGATGCGAGCGATCGAGTGGGAGACAACCGGGAAACATGGGAAGCGTAAATGCCGCGACTCGCCCATCATCAACGAGTTTCAGCCTTATCTCGCTCGCTCAAAAGACTAGAAACCGGGGACTAGTGTTTGGGTAATATCGGCAGTGTCTCCTCGAGGCCCTTCCACCGAATAAAATACCCCGAGGACGCCTAGCTCGAGCGTAAGTCCCGACCATCGCACAAAGACGATCCCATCAAGCTGCTAAAGCTCGGCCGAGGTCGTGGATTCAAAGCCGCTCGAGCTCGAGCTTCTAACCCGCCGAGGCTCGGCAGTTAGTCAAAGCCGGTCAAGGTCGAGAACCGAGCACTCCTTTCCCGCCGCAGATTTAAGACCTCGAGCACAACCGGGTCGCGCTACCATGGGACGAACGGAATGTAAGACCCGCCCGTGGCAGCCCGACCCATTTTCTCGTAATCCCGCACACCTTTGATGTCCCGACCGTGGCCCCACATGGTACGGTGGTGATACTATTGCCGATGGTCGAGACATGCCCCCACGGTGTCATCATTCCTAGCGCACATGCCCGACATGGTGATCTAGCCACGTGAACTGGGTTAAGGAGACAGCCGCGCATCCCAAGGGAATATTAAGCCAATCTCGGCTGTCAGAGGGACCCAGAAACCTCAAGCGCGGGAATGGACGGTCGGGAGAGTAAGAGCGGGAAAAATGGAGTATAAAAGGAAACGAATGGGTATGTTACAGGGGTGGGAAAAATTCATTCAGAAGGATTACAAAAAGCTTATACAGGTTTTTCTTATTCTGACTTGCCTTACATTAATCCTCTAAAAATACCATATTCATTCAAAAAAGGGAGGGCGAAAAAATATCCCTTTCATCTTTCCGGTCTCCCTCACTAAGGGAGATACCAAAAAGAACAACCCGATTACTGACTTGAGCGTCGGAGGGTTTTTGCCGGAAAACGCCCGGCTACCCCTGACCCTGTTTTCTGTGAGTACAGGCCCGAGAGATCACCGTTCTGGAAAAGACAGTGGAATAGGACGAAGGAGACAGTCCTGCTCGAGCTCGAGCTATTTGCGAGAAGAAGGATCGACGCACTGTTTGAATCGCGAGCAGAGGATTTCGAGCATGTAGATAGTCGCGAGCAGAAGGTTCAGAGTACTGTTTGAAGACACGCAGGAAAAACTGCATCAACAAAAGGGATATTTTTTCACCCTCCCTTTTTTGAATGAATATGGTGTTTTTAGAGGATTAATGTAAGGCAAGTCAGAATAAGAAGAACCTGTATAAGCTTTTTGTAATCCTTCTGAATGAATTTTTCCAAACCTTGTAACGTACCCGTTTGCTTCCTTTTATACTCCATTTTTCCTGCTCTTACTCTCCCGACCGTCCATTCCCGCGCTTGAGGTGTCTGGGTCCCTCTGACAGCTGGGATTGGCGTAATATTTCCTAGGGATGCGCGGCTGTCTCCTTAACCCGGTTCACGTGGTCAGATCACCATGTCGGGCATGTGTGCTAGGAATGATGACACCGTGGGGGCATGTGCCGGCCATCGGCAACAGTATCACCACCATATCATGTGGGGCCCTGGTCAGACATTAAAAGGTGTGCCAGGATTCTAAGAAAACGGGTCGGGCTGCCCTGGACCGGGTCTTACATTCCATTCGTCCCATGACTGGCGCAACCCAGTTGTTCTCGGGGACTTAATCTCTGCGAGCATAAAAGGAGTGCACGGGTCTTGATCAGCCTCTGAATTCCTTGACCTCGACGTGCTTTGACTGAACCTGATGACCTCGAGCAGACTAGAGAGCTCGAAGCTCGAACGGCTTTGATTCCGTGACCTCGACCATCTTTTACGTCTAGTGAGGTCGTCTTCGTGCAAACAGTTGGGACTTCTGCTCGAGCTAGGCTGTCCTCGGGGTATTTTATTCGAGCTGGAAGGGCCTCGAGGAGACCTGCCCGATATTACCCAAACACTAACATTTTCTCTCTTGAATATTGTTTTTACTATTTAGGCACCTAATAAACTTCAACAATAGTGACGAATGACCGCATTAAGTGTCAATATCTCTCATTTAGTTGTGAATTAATCAATCTGCATGACATCTACTCAAGCAACACCAATTATGAGTCAAGCAACACCAACTATGAGCAACGTCAAGCCCCCAAGGATGTGGTCAGGTTGGTCACCATATTCACTGTAGAGCCGTGGAAGTCCGAGTTCGATTCTTGGGGGTGAGAATGAGGTTAAAAAATTATATTTGGACTTGTCTGCCCCCATTTCCTTTAAAAAAAAAAAAAAGAACTACGAGCAACGTCAACAACTAATGTTACAATCCAATTCAATCCTAAGCTATATTATTCTGAGCTACATCAAAAATAGGATAGTACTAAACTTAGTCGAGTCAATCCTATTCTATCGAATTCGGGGAGACCAAATGCATCCTATAGATATATTCAGTTACAGGAAAAAAAATTATAAAACAAGCAAAGTAAAATAGATAAAAGAACCTAGTAGTTCCATTCAAAACAGGTAGTGCTTGCTCGGATTTAGAATCCAACGCTGAAGGAAGATTCTTATGAACTCTATCAAATAAAACATATAATAATAGTTAAAATCATCATTATGATCATGATCATGTGCATTTCAAGATAGAAACCCAATAAGAAAAAAAAAAGTTATTTTTTCAATAGTGATATGTGCACAAAAAATAACACCCTAATATATTAGAAGACAAAAAAAATCACTATAAGACAAGTTTTTTTTTTTTTGGCTCTTTTGCTTCTTGCACTAAATTTTGTGCTATTTTTAGTATATATTTCATTATTCTTTTTTTTTTTTTTGAGAATCACAATGCTTTTTTTGGTGGGATGTTGCCACCCTATTATTTTTGTAAATCGACCCCATTCCATAAAACAATTATAGTAAGTTCACATTATTTATATATATATACAAATCAACAAAAGTTTAGATAATTGATCAATTAAATCATTCTTATAATTATTTTGGTTTGTGTTTTTCTACCAATAAAGTTTCTCAACGATAAATTTTATTTGAGTATATTATCTTAAAATATAAAATGACCCAATTACCTCAAGAAACATGAGCTCTTATGCCTAATAGTTTAGTTGTTTAATTTTATTTGATTAAATCTCTAAATTTCTTCCTTAATTAAATTTAAAAAAATAGTATGAACTTATTGTAATTATTTCTTAGAAGTGGGATGGGTTTAAAAAAATTGTAGGATGAAAATATCACCATCCATTTTTCTTTTTACTCTTTTTCAATTTTATTTTATTTTATGAAGAAGTCACCTACACCCCCAAGATTTGTCCCTTTGAATTTATAAATGAATTACGATTGCAGCCCTTAACTATAATAAAAAAACTTTTGTAGTAAATGCATATAAAATATTAAGATAAAAATAATAAATAACATACATATAAATTAAGCTAAAATAGTAAAATAACAAATATATGTCAAGCAAATTATTTCTAATGTTAAGCTATTATAAGTATATCCTAGCAAATTTTGTTAATACTTAAACTCATTAACCCAAAAATTAAATTTAAAATTTACTCTAATATATGCTAATATAGACATAATAAAAAAATGAAATATATAATATAGATTTTGAAAAAAAAATTTTGACGTTAAAAATAAATATTTAAATATTATTAATTAGTGAAACATATTTTATTAATATTAAACCATATTTGGCAGATCCATAGTAATTAACTAATTTTGTTTAATATTAGAAATAATTTATAAAATTTATATGATTTTATATATTATATTATTTTAATACATATTTGTATTTAGTATAGAATTTTATTTAAGATCAATTTTTTGGTTAAGATAATTGAAGGGTATAATCGTAGAAAAAATATTTATTTGAATGTTTATAAATATTTGAATATTTATAAACCTTGAGAGTGTGGATCAGTGGATGGTTTTTCAATTCCATCTTTTATATGTACTGATTAAATAATGTCGTATACCTTAATTAGCTTCAGCTACTTATAGCATTTAAGTGATTTTTTTAAAAATGTTTATAGAATTTGGCACAATAGATGCTCAAACGGATTTGCTATTACACTTGCATTTTCAGCGATGACATGTTAGTAGAAGATCATATTGGTTTTGGCTGCCTTTTCTTAGAAGATCATTTTATGATGCAAACTTAGTTTTGTTTTTTTGTGGCTCACTGTTGCAACGGGTTACTGTGTCTTTTTGGAAGAGCTATAACTCCCACTGCACATCTTTCTCGTTGATAACTGGACACTACCCATAAAGATTGGTCAATAAAAAAAAAATAAAAACAACCTTGTTGACCAATCGTTGTTGTGATGCTCGTACTTTTGATAAACAAAAGCCTACGTTTTTCAGATTCATAGGAGACTAATGAATCATGCATACACAACATTTTTCAAATTAACCTTAAATTTATTCATATTATTGATAACTTTTTAACTTTTCAGGCAACTTTTACATTATATGCTCCAAACACCATATTTGCCATACATTAAGAAAAATAATTTCAATTGCCTTTTGCATAAGTTTATCTTGGTGGATGACAATAGCAATGGGAGCTTTACCATCCATACATGTGAGCCAAGATTTAAAATGCCATATGCATATGTTTCAATATCGTCTCTACAAATTAAATCACATCCAAATAAAATTGATTGACCGTGTGTCAAAACGAAAACTTAAAGTTTGTTAAGATAGAAATTAATTGTTTATAAATAATACTAATTTTATTGAAAAGAAAACTGAATAAATAAAATTAAGTTTTTAAGATCCTTTTATAACAAGTCTAAATATCGCAAATTTAACAAAATAGGCAAATCTGAAATATAATCTTATAACAAAATTCTCCTATCGAAAATAAGAAAGGTAAAGAAAACGGAAACTAAATTTGAGTTATAGACAAAAAGATAAAAATCTTAGAAGAGCCAAGAAAATAGAAAAAAATTTTAAAATCTAAAAATGACCAGGAAAGAAAATAAATTTATGAATCGAGCATAAACTAAAATAGCTTCCACTATTTTAGGTTTGGTTTTTCTTATTGCAAGCTTTGAAACTGTATATTATACGCCAAAAACAGACACATGTTGCCAAAGTTTTGCTATCTATAAGGTACTCTACTCACAATACACAACATCATATATCAGTCCCCTTTACTTGGAAAAGAATTCGTCCTCGATTTGAGCTCTTACAACTCTTCATCATCGGGATGATATTTAAATAAATTAGGCACATTGAAAGTGTAAGAGATATTCCAATTGTCAGGTAACTGAAGTACATAAGCATTATTATTAATTTTTCGAGCCACGCGAAATGGTCCATACTTGCGCTTCTGCAATTTGGCACGAACGTCAAGAAATCGACTTTACCGTAGGTATGCCATCACTAAATCACCCTCAGCAAATACTTTCTTACGTCGATGCTTGCCCGCTTCAGCCTTAAACTTTGCATTGGCAGCCTCCAAGTAAGCATGAACTTTTGCTTGAATTTTTAGAGCCTTTTCTGTGTATTATCTACTGCCTTGCATTCCCCAACCGCAGTTACTAGTGGCATGACAGCTAAGTCACAAACTTGTCTTAGAGAACTAGTATAGACAATCTCAAAAGTTACCTTGCCAATTGATCGATTCACCATGTTGTTGTAAGCGAATTCAACCTAAGGCAATGTAGCTTCCCAGTTTCGTTGCTTGTCACCACATACACACCGTAACATATTACCCAAAGTACGATTGATCACCTCAGTTTGCCCATGGATGGAAAGCACTATTAAACTGCAATTGCGTGCCAAAATTATCCCAGAGATGATCCTAAAATTTACTGATAAATTTCACATCCCTGTCAAAAGTGATAGTCTTTGGAATCTCATGCAAGTGCACTACTTGTGCTACTGAAGCAGCATCTTCAGTCTTCTTACATGCAATAAAATGTGCCATCTTGCAAAACCTGTCCACCATAACTAATATCGAATCTCGACCCGTCCTTGTGCGTGACAACCCTAACACTAAATCCATAGACAAATTTAACCAAATATTTTTAGGAATAGGTAAAGTACAAATCAGTATTCTGTGCATGTCTCTTGCCTTATTGGCAAATCCGACATCTCTGCACAATCTTGCATATATCCCTATTTAGTTGAGGCTAATAATAACGCTCCTCTACAAGCGTCTTAGTCTTGTCTCGACCCATCTGTTCCTGCAAAGAACTCCGAGGCACACATAACTGGTTGGACTTGAATAAATATCTATCCTGTATTAAGAAATCCTCCATATTTTGATGGTTAATATAGCAATCCCAAATGTGTGCAAAGTCATCATCTTCCACATACAACTCCAAGCATTCAAAACCAGTAATTTTATTGACTAAAGTTACTAGTAAAGTTGCTTGTGTACTTAACGTATCTGCCACTTTATTTTGCTGTCTAGATTTATGCTTCAAAACAAAATTAAACTTCTACATATAACTCACCCATCTTGTATGCATCTTACTTAGGTTCTGCTCACTATTAAAGTACTTTAGTGTTTGATAATCATAGTAGAGCACAAATTATTTTTAAATCAAGTAATGTTCCCAAGTCTTCAATGCTCTAAGAATAACATAAAACTCTTGGTCATAAGTAGACCACTTCTGTTGTGCTTCATTTAAATTCTCATTAATATACTCAATTGGTCGCCCTTCTTAGGAAAGAACAACCCCAATTCCTTTTCCAAAAGCATCACACTTGACTTCAAATAATTTGTTGAAATTTGGCAAGGCCAATATAGGAGCGGTGGACAACTTCTCATTTAGTAAAGCAAAACTGGCCTCTTCTCCTTCTCCTAATTTGAATTTTCTTTTCTTCAAACACTCTATAATAGGTGCGGCTATTGTACTAAAGTCACGAATGAACCTCCTATGAAACGTTGCCAGGCCATGAAAACTCCTAACTTCACCCACTGTCTTAGGAGTAGGCTAATTCCTAAAGGCTTTTATCTTCGACTGAATAGCCTGAATCTCATCCACATCAATAATAAAACCCAAAAAATCTTCACATTATTCTGTAGAAAGCTGCACTTCTTCAAATTAATATAAAGCTTGTTTCTTCTTAACACTTCTAGAACCATCTTAAAATACTCCAAATACGTCACCACATCAACAGAATACACCAAAATATTATCAAAATATACAATAACAAATTTGTAAGAAAATAGTTTAAGAATCTGGTTCATTAAACGCATGAAGGTACTTGGTGCGTTGGACAATCTGAGTGGCATCACAAACTACTCGTATAGTCATTTCTTCGTTTTAAACGCTATCTTCCATTCATCACCCAGCCTAATCTGAATTTGATGATACCCATTGCGTAAATCTATCTTTGAAAAAACCCGAGCACGGTCTAACTAGTCTAACAAATTTGGCAAAGTATGAATGAGAAATCGATACTTCACAATAATCTGGTTGATTCTTCTGCTATCTACATACATTCGCCAACTTCTATCCTTTTTAGGAACTAACAATACTGGTACAGTATATAGACTCATGCTCTCATGAATGAATCCCTTGCGCAATAACTTGTCAACCTGTCCTTGCAAAATCGCATGCTCATGTGGACTCATGCGATAATAAGGCAAATTAGGTAAACTTGCATTGAGGACTAGGTTTATATGATACTGAATATTTCATAAAGGTGGCAGCTCATCTAGTATGTCCAATGGTGTAATGCCAGCAAACTCAGTCAATAATGACTATACTTCCTCAGGAATAGCCTTCTCCTTGAGTTTATCCTCTTTCTGCAGTTTCTTATACCCATCACAATCTTCCTCTAAATAGTTCTTAATAATAGCCAGAAAATTATTTCCTTCGACCGTAGAATTTTTCTTTTTGTTCATCAAAGGTACTAAACGAACCTTCTTGTTATTCCACCAAAACTCATACACAATATCTCTTCCCCTATAGACTGCATCTACCTTAAACTACTAGGGTCTGCCTAATAATACATGGCATGCATCCATATCCACTACATTACACACCACATCACTCTTATACACCTTCCCAATGGAGAAAAAAACTGGACACACCTCCGTCACTCTTGTTTTTGTTCCTTTCTTTATCCACTATATTCTATAAGGTACTGGATATTTTTTTGTTGAAAGTCCCGTTACATCAACCAGCACCTTGGACACTATATTCTCACTACTGCCACTGTCAATTATCACGTTGCACACCTTGTCATTAATAGTACCATGCGTTCTGAAAATTTTATTACGCTGATTATCCTCTTCAAACTTTGGCGCTAATAAAATTTTCTGTACAATGCAATTCAACAACTCTTCTTCATCTGCCTATAACTCAAAGGCTTCTTTATCATCCATAGTATTATTTGCATCTGCCTCATCAACTTCAACATCCACTAAATTCAAATTTTTTTGACGACATTCATTCGATCAATGTCTTGGTTCACTACACTTCAAAAAATTATTTAATATTAGCCTTGTGTATCGGTTGTTCTGTATGTGTGGTTGGAATTGCTGCCTTGTTGGCTGCTGCCTTAGTTGCTGCTGTACTAGTTGTTGTGTCTGACTATTATTAGCCCGTGTTTTCTGCTTATTTTCAAACCCAAGTAGTTTAACACTACTTGGTCTGCTCTACATTCCAGTGAATTGCTGCTGCTGGGTTTTAGAAATAGTGTGCTGCTTTCGTTCTTCTAACTTCTTTGCTCTAGCAACCGTTGTACCCAGGTCCCAAATTGCATCTATAATCTCATCTTGGAATTATTGTTTTAATTCGCCAACATATTTCAAAAATGTCTGAAACTCTGGCTCATTCATGTTATTTATTGTTTGTAGATGATAAAATTCTTTTGTATATTCATCTACACTACGATTTCCTTGCCTACAATTCTGATACTTCACATACAAGTGCTGTTGGTAGAAAATACTCATTCATTAACCTCTGCATTCTAGGCCATGACTTCATTAATGGCTTGCCCACAACTCTTATTCAATTCTGTAAGTTTTACCACCGTGTAGATGCTACACCCTCCAATTTGAATGCCATAAGCTTAGCCCACTTATCTTGGAGAATAACTATATGTTGGAAGAAATTTTCTACATCTGTTATTCAGTCTAAAATTTTTCAACATGCATCCCACTATGGAAATCTACGATATCAATATTAATCCTATAGTTCATGATTGATGCCCTGAGGCACTACTTTTGCATGGTGATTATTCTGAGGTTGTTCTTGCGATTCAATAACTTCCTCACTATTGTCTCTTTCCCATAATATTCTGTCTATGATATTTATGGAAAGCGTGAGACCCTCGATTGCTTACTTTATCGCTGCAAGCCTCAGGTCATCTGTATTGCCTCTATTTTGTAAGACTGCTTTTGTAACTATCTGTCTGATAGTCTTCACAGACATTGCCTTCACTCCTTAGTCAGCGTCATTATAACTGTTTCTTTTTTATTCGTGCGATCATACCATGATGAAAAACGAACTTACTCTGATACCAACTAAAGAAACAGAAGCTTAAACTTTGTTGAGATAGAAACCAAAAGTTTCTGAATAATACAAATTTTATTGAAAAGAAAACTGAATAAATAAAACTACGGTTTTGAGGTCCTTTTATAACAAACCTAAATATCACGAATTTATCAAAATAGACATTCAAAATAAAATCTTATAATAAAATTATCTTATACGAAATAAGAAAGGAAAAGAAAACGAAAACCAAATCCAAGTTGTAGACGAAAAGATAAAAATCCAAAAGAATCAGGAAAAATAGGAAAAAATCTTAAAATCTAAAAATGACCAAGAAAGAAATGAAATTTCTAGGCCGAGCACAAACTAGAACAACTTTATTTGTCTAGGTTTTGTTCATTTCATTGAAAGTTTCGAAACGGTATATTATGCGTCGAAAACGGACACTTGTAGCCAAATTTATGCCATCCAGAAGGTATTTTGCTCGCAATACACAACATCCTACATCATCGTGATGTGATTGGCCCCTACGAAGGCACATAACAGCATATCATGGTTGTTTGTTAAATATGTCAAGCGAAATGTGATGATTTCATCAAACTCTTTATTTGCAGCCCTATTCCTTACTCAGCCCAAAATATATTTATCAAACGAAAATCTTAATTTAAATCCATATAATAGAAGAAGTTTGAACTATCAACCTACAATTTTAAAAAATAATCTTTTACTACATTACCATCCCATTTCCTATGTCCTAAGCACTTTTCTTATTTAAGTGGTTTTCAGTATTAATTTTCCTAAAAAAGATAAATTATCATGTCCCTTGCTTCAACAACTAAATAATGAAAACTTTTATTTAGCTTAATTCTAGCTCTATCATTCAATTCTAGCTTTCTCTTCACTTAGGTGATACTCCTTCATAATTCTATTTGTTTTAAGAAAGCAGCCTTTGCTTGGCATGCTAAGCTCATGATTATGCTCACACTTTACACTTTCCATCAAGGCACAGAGTAGCATTAATTTTAGCCTTACAAATAATTCGTTTTTGTTATGGGATGCAATTTAAATGCATGCCTTGATTTATCTATTTTGATTTTCCATTCTGTGAACAACTGAAACTCACAAATTTTAACACCCCTTCACAATCTTAACTTGATGTTCTATTCATAACTCCAAACCCATTAAGTTTTCCATATGATTCATTGAACTGAAACAACTGAAACAACTGAACTGATATAGCAATAGAGAGTCAAATTGACATAATAAATATTAATAACCTACCAGCAATGTTATCATTAAGAATATGCTAATTTGATTACAAGTCTGACATAATAATCATTACGAGGAATACATTCTCAATCTACTAAAAAATAAAATATAATAAATGCATCTAAACAAAAAAAAATGCAAGTTTCAAACTTTGAAAATTTATTTTAAAAAAAAAAAGGTTATTATGTGAATCATGGCATCAATACCGTAAGTAAGCATGAATTATGTAAATGATAAATAAAATATGTAAATTTAACATAAAACTTATAAACTAATATTAAGCATAAAAATAAAATATAAATTATGTAAATGGAACATAAAACTTGTAAAAATAAAGGCACAACAAGTAAATTAACATAAAAATAACAAATTGGTGTATTATTAGTAAACAAAACAAAAAATTATAAATGCAAAATAAAATTTATAAATCAACATTAAGTGTAAAATAAAACATAAACTATGTAAATGAAACATGAACCTTATAAATAAAAGGTAAAACAAATAAATCTTCAATTGAATGGTAAATTAATGTATGATTGATAAATAAAACAAAAACTTACATATATAAAATAACAATTGTAAATCAACATTAAATATAAAGTAAAACATAAATTATCTAAATGGAATATAAGATTGTAAATGAAAGATAAAACAAGAAAATTAACATATTAGTAGTAAATTGGTGTATTGGTGAACAAAACAAGAACTTACACATGTAATATAAAACTTGTAAATTAATATTAAGTGCAAAATAAAAAATAAATTATGTAAATAAAATATAACACTTGTAAATAGAAGATAAAGTAAATTAATTAACATAAGAGTAGTAAACTGTTGTATTGTTAGTAAGCAAAAGAAAAATTTACAAAATATAACATAAAATATGCAAATCAATATTAAGTATAAAATAAAGGAAGATTGTCAATTTTTTTCGTATAAAAATTGCTATATACTACTTACTCTCCTACTATTTTCATAATGACCAATTACCCCCTCCCTCTACTATAAAAGTAATGGAAGTTGATTAATTAAGACTTAATTGCCATGAATATGTGGATTGAAAAATGAATATTAAATGAAGAATAACGATTATTTTCCAATTTCATGAATTGGATATGTATACCCCTAAAGCACAATTTCAAAAAGCTCAATTTTGCGTCACTTCTAGGTCTGCCAAGCCAAATTACTTGCACAAACATTCCTGAATAATCTATCATTTCAACCATTTATATCTCCACAATTATACTCTTGCAAAAATATGAATACTCAATTATTTATTACAAAAAGAATCCAACAAAATCTTACCACATTACCCATAAAAAAAAAAATTATATATCTTCATTATAATCAACATTAGGGAGTAATTATTTGATATATCAATGGCATATAAGAAAAATGTAATCATAGTATAAAAAGATTCGGTCATATCTAACCAAAAGTAAACACCATATTCAAGTGGGTATGAATTTTATTGCCATATACCCAACAAATGAAGCCACCATTACCCCCTGCTACATTAGTTTGCAAACAAGTTAGATATCATATTTTTCAAAATACTACATGCAACGGCCAAAGACATCAAGCTAAGAAGTTGATTTCTGAGTATCATTCAACCTATTTTTGCACTCTTTTCTAACTTGTTTTTTATATAAGGCTTAGTGGTATAACTCCATTAATATGGTTGTTACCGATTCCTTGATCATGCCTTTATCTAGCCTTCCTTTACCTCACTATAATATATGCAGGTAGTTGTTGTTGTCCAATTATAACTTTGAGTTCCATATGTTCCTAAAAAGTATTAATGTCGTTATTATTCATGGACATAAAATAAGGAATTAACATGAAGGTTAAATATTACTTGGTGCTTTTTTAGGATGTACTTGTGCATGTACCTGTGGTGATAAAGCTACTTGCTTTGGTTATGCTTATGCAACTACTTGCTTAAATTGTGCTTATGGAACTTATGTAGTCCTAATTTTCTTTGCCTCACTCTAATGTATGCCGGTAATTGTTGTTGTCCAGTTGATTGGTGGGCTTCGTTTGTTCCTGAAAATAAGTATTATTATTATTCATGGACATCAAATATGGGAAGTTTTTAAGGTTAGTCTATTACTTAGTCCTATTCACAGAGCTTCTAATTTTGCTAGCACTTGGAAATTTGCAAAGCTTAATGTCACGAGCCGCTCAAGTTCACCACCAAAGACAGCCAGTTTACGCACACGGGTTCACTTAGTACGGGTACACCCAATGGCTGGATGTACTTAAAAGTGGATTGCGCTTAGAAATGGACCACCCCACATAACTAGCCAGTCGTGGTGCGCTTAGTACGGATGGACTTAGCAATTGGGCTGTCACAAGGCGTGTGCACTTAGCAAGCCCAACCCGTTATCTTGAAGATTCTACCATTCCTCAAATCTAGAAACCACCATGCTTATCCTTATCACTATATTATCATTATCCTTATCTTTATCCTTATCCTTATCGAGATACACTACTAAAAAAATGTCATTTAATGATACTAAAATAGTGTCACTAATTACTTTTAGTGACATTTATTAATAATGTCAGTGAGCTAGCAGTCAAAAAAATAGTGTCACTTGAAAGTGATGTTAGGAGTTACTATTATTATAGTATTACAGATTTTATGACACTATAGTGATAAAAGTTACTAATAATTATTACGTGTCAAAAGTTGTTATCACTATAGTATTACTCAACTCAATATTTTTTATATTAAAAAATCTGAAGTCACTATAGTATTATAGCCTTAATATTTTTTAAAATCTGAAAAAATCAATTCTATACATTAGTTTTTAAAAAATAATTATAAAAATTATAACAATAGCAAAACCTGAACTCAAACATTTCATCAAGTACAGAAGCTCTAGCCCAACAACATCACTCACACTCACACACTCATAGATCATCATGGTCCCTCAATCTCAGCCGTTGATCTGATCTCACTACAATCTCCTGCCTCCGATCGATGTTCATCAACATCAAATCTAGGGATTTCCTCCTCAACCGCCACCACCACCATGTCATCCAAGATCAATCATCATCACCACCACCACCAGGAGAACAAAACCAACGGCCAGATCTTTGCTCAACCCTGTCCCCATCTCGCCGACTTCCGCGCCCACAATGGCACCAAACTATTCTACGCCATCCAGGACTGCCTACACGTCAAGCCACCTGGTGGACTCGCCGCCATTCAACGTGACCCCTCCAAAGTACCCTACTACGGCATGTGCGGAGACTTTACAATTCTGTTACCTCATCAGCTGCATACTACTTCCAATTCTGTTCACTCAGTGACCTTACTCTTCTTACACATCCTAGGCTCTTTGGTCTGTTAAAACATTCTTCAGTGGCTCCAATATGCTCTGCCCATAATGACATTCTATAACCATACACTTGCCCGTGAGGATTGGATAGTTTGCTCGCCTAAGTATGGCGAGGCTGATATGCCCCCATTGTTATTTTGGTGTCTCTGGTGCCTTCGAGGGAACACTAATTGATATTTGCAGATCCTATTATGACATACTCATCATCCACTATCATGCCTTTAGAGTGAATGTATATCTGAAAGCGCTGATTCTTTTTTGAGAGTGCCTAAGTTACCAAGGATACAACAACAGTTTGTTAGCTGACAAATTAGGTGAAACATGACTTAACTAGAAAGGGAGGTACCTGTGGAGTGTTTGCTGCCATAGAATTTTTACCATTATCGCTGTCTATTAATGCCAACTAGAAACCAAAGAAAAACAATTATTTAGATCTCAAACTAATAATGGCACCTTTTCTATTCAGTTGTACTACATCATATATACTGAAAAAGAGTCATTCATTTCAATAACTGAGTGAAAATAATGGTTCTAGAAAAGAAGATCATGAGACAATGAAATTTCCTTAGTAAGCATTTCAAAGCTTAATTGGGCATGTATTAGCCAAATGACTAACTTCAGTAAATAGAAAATAACGCAGTGGCAAAACATTTTATTCATCCATCTACTACATATCTCCACAATGTTGAGCTCTACCAATATGCCACATCAGAAAAATTTTCTACTTATTTCTTTCTTTTTTCCAGTTTAAGTCAATTTCCTTTGCTTTGCTATGTTTTCAGAACATAATCAAGGGAAGGAATCACCAAATACAAATAAGTTCAGCTCTCTAATGAGATGGAACTTAGCATTTCAACATTCACATCCAATCATCCTGCATAAATTGGATTAGTCAATATCAACATTGCAGCAGCAAATTCATTGACACCACAAAACATGTACAGTACATATATAGTATGTGAGCAAATTTCCAGTGCCTAATAATATCCGAACCTGCTTTTTAGCAAAGCTATGTCCTTTCCCAGCTGATCAAGGGCAAAGTAGAACTTGCACTGAAGAATGATTGAAAAAACGGCGAGTCTCCTCATCATTGGTGCTCATGATCCCATCCTACAAATCATATCATTTTATTAAGTGACTAGTGGAGGAGGAAATGCAAGTGAATGCTAAATGGATTGGGTAAGAAGTATGGAAATTTTCAATTGATGATAAAACAGCATATTTGTGCATGTGCACTCACTATACCACAGGTAATTAACTCAAACATACGCAATCTCAATGACACCAAGAAAGCATTGTTAAATGAGACGTGATAAAACAAAGATTTCCCACCAAAATAAAGACAGAATTATATTGCCTAAACTGAGTGCTCATGTCCAATTTCAGTGTCTGCTCTCACCACAATCTCCCGCCTCCGATCGATGTTCATCAACATCAAATCTAAGGATTTCCGCCTCCACCGCCACCACCGCCATGTCATCCAAGATCAATCATCATCACCACCACCACCAGGAGAACAAAACCAATGGCCAGATCTTTGCTCAGCCCTGTCCCCATCTCGCCGACTTCCGCACCCGCAATGGCACCAAACCATTCCGCGCCATCCAGGACTGTCTACACGTCAAGCCACCCGGTGGACGCGCCGCCATTCGACGTGACCCCTCCGAAGTACCCTGTTGCGGCGTGTGCGGAGACCATTCCTGCGTGCGCCTCTACGCCTGCATGACCTGCGCCGTTGTGTCATTCCTCCCACGTGACGATCCACGCGTCGACGACAACGTCGCCAACGTGCAGTCACGAGATTGCAGTCTACGTGGACCGCGCGGAGCTGTTCTGCCAAGTAGGCGAGTCTGCCCCCAGATCTAACACTGGTTAGGAATAAGACGAGGATGCTTAAAACAATCGTATAGCCAAAGACAACAAGAGGCTGATCCGAGGGGAGGAAGAGTAGAGGAAGATCGAGGACCCGAGGAGTTCGAGGAGCATGAAAGAGATATCGATTGAGAATTTGACATTGTGTCAGAGATTTTGCTTTTGCTATTATCTATTTATATTTTTCTTTCTTAATTTTTAATAAAATACTTATATATTAAATTTATATAATCTAGTGGTACGTGGTTGAAACATACAAATTTTGAATTTTAAGAGGCTTAGGTTCGAGTTAAAAGATTTATAAATTATAATGATTTTTTTTTTAAATCTCTGATATTTTAACGTTAATGATTTCTAATGTTTTATTTACTAACACATTAGTATCAATAATTTATGATATATATTTGTTAAAGCCGGAAAATAATGCATATGTACATTACTGATACTTTTTATAAAATGTCAAAAAATAAAGTGTCAGTAAAAGTTATTTTTGTAATACTGATAGTTACTTGTACAAATTAAATTGTATAACTTGTATAAATAACTCTAGAATTAGGAGAATCACACTAGAAATAGGGGTAAGCACCCACCATTCTAGGCATCTCCAAAAATCTCAAAGTCTCCAATACTCAAAATACCCACACACACACATATCACACAAATATGTGTAAAATTCTCTTTCAACCTCTTTTGTGAATAATAAAATCATATATTGGTCATATTGCTCTTTTTTTCTCTCTAGTACTCTTGCAAGTCTCTTTGCATAACTATCTTTTAAGTTTACTTAGCAACTTTGTGCTAGACGCACGAGTTGCTGCGCATTCACCTATCCTGTGACATTAAGCCAACATTTTTCTCCTTTTACAATGTCCAAAGCTATGTCAATTTAATAAAATTTTAAAAATTTATTAATATCTAATATTTGTACCTTATAAGTTGGGCATTTTTACTTGCGGTGTCCCATTTCATGACATTTGTTGTTTTTGACATTGAATCTTCTTTCACTTCTTTTTCTTCTATTATGTTTTCTACATCCCCATTGTCAATTTTCATAATTTCCCCTATTTTATCATCGGTTTAATTTACAAAATCGACTCTATTGGTATCATTGCTGTCTAATGGTTCATCAGTTCAATTTATAGCTTGCTCATGATAAATTGCATCTGCTATTGAAGGTTTGTTGCTTCCCTCATAAGCCTTAAATTAAATATCCTCTCAAGAGTATTTTCAAAAGAAATTTCAGGAATAAATGATTGATGATTTTCAAGAATGTCTGATTGCATGCTTCTAGTGTCAATGACTTTATTTCTAGAAGCAGTAAAGTAATTTTTCTAGATAGCATTAGGTTGACGAATGACTGCTTAGCATCTGAAGAAGGAACTCAAGCCATTATTGTGAACTTATCATTCATCAAAGCCACCAAGCTTAAAAACTCTGTTTGATATTCGTCTAGATCAATTAGTTTACCACCAAAATGAAGCCTGACATGTATTTGATCCATTTGTCCATATAAATATTCACATCATGATACTTAAAAAAGAAAAATTAACATTTTTTTCTTCAGACATATAATTCAAAATAAGTAACAATTAAAAACTGATTTTTGGAAATCATGCAAAAAAGAGTAAAAGACTTGCTTACCACAATCTAGCCATACGAAAAGAAAAGAAGAGCCAAGATTGTACATCACCTTACCGAACAGCTAAATCACTATCTGAGATTTATGAGGCAGAAATGGGAGGCCTTAAAATACCTTTATAAGAAGGAACCTAAACAACAGAAAAGAAAGTTAATCTGGAGCAGTCATGATCATTCAGCTATTCAAAATAATTAATAATTAAAAAAAATATTTTTGTTTTAATACACGTAAAGAAGAATAGCTTACAGCATAAATAAAACGAGCTTTTCTTTTCCCAAATCCAACATAAATCCCTATGCTAAAAAAATAGAAAATGAATTATTCATTAAAATAGAAAAGTGGAATACCTATTACACCATTAGCATCTACATTATTTACAAGCCCAAATATGTATCACAAATTTTTTCTAAAAATATCCATTCAGCCGTACCTATCGTAGCAGCAACAAACAATAATAAATAAATATAAAACTTTCACTTGTACTAATTAAATGTGTGCTTTTAACCATTCACTAATCTGATATGGTAATGGAGTCATCTCCACATGCTATACACATATTTTTGCAAAAACAGCGAAGGCTGAAAAAAATTTGATTTTGAAATTTTCTGTACGACTATCCAAAATAATGAGAAAAAATAAAGAAGATGAAAAGCCACCTTCTCATTGGGTAAATTTATTTTAAAAGCCTTTTTATTTTCATCTAAGTTTATATTTCATTGTGTTAAAAATTAATTTTTTTACATCACACTTTAGAATAGAATTTAAAAATTAAAAAAATAGTTAAATGACCTTTTTATCCTTGTTTTCTGTTACTGTTATAACGGCAGGGAATAATTGATCATTATGATAATAACAGGGGAAAGAAAGTGGTATATAGTGAATTTAATAAGGAAAAATTGGCAATCTACCTAAAATAAAATATTAAAATAAGTAAATGAAAGATAAGACTTATAAATAAAGGATAAAATAAATAAACTAACATAAAATTGGTAAATTGGTATATGATAATAAAAACTTATAAATATAAAATAAAACTTGTAAATCAACATTCATCGTAAAATAAAAAATAAATTATGTAAATAATTTATATGACTTGTAAATGAAGGTAAAATAAATTAATTAATATAAAGTTATTGAAAAAATTAAAAAACTTACAAATATAAAGAAAAAACTTGTTATAATAATGATTACATTCTATATTTACTAATTTTATTTTTAAATTGAATAATGATAGCTTTAGTTTATGTAGTACATGTGATTATATATATGAAATTTTATTAAGGATAGAACTTATTCTCGAAATTGGATTTTGAGAAACTATCATTTTCATAATTTTCAAAGCTATTTGTAAGATAAAATGATTTTGCATCTTTCTACACCTCTTCGACTGTAGTTTCAAATAATTTTTAAGTGCAAGAAAGAAATGAAGTTTAAAACTATAAGAAGTATGTATAAAATTAAAAATTAGATCCAATTTTATTGATAAATTATATATGTCTAGTGATATAAGAGTATCTTTTTATTTTAGTTTAGCTTGATCCACATCAAGAAAATAATTTTTATTAATTAACCGATGTACAAATAAATATTATGATAGAAAATGAAAAAAAAAAGCTTATAAATTTCTTAGAATTAATATAGAATTTATGGTTAAACCTATTAAATAAAACTTATTCCAATTATTTTCAGTATAATACTTTTTACTTTCAACTGATGAGTATTTTTCCTTCGTTTGATTAAATCAATTAAAAAAATTATGTTTCGCTTATTCAAAGTCTAATGTTGATTTATAAGTATTTGTTTTGTTTGCAATTTTAAAACAACAGTTTTCTACTCTTATATTAATTTACTTATTTTACTTTTCATTTATTAATTTTATGTTAAATTTGCAATTGATATGGTAATTTTAATTTTAACATCATAGAATTTTCAACTCTAAAAATTTATTAGCCATCAGTGAAATTAAAGTTATTGCATAACGCTAGATTCGATTAAGTAAAGCATTTTTAACTCAGCAACGGATTGAGTTGGCATATAAAATATACTAAATAGGACTGAGTTAGCAAATCGAGTATGCAATGCGGTGACTAAAACTTAACAGTACAATTTTGTTTTTTCTTTTCATTCCAAAAAAATACCCCAAAAAAGGTTGAAAACCTTCCTATTGTTTTAGTAAATTAATCATGTTTCCTCATATTTCAAAACCCATAAAAAAACTCCCTTGTCAAAAGAAACTTTTAACAGCATGGAAATTTTGATTGGTTTTGAAATATACAAGGGAAATGATTAATTTCAACAAACATTAGGATGTTTGGATAATTTTCCCTAATAATAATAATAATAATAATAATAATCAATTAATGATTACTGCATGAGAATCTATTGTATGTAATCTAATTTGTCTTTTGGGGATTATCTCATTTCACTTTTTCTATATAACTCCCAAACACCCCTTATATTTATCATCATCGCTGCAAATTTTTAAGAGTTATAGCAAAAAGAAAGAGAGAGAAACAACGTTTTTTGTGAGAGAGAAAAAATGGGTTCAAGTTTAAATCTTAACTTGAGTCCTAATACATCTTATTATCCCAAAACCATTGACAGTTTGCTTAAAGATCTGTCACAAATCGACAGTGCATCGGATAAATTATCGGTGTTGAATTGTTACCTGCTCAAGCATGAAGAAGAATTAGCTAGGGTTGAGGCCTATAAACTAGAGCTTCCTCAGTGCATGTTGCTCCTAATGGAGGGTGGTTGATTATATTCTTTTGATATATTTATGTTTGAAGAATTGGTTCCGTTTTTAATTTTCGCATGTTGTATATATGTGAATGTTTGTTTGTATTTGTTTTAATTTTGTTTTGCCTTTTTATGTTCATACATATATATAGCTATTGAAACCCTGAAGAAGGAGATCATGAACGTCAAGTATCTTAATGAACCCGAAACCGAAAATTATATGAAGTGGAAAAATTATGAGAATGAAAAAATTATTCTCTCGGACGATCATAACAGAAAAGGGAAAAATCTAATGATCAATTTGAACTCTCCTGCTGAATCTGAGCCTGAGACTTGGAACACTGCCCATGTTCTCAAGAAGCAAAAAACAATCCTCCACACCTCCCAGGTAATATGTGTGTGTGTGTGTGTGTGTGTGTGTATTTCAATTTTGCTTTTCGCTTAAATAAATCATTTTTTAGAAAAATTATAATAAAGTGACGATATAATAATTAGATGCATCTATCAAAAGTTTTCGTTATATTTTTCAAGCTTTAATGACGCAGGTGGCAAGTCTTGACCTGATTCAGTCATCCATCAACCGTGTGACAACTGTGGCAGCTGATAGAAGTTCAAACCTTGAAAATCAAAGCGAAAATGAGCCTGCTAATCTCTGTAGCTTAAATCCACGGACTGATCCTGTCACCCTAAATTATCACCCCAAACCATTAACAGAACAAACATGGAAGAACAACAGGAGATCCTGGACACCGCAACTGCATACAAGATTTCTAGAGGCTCTTAATATCCTTGGCGGAGAACGAGGTCCGCTCTTACTACATAAGCTAATTTATGATGGATGATCATGTTGTTATTGTTATTATTATTTTTTTTTCTGTTCTCTTATCATTGATTTTTAAATTTATTCTAATTATTTTTATTTTATTTTGGTTTTAATTTTTACGAGCAGTGGCTACTCCGAAGCAAATCAGGGATGTGATGCAGGTTGAGGGGCTGACCATCGATCAAGTGAAGAGTCATCTACAGGTTGACTTAAAACTCTTTTAGGTGTATTTTTAGCAAATTTGTAGAACGCTGATGATCATGTGTATGTAGTAGTGTAATTATTTCAGTGCTGTTATCAGTTGTCTTCCTCTTGCATTGTTTGGATTACTTGAATACATATTTGAAATGAAATTGGTTTACCCTTATCGCATTATTGGTTAAATCTATGTAGATTAGCAAGGAAAGATGTTCATTGTTGCTTCTTTTCCGTTCACTTATTGCAACATGTATATTTCAACCAGTGGCAATGTTTTATACCCATGACAATTAGTGAATGGATAAAGAACAATGCTTCTAAAAAGCTTAAGATTTTAGGATTAATAAGGAGGTACTCCCACATTGGTTGAATTATTACCCCGTTATATGTACATTGTTGGTTGCAAGAATTAATTGAGAAGAACATGTGACAATTATCCAAACACTCTTATTATTAGGAGGATTCGGCTTACATTTTCATGATAACACTAGTGAATAAAAGTAATTGTAGTATCCCTCAACCTAAATTATAGTAAAGAGTAAACAAAACTCCTTTGAAAAATAAGGTATGAGCATACTGTAGCCAAGGATTAATTAATGGAAACTGATGAAATTCGGGTGACTGCGATAACAAGGTTAGAGCCATCATTTGATATGTAGCTTACGACTTGCCTATTTGATAACAGTAGAACAAATGAATTATGCTTGTCATTGTTATCCCCTTCACACATTATATGCTCACAAGTTACATTATTGACCTATCACGATATAAGTGACATGTAACGTTTTATTCAACATTTCAATTTTTTTTTTTTTTTATATACATCTGTTTTATGGCGAATTGTGAAGATCAAGATAACGATTGAACTTGATTCTAATTTCAGAAGCATCGGCTGCAAGAACAGATTCCGGGAGCTCAACCGAATGTCACAAACTACTACTAGGAGACTGATGATCCATGGGTATGGTATCAACCTTGATGGCCATCAATTCTCCATCCGCATGACTAGGAGGCTCCAATTAGCAATTCACGTTAAAAGAGTTCCCGATGCTCAGGTGACTGCAACATAGAAGATTTGGGGAAGAGCTCTTGGAGAGCTGTAGCTAAAGGCATGGATTTCCCATAGACTAGAAACTGAAGAACTTTTTTCATCAATATGTTAGACATCCATGATATCCTGTCTGTTCAAAAGATAGTTGACATCTGTTCTATTTTTCTGCAACGTAATACAAATTTTCTCAGTTTGAATAATGTCCTAGGATTTGAAGTCCGGTATCTCTTACCTCATTTTTCTCTGTTTCTTCTGTTGCTTCTGTGGTTTCAGAAATCTGAATGTTTTCCAGATTCATTATGTTTTAGTTAATCACTTGCAGCATTAAGGCTCAGAGCCTGAGATTTGAATATCAGTTTCCAGGCTCAAATGATCGTGACCATTCTGTGGTGAATTTCTTTTATTTCCCTACTTGCAAGCTGCAAAGCAAATTAATCCAAAACTCAAGTTAGGTAGGATAATTTTAAAGATTTGATGAGCTGCTCAGGGTTCTTTTTACCTGTCCACCCCATGTCTGAAGGCAAAGCTCTGAAGCTTTGTCTCTTCTATTATCAGATGTTAACATCTCTGACTTTTTCAGATTAACTGATTCCAAACATAAAGACTAGCAGATGCTCATGTGTACATAAGCTGAAGGATGTTGATGAACACCCCTCCACAAACCAAAGCATGATTTCCACAGAGTTTCAAAAATCTTGAACCTGCAGGTTCTCCCGTATTTGTGAGGTACGGATGGTCAAATACCACTGGCTTCGTAATGCAACCTATTTCAAGTCAAGGCAAGCATTCTATATGGTCAAAAAATCATATATTCAAGGATTAAAATTCAAATTCAATAGGCAAGTACGATTTAAAGCCACCAGTCCACCACATTTGCTTTCTAGTGTAATATCTTATCATTGAGGCTACACAAAACCAAAAATGTATAAAATGGAAATACCCTATGCAAACACCATACCTGTTTATACACCGTGTAATAAAAAGATACAATGGCATCGAAGTCCACAAAGCTATGATGTAAAACATTCTTGAATTTCTGAAGTTTGGAAATCCACGCCTCTGGCTACAGCTCTTCAAAAGCTTTTCCCTGAATATTCTACGTTGTAGTCACCTGAGCATCGTAAACGCTTCTAAGGTGAATTGCTAATTGGAACATTCAGAAGCATGCAAATGGAGAAGTGGTGGGCAGCAAGGTTGATAATACTTCCATGGATCATCATTCTACTGGCAGTAGTTGGTGACATCTTCTTGAGCCCCCGGAATCTGTACGTGCAGTCGATACTTCTAAAATTAGAGACAAGATGTAAGGATCGTTATCTTCATCCCCATGATTAGTCATCTTCAGCTCCTGTAATATAAATGTGCAGAATGTAATTCTGAAATTAGAGACAAGCCAATGATTTATCAAGAAGCAGATATCGAAATAATAACGATGATGATGGAGAATTTACAGATCAATTATATCTAGAATGATGAATATGATACGAGGGGTGAAAAAATAACTAAAAAACATTCAGTTGGTTTACCGACATTTGAAGGATAAGTGCAAAATAACATATCATTCAATTGAAGAAAGCAGCAATACTAAGTTACAAATGTACTTTACCATTGACATAACTTGTTCTGATCTTAAGAATTTGCTATTGCATAAATATACTCAGAACCACTAACAACAACATTATTCTAAATAAAAATGGTCATAATCACCTAGACCATAACCATTACTACCATTTAAAGGTTCCAAATCCTAATAATCCCACCAAATGGTCCTAGAAATGTTAACATAATGTGCCAAAAAAACAGAAGCGAATGATTTACCATAATGTAATTTTGCCATTAAAAAAACCATATAAATTATTTATGCTTCAGGTCGATTACCAAAAACACGAAAACAAGTTACCTTAATAAGTCTGGGGCTAAAGAAGTATTCCATTTTAAACAGTTGGGCCTAAACACGGCATCAACTGCTAAACCTTGGCCTGCAGTTAAGCTCAGCCGGGACTGGGCCAAGGTTGACATTGCAGAAAATGTCAAGCTTCTAGACGAAGACCTGACCACGTGTTTGCTGATACAACAGCAACATACAAGAGTCAATTGAGCCAGCACACTTGAAGGTCAGTCATTCGTCTTATAACGGCCATCATTCAATAGAAGTTATTCCATCTTGATTATCCCATATAGAACATTACGCCACGCCATATATTGAAAACTCTACCATCCTGCAATTATAAGACAGTCATTTAACCATATTTGGAAAAATTGAAATAAACACATGCCTAAATCAACATTCAGTACACATTATATATAATACATGGGACATTTTGTTAATACCACTACAACATGACAACAATGGGCTTACTAAAGAAAGTTTTCTGTACCTCATCTTATCTCATATTCCTTCCCAATCTTTTTCCCTCTTTGCCCTTTTAGTTTGGATCAACATTCTAACAAATTTGAATACCCTAATAGTTGGTAGTTCTAAATACGCAATCCATAGAGATTTGAAAGAATGGGCAGATCAAACAAAACAAAGAACATAAAACGATCTCGAAAACCAATAAATTGCCATTATGCGTGTAAATAAATGCAGATCATTCCATTCTAAGCCATAAAAAGACATTCCCAATGAATTATCCAGATAAATCAATTCATACAATCACATGTGAGCATCAAAAAGTAAAATTTACTTAAAAAAACTCATGCATATAGTGTTTACCCGCGAAATAAAAAATAACGTTCTGCCAAAAAGGACATATAAATATACAATAAATCTAATCCCCACTATGCGGCTTCCATATTTTCTGCCGCCTCAAAGAAATCTTAATTCTCAACACCCACATATTTAAAAAAAAAAAACTTGAAACCCACATATTTTCAAAAGGTTCTCTAGTAAAATAAATCACTGCATAATCATCATCTAACACATAGCATACAACAGATCATGGTTACAAAAGCTCAACAATTCTTATCAGCATCATAAACGGCAGCTAAATATTGCCACCGATCATTGAACAAAAACGGTTTTTATGATCAGATCAATAATCGGATCTAATAATGAAACTAAAATAAACCATCAGAAACAAACATATAGAAAACAAAAGATCATATATATATACATATACACATGTGTGTGTGTGGAACCCAGTTATGGATATAGATTGTTGAAAATAATCAAACCTTCAAAATTGAATTTTAAGTTTTACATTTTGTTCAAAGTATATCCATCAACTCTGTGAAAGAAGAAGCCGCCTGTTCATGTTTTTCTATTGGAGTTAAAAATAAAGCTCTTATTTCGGAACTTTCGATGTTGATATTTTATTTTATAGGTTTTAATTTACTTCTTCCCTTTTTCTGTACTTCAAGTCGTCAAGACGTGGCACTTCGTTCTAATGTTACGTTACAATACAAATCGGCAATGAGTTATTATAATCGAATCTTTCTCTATCACATTTTGGACAATTAATTATTATTATTTTTCCATTCGGTATATCGTTTTAAATAGAGATAGTAGAATTTTTTTAAGTACAGTTTTAATTAATAATATTTTAATTGTTTAGTAGTTAATACAAAATTTTATTAAAAGTTATAAAATTACTTTAATAGATAAAATTTTTAAAATTATATTTTGAAAATAATGAATAAGATTATGAAATAAATAAATAGTATTTTAAAAATTTTAATTCTTTAAAAAGATTGCACAACCTCTAATCCAAATAATTTAAAATTTGAGTATTTGTTAACTAGAGAAAATAACTTATTTAATCTTCATAATCTCTACTTAAAATAAAATCAAATAACAATAAAAATTTTGAAAATAGTTTATAAAATTAATAAATATTTTTTGTCATTAAATAAGTCATAGTAAATCTGCATTTATATAACCCAATGGCAATGGAGCTCTCAATCTAGTTAAGGAAAAAATGACATCTGAACAATAGTAGTGTTACCATCACATTTTTTCCCCCCCTATTTAAGGTAGTGAGGTTTGAATCCAAAATTTGAATTTTAGGGAGGGCACGTTTTATTACAGAAGCAATTTAGCTCTCCAAACCCTCTCACTATTTTTTACCTTATCCCTATTGCTATCAATTCTACTTTAGCATAACCTAAATTTCTGTCCTCATAAATTTAGAAGGAAAACCTACTTCACCTGCTCACATTGATGGAAGAAAAATCTGCCTCTACCCAAATTTTTAAATTGAGAGAAAAATAGAATCTTTAACATATGCTTAGATTCAAATCCATGTCTTCGAAAACTTTAAGTCCATGTTTGGTTGGAAGAAATGATAGGAGAGGTAAATAATGGAAAGGAAAGAGGATGAGAGAAAATTAATAAAAAAAGAGGATTAATCTTATTTTTATTGTTTGGTTGAGACATGGATTTTATCTTTCTCATCTTATTTCTTTCCTTTCCTCTCCTTATATTTCTTCAAACCAAACATGCCATAAGAGCATTTCTTTTACCAATAAGTTCGCAGCTCATGGACTTATTTTTCTATATAAAAAAAGAACATATTCTCAATTTACCAAACCCATTGTCCAAATTTTCTTATTGTTACCTCTGTCTCCCTTTAACCGTCAATAACACTTATTATCTATATGTCATTATCTTTCACACTCGACGTGATCCAACCCATAAATCGTTATTGTCTCTCCTTTTTAGTCTTCACTTTTAATTACAACATTATGTTAAAAAAATATAAATAAATAAAAATTTCCTTACATTAACCATCTCTCATTCTCATTTACTCTTATTACTACCAACTTATTAGAGGTGGAACTATTTATGCTCTAGACACTCTAATTTCTTATATATATATAAAAAAAATTATTACTAAATAATGCAAACTAAATTTACTATTAAGAGCAATAATATGATTTGAGTAAATATTAAATATTAGTCTTGACACATATGCAATACTAATAATCTCATTGTCTAATTCTTTTTTGTCAATTCCTAAAATTAAAGAGTCTTCATGTACAACAATGCAATTTTTGGGGATTCTTTTCCCTCGTATATCAATTAAAGTTGGAGGAAAAGAAATCCTAAAAAGAAAAAGCTCATTTGTTGGATTTTTTAATCCATCATTGTTGGATCCTTAATGCAACATTGGGCCTATATGTGAATAATTATATATTATAAACTGTCATATAATGTTAAATCTAATTAAAAGTGATCTAATATGGTATTTTTAGGTAATTTAAGCTTTAATATATCTAATAATACTTAAAGACAATAGAAAAAATTATCTATATAAATGGTTATAGTCTCCATGTCACATGTATTTTTCTATTCTTTCTAGTATCCCATTATCAGAGAGAGAGAAAAAAGAAGTTTAAAGAATTCTCTAGGAGAACGTATTGATCTGGTAGGCCAACACATGATTCTAGAGAATAATTCAAAATTATGGATTCATGTACATTTTCATATATTTTGTTATTGATCATTGGCAATACAACATAAATGTTTCTAGATGATAGGTGATGGAATTAACCAAAAGGTTTTAATTATTCTAATAAGCAGTATCAGCGTCTCTTTATATAGAATCATTGAGAATTGAAATTATTTGAAATTAATGATTAAAATTTTTAGTATTCTCAAATCTAGTATCATTGAATTTGAGAATAATTGGTGGTTATTTTTAGAATTAAGAAAATTATATTAGAAATTCAAATTAAAAGTTTAAGATTTAAAAATGATTTTTAAGGTTTTATGTTACGACTAGCAGTTGTCACTACCACTGTCAAAATTACCGTCACAAGCCTCGGCTAACATGGTCGCAACGGACAAGAGTAGCAACAGCTGACCTCCGTAATCATAGATCTCCACCTTACGTTAAGAGTTGATTCTTCCTTAACTCTTACAAATGTATGTACTTTTGATGACAAGAAAGATTTAGAAATCAAATCTCATGTATATGATTATTATGAAAAAGGTCATTCTATAAGCATTTAGAGGTTAAATATCTGATAAGATAATTACCACTAAGAAGTTTCTTGCGAACATGGAAAATAGATTGATCAAGAACAAAAATGCTGAAATAAGTACATTCTTGACAAATTCTATGTTCAATGAAGCAAACAGGCAAAGGCAATATCAGGAAGTACATTATGGAGATGTCTCATCTTGCTTCTAAGTTGAAAACACTTAAGCTTGAACTCTTTAAGGACTTACTAATGCATTTGGTTTTGATATCCTTATCACCACAGTTTTACCAATTTAAGATGAGGTATAATTGTCAGAAAGAGATTTGGTCTCTAAATGAGCTTATATCATATTGTGTTCAGGTAGAGGATAGGCTGAATAAAGATAAGGAAAAAAGTTTTCACTTAGCCTTTACTTCAAAAGGTAAGGACAAAGGCAAAAGGAAGAAAAAAGACAAGGAAGCTACAAATACAGCACTTTAAAAAAAATAATAAAAGAAACCAAGTGATCTGAAAAGTATTGGTTGTTTCTTTTGTGAGTTGAAGGGCACAAGAAGAAACATTGCACCAATTATCACACATGGCATGCTAAGAAATGTATGCTTCTTAGTTTAGTTTATTATGAGGTTAATTTAACTTTAGTCCCTATACACACCTAGAAGATAAATTATGGTGCAACTACTTACATCAATGTGTCTATACAATATTGTCTGAATTACCGAAAGCCAAGTGATAGTGAAAGATAAATCTATGTGGGCAATGGAAAGAAGATTGAAGATGAAGCAAGAAGAAAATTTATATTACTACTAAAGACTGAATTTTATTTGAATCTTAATAAAATATTTACTGTACAGTCATTTAGATGAAACTTGTTTTCTATTTCCATTTTGGATAAATTTGATTTTTCTTGTTCATTTGAGAATAGAAAATTTAATTTGTTTCATGATTCAAAATTGGTTAGGTCTGGTTCTTTGTCAGGTTAGGATAATCTATATTTGATTGATACGATTACTTCATTTAATGTATCCCTACAACTGAGTACATGAAGTATAAAGAGAAAATCAACTAATGCGAATTCAATTGTATTATGGCATAAGAAATTAGGTCACATCTCCAAACAGATAATAGAGAGACTTTCATCTGATGATAGAAAATCAATTGATGATTTTTCTTGTTCATTTGAGAATAGAAAATTTAATTTGTTTCATGATTCAAAATTGGTTAGGTCTGGTTCTTCGTCAAGTTAGGATAATCTATATTTGATTAATACGATTACTTCATTTAATGTATCCCTACAACTGAGTACATGAGTATAAAGAGAAAATCAACTAATGCGAATTCGGTTGTATTATGGCATAAGAAATTAGGTCACATCTCCAAACAGATAATAGAGAGACTTTCATCTGATGAAATTCTACACTTCTTAGATTTTACAGATTTTGATATTTGTTTAACTGTATAAAGGGGAAACAAACTAATAAAAGGAGATTTAAAGCCAACAGGACTTTAGACATCTTAAAACTCATAGATACAAATATTTGTGTGTCGTTCTCTATAACTGCTTAGAATGGTCAATATTATTTTATAATGTTCATAGATGATTTTTCTAAATATGACTAAATATATCTTTTTCATGAAAAGTCACAGTTCTTAGACATTTTCAAAAATTTTAAAGTTGAAATTGAGAATCAACTTAGTACAAGAATCAAAAGCGTCAGATTCGACCCTAGTGGTGAATACTATAGTAGATATGACAATTCAGGTGAGCAACGTTCAGAACCATTTGCTAAGTTCTTAGGGGAATGCAATATCATCTCGCACTATACTATACTGGGTTCGCCTATTATGAATAGTATTACAGAAAGATGAAATAGGATGCTTAAGGACATGGTGAGGAGTTTAGTTTGTTATTGTACTTTACCAGTATCACCATATGGAGAAGCATTTAAGACTGCAGCATATATCCTTAACAAGGTTCCAACTAATGTAACTGCCAAAACCCTTTAAAAATTTGACGGGTAAGAAGCTAGTATAAAACATTTACATGTTTGGAGATGTCTAACTGAGGCAAAGCCAAATAGGCCTAATGAGAAGAAAATAGACTCTCAGATAGTGAGTTGTTATTTTATTGGATCCTCTAAAGTATCCAAGAGTTACAACTTTTATGATCCCACAACTAAGTTAATTTTCAAGTCGACTATAAAGAGACTTTTTCTCTAATTTTTTAAAAAGACTCTTTCCGGATTATAATAATATTGGTGGCTTATTTTAATCTTGAGTTACAATAGGCGATCTATATAGTATAGCCAGAAAACTTTGTGTCAAGAGACCCAAAGAATATAGTTTGTAAACTTAAGAAATCTAGCTATGGGCTCAAACAAACACATCGATAATGGTATTTCAAGTTTCATCAAGTGATCATCTTTTCAGCTTTTAGATTAATTTGATCTATGACTGTATATACCATAAGTTCTATGGGAATAAGTATATTCTTTTAGTTTTATATATCGATGACATTTTGCTTGTCAACAACAATATAGGCTTATTACATAAAATTAAGAGATTTCTTGCTAAGAATTTTGAGATAAAAGATCTTGATGATGCCTATAGCTACATGAGACAAATTTAGTCTCAATAGGTGCCCTAATAATGATTTTAAGGAAAATAAAAATGCAAAAGATTCTTTATGCGTCAATAGTAAGAAGCCTGAAATATGCTTGAGTTTGTACTTAATCAGATATTGCGTATATTATTGGGATGTTAGACAAATATTTAACCAATCTAAGAGTAGATCATTGATAAGTAACCAAATGGGTCTTACGGTACTTACAAAGAATAAAAGACTATATGCTCAGTATTGGAGGTCAGGTCAACTTAAGATTATTAGATATACTGACTCTAATTTTGCTAGATACCAAGATAGTATGAAGTCCACAACGGACTACATCTATATGTTAGCTAGGGTTGTTGTTTCCTAAATGAGAGTTAAATAGTCTCTTATAGCCTCTTCTATTATGACAGCGAAATTCATAACATGTTATTAGGCATCCAATCATGAAATATGACTATGAAATTTTATCACTGGGCTGCGCATAATAGATGATATTGATAGACCACTCATATTATTTTGTGACAATAAGTCAGTATTAATGTACTCTAATAACAACAGAAGCTCGACAATGTCAAAGCATATAAAGATCAAGTTCCTAGTTATTAAAGAAAGAGTTCAAAGTGGACAGTTGTGTATAAAGCACGTTGACACAATCTCCATGATTGCGAATTCGCTTACTAATGGATTACTATCCAAAATATTTCATGAGCACACTGCTCGTATGAGTATCATGTCATTAAAGGATATTCAGTTTTAGTGAGAATTTATGATTTTAAATGCTCTTATGCTTTAAACATTTTTCAGTTATTTTGGTTTATGAATTTTTAAGATTATTTTCTGCATAAATGAAGTTTGTGATTTATTCACACTCTAATTTTAGTATGGTTTGATCTCACTAAGCTTTAAACTAGACTATTTGAAAATAGCATGTTAAATTCACATAGCATGAAATTTTCATGCTACACATCCATATAGTGATCCACATCATTTAGTTTTATTAGCATTGTGATCATTGATAGGTCGAGTTATGATAGTTGTAATGGAGGCCACTTTGATCCTATGTTAATATAATTGATGCATCGGATTCACTACAAGAAAACTGGTAATGGATGACAGACAATTTATGATAGATTCTGTGTAAATTGGCTTAAATCATAAAAGTATGACGAACTTGTGATAAATTTTTCAATCTATCATGAATTAATGATACTTTTGTGATATAATTATTTTCTATCTTGGATTAATTATGGTTTTGTGATATAATTATTTGTTATCATGAATTAATTATGTAATTATGGTTTATATCATATAATTATGGTTTTTTGACATAATTATTTTTTTTATTATAGAATTATTTCCTATCACAACTTACTTTTAATGCAAATCTGAAATGAGAATGATTGAATGATGTTTACCTGCTAAATAGAAATAAGAATATAAATGAATATGTTTTTTAGAGGAAATAATGAGATCTTGATTTCTATGGGAGGTTGAGAATCAAATTATTATTCCTCGAACTCCTCATTTTATCCCATCCAAATTTCATAATTTTACTTGTTTCCTCAATTAAAATATTATTATATTATATTATTATATTTAATACTTTTTATTATTCCTATTTTTGTAAATGTTATTAATAATAATAGTAGTAGTAGTAGTAGTAATAAGCAAAATAATAATAATATTAATAAATGATAACAAAATTAATAATAATTTTAACAATTATTTTTACTTACCCATGTGTCGACTTGTAATTCATTTTTAATAATACTATATTTAGCCACGTGTTGACTTATAATTCTTTGTTTAATAAGTTACAATGTGAACGATTGCACTATATAATTTCTAAAGTACAAAATGAAATATATGAACTATAAATCTAACCTAATCAAACACTCTACTTGTTATGTTGTTGTTGTCGCGCCCTTGCTGCACCACTGCTGCCAACTACTGCTCCTCGATTTCGCTTTTAGCCACTAACACCCAACTAGCATACGTTTTACCCCAGTCAGCCGTTGTTCGTTTACTGCCGAGGTCAAGCACTACAAAGGAGTTAAATGGCCTAGCATTTATCATGGGCGTTTATCTAACTTGTTGAAGATGGGGAAAAATAAGAATAGTACAGAGTTGGGCATTTAAATGATTGAGTGGAAAAGTAAAGGTCGGTTATGTCTGTAAGAGTTTGCTAACAAAACAAAAGCTTAATGTTTGTTGAAACAGAAACAAAAGCTTATGAATAATACTAATTTTATTGAAAGAAAACTAAATGAATAGAACTAAGATTTTGAGACTCTTTTATAACAAACCTAAATATCACGAATTGACCAAAATAAGCAAATCTAAAATATAATTCTATAATAAAATTCTCCTATCCGAAATAAGAAAGACAAAGAAAATGAAAACCAAATCTGGGTTATAAAAAAAAGATAAAAATCCTAGAAGAATCAGGAAAATAGGAAAAAATTTTAAAATCTAAAAATGACTAGGAATGAAATGGAATTGTTGGGGTGAGTATAAACTAGAATGGCTTTGTCAATTTTAGGTTTTGTTCGTCTCGTCGCGAGCTTCGAGACAGTATATCATACGCCGAAAATGAATATATGTAGCCAAAGTTATGTCTTCCGGAAAGTACCCTATTCGCAATAGATAACACCCTCCATCATTTGCAACATGGATATTTTACTCAATTGTCTTATGTTATTCTTGATTTTCCCTTGTAAGTACGAGTAAAGCCTTGAGAAAGTGCCCTTGCATTTTATACAGCTGAAAATCGAAGTTCAGTCCAATAACTGGTGTCCCTACTTATAATGGCACCCCTATAAATGTACTGATGTCTAACATTTAAACATATATTGATAGGCAGTCTCAACAAACTTTCTACTCTCAAATCTTATAATCTATAGAGGTTTGATTTTTGATTTTTTTGTGTGAAAAAATAAAGCCAAGAATTAAAAGTACTTGTGCCCATCAAGAATGTCAAGCCTAAAATTGAAGACAATTTCCTTAAGTAACAAAGATGATACACATGATCAATTATTGAGGGCAAGCAAGCATGCAAACGGTGGCCATGAATTATTGGAAAATGAACAAATTATTTTGGCAATTGCACGTGCATGAAATTTTATTTGGAAAGCATGCATTAATGAAAACCATGAATTAGAATTAGAATCTTATAAGGATTCAACCAACAATTGCATGGTCATGGGCATTGTATAAGCAATGACAAGAGACGAATTAAGGGGGTTGCAGCCTCCAAGAGAAAAAGAGAAGAAGAGAAGTTACAGCCGAACAATGAGAAGAATTGGAGGTAGCTGAAGCCATGAATAACTAAATCTTTTATACCATGTGTTTGGGGAATGCCGAGCAGGCCTGCTCGAGGGCAAACCAATCAGGATAGAAGACCTGATCACTAGCACGAAGGCACCCCTACTCGGAGCCAAAAGCTGGTCGTAGTCAAATGATCTAAGCTATTCGGGCTCGGATATTCCCATCCTGCTAGGGTAAGGTCACAAAGATCCTCAACCATCGAGTGAACCCTGGTCACGTTATGAACAGCACAAAGAACAGGAAAAGACCAGAGCTTGAGCAGAGCAAACCCAAGCATGGCAGCCCTACACCTACAATTCACGACGGTGAACGCTTCTCTCCGAGAAGAAGACAGTAGTCGCCAGACACCCCCTCACCCTAATATCTCATCACAACGACCGATGACTGACAGGCACCCCACACCATAGAGTTTTGTCACTATTACCGATAACCATCACACACCTCCACGGCATCATCATTTCACACATACCTACACGATATCATCATTACATCACGGGAAACCATAACCGTTTGACACCCCGCACCCCCAAGTTGTGCCACTATGACCTATAGCTGTCAGAAAAACGTAAGCAGAATGAATGCAGAGGATGACGCCAAGCAACGATGGCGGGAAAAAGGGATAAATATCAGACAAATGGTGAGGTAAAGGGATCTTCTTCCTTATCTTTTTGAACCTTTTATTTTCCAGTTTTTCTTAGGTTAAGAGAGAATTTACAAAGAATAAACCCGATTACTGACTTGAGC
This sequence comes from Murraya koenigii, assembly GCA_025617385.1. Taxonomy (NCBI): domain Eukaryota; kingdom Viridiplantae; phylum Streptophyta; class Magnoliopsida; order Sapindales; family Rutaceae; genus Murraya; species Murraya koenigii. The sequence continues at coordinate 11,581,194 of CM046819.1, forward strand.
GTCGGAGCGTTTTCACCGAAAAAACTCTCGGTGACCTTTGATACTTTTATGTGGATACAGATTGGAAGGCACCACCGCCTCAGTGAACGGAATAATATAGGAACCAACTGGGAATCTTGCTCGAGTAACCAGCGACCAAATGACAACATCACAATTTCGGAGCGACTAAAAATCGCATTAACATTTTGGCGCCGTCTGTGGGGATCAGTTAAAAAAGCCTAAATTCGTAGCACACTTAAAAAATGACATGACAATGAGAGGAAATAACTGAAGAGGAGTAAGTCCTAAAAAATCTATGACCCTGAGGGAGGCGGTCAATGGGGTCCGAGATAGAGAGATGCAAAAATGGATGGATTAGATGGAGAAGCAGATGGAGACATTGACGTCCATCCTACAAGAACTCAGGGATGGACATAGGAGAACTTGCAATAACGTTCCTGAATCCAGTCACGTGAACGCACCCACTGAGCTAGACGTGGGAAACGGAGCCCAAAGGCAGAAAGTACAGAATGCAGCCGGAAGGGAGGAGACAAACCCGGAGGAGAGAGAGACAAGACAACACTTGCAAGACAAAGCACCAAAGCATGCGACAATTGCGCCGCGGAATCCTTCCCGTGTGGAGGAACTAGAGGGGGAGGTCCGCAGACTAGCTCAGGTCATTGACGACCTCCGGAAAAGTGGGAAAGCTCCAAGTTGGAGGATCATGTTAGACAATGAGTCCCCACTTTCAGCAGAAATCATGAGTGTCACAATCCCCGGAGATTTTCATTTCCTCAACTTAAAGTTTTTAGGGAAAAGTGACCTGCTAGTGCACATCAAGCGTTTCAATGACATGACCGGAGTACAGGGTTTGACAGCAGTCCAAAGATGTAGAGCCTTCCCTCTTAACATAGAAGGGCGAGCGAGGGAATGGTGCCGTAAGCTACTGTAGGGAGCGTTCATAGCTTTGAGCAGATGTTCACGGAGTTTGCCGAACAGTTCGAGGGGGCAGTAGCTCCCGAAGACGATATGATGGAGTTAGTTGAGATCAAATAGAGGGAGGGGGAATCCCTCCGAGAGTTCGTCAAGAGGTACCATTGGGCAATCATAGAGCTCGGGGCATTCAACCACCCCTAGGCGTTGAGAGGATTGAAGGAGGGGATAAGGATGAGAAGGCCCTGGTATAATTTGCGGAGTCCCTCGATCCGCTCATACTCCGATGCATATGAGCAAATGAAGATGAATATCATAATTGAGAAGGAAAAAATCGCAAAGTTGAAGAGTGAGCAGAGCGGTGGAGCAAAATACAAGGAGAAAGAGGGCCTGCTCAGGGTTCATCAACTTCCAGAGGGACAAAGAACCGGATTGCACCCTACAACCCTTACCAGAAGGCCTCCCAACTGCGAGTGGGTCACGCTACACTCTACAGGTCCCCAAGCAGGGGCCAGAGGGATTATCGTCAGTTTAGTGGCAACTCGCCCTGTAATCCCCTACAAATCGGCCTATGCAGAGCCACAACGGAGTCGACCGTCCACTACCTCCACATGCGGGAAACTTTCTCAAGGATAGGACCATATAGATGATTGACCAAAGTCCTACCTACAAGTAGCCAATGGCAACAGGCGGAGGACAACCGGGCTTATGATATGGACCGCGAGCAGCCTTCTGTGAGGGTGATAGCAGAAGGGCTGACAATGGTAGGGGATTTGAATAGAGCCATAAAAAACTATAACCAGTATGCCTCTGCTAGCCGAGAGGTCCTACTCACTATGCCTACTGTAAAGAAAGCCAGAGCCAGACAAGTTCCAATCATGTGGACGGAGGAGGACGCGGAGGGGGTGCTATCTCCCCACGAGGATGCCCTAGTTATAAAAGCAAATGTCGCAAACGAGGAGCTCAACCGAATTCTGGTGGACTCGGGAAGTTCAGTAGATATCCTCTTCAAGTCCACCTTGATGAGATAGGAATAACAGATGCAAGGCTCGAGCACACAAGCACCTTCTTGAAAGGATTCGGGGGAGGAAGGCTGACCTCCCTAGCGATTTTGAATCTGCCGGTGACCATGGGCTCAAAGCCCTTTGAGAAGAATATGATGATGGACTTCGTGGTTGTGGACGAGGTCGGCCCTTACCAGGCGATATTGAGAAGGCCTTTCATGAGGATTAATCAATCGGTGATGTCCACCCACTACTTAGCACTGAAATATCATGTGAACATAGCGGTGGGGGTTGTTAAGGGCGATCAGAGGATCGTGAGAAGCTGCTATGCCACAGCAGCTAAGGATGCGATGCAGGTGACGTCGCTAGACATGAAGGTTGAGTTAAAGAAAAGAGATAAGAACCTGCTGAAGAGTTGGAGGAAATTTGATAAGACCAGATGACCAGGAGAAGAAGGCTAAGATCGGTTCTGGCATAAGAGAGCAGTTGAGGAGGAGTCTAGTCGAGTGCTTGCGAGCATATTCTGATGTGTTCGCCTGGTCATATGAGGATATGCCAGGGATTGATCCGAAGGTGGCATGCCACAAGAGGAGAAGATGTGTCAACCAAGAAAGATATGAAGCCATGAACAGCGAAATAGAGAAGCTGTTAAAGGTGAGATTCATAAAGGAAGTTAATTACCCCGAATGGATCTTGAACGTGGTATTGGTGAAAAAGACAAGTGGAAAATGGATGATGTGTATGGATTTTACAGACTTGAACAAAGTTTGTCCTAAGGACAGTTTCCCATTGTCGAAGATAGACCAGCTGGTTGACTCCACGGTCGGACACGATCTGCTCAGCTTCGTGAACATATTTTCGGGTTACAATTAAATCCCGATGTATGGCCGGACGAGGAATGCACGGCCTTTATCACCAACCAATGTCTGTTTTGCTACAAGGACATGCTCTTTGGCTTAAAGAACGCAGGGGCAACATATCAGAGGTTGGGGAACAAGATTTTTAAACCTCTGATCGACCGCATAATAGAACTTTATATGGACGACATGATCACAAAGTCCAGGGATGCAGAAGAACATGTCAAGCATTTGGAGAAGACCTTCGGCTTTTAAGGGAGTACAGAATGAAGCTTAACCCCGAGAAATGTGCCTTTGGAGTAGGTTTGGGAAATTCTTGGGTTTTATGGTCAGTAACAGAGGAATTGAAGCCAACCCAAAGAAGATAAGAGCGGCAGTAGACATAAAGTCCCCACGTAACTCAAAGAGATACAAAGTTTTACGGGTAAGTTGGCAGCCCTCAACAGGTTCATCTCTCGAGCAACGGACAAATGCTATATATTCTTTCAGGAGATGAAAAAGGGGAGGGAGACTAAGTGGACACCAGAGTGTGAAGCGGCATTCCAGCAATTGAAGGAGTACTTATTGAAGGCCCCATTGCTGTCAACACAGCGAGTAGGAGAGATCTTTACCTGTACTTGGCCATGTCACAGTGGGTAACGAACTCGGTCTTAATAAGGGAAGAGTCAGGGGGACAACACCCCGTGTACTACACGAGCAAAGCTTTGCTGGAAGTCGAGACTCGGTATCCTCCGGTAGAGAAATGGGCGCTCGTGTTGGTAACAGCAGCTCGGAAGTTGAGGCCTTATTTCCAAGCACACTCAATAGTGGTCTTGACGAACCAGCCCCAGACAATAATTAAAGGACAAGCTCTGGCAGACTTTGTAGCTGAATGCACTTAATCAGATAAAGGCGTAGACAACGAGCGAGCAGGGGGAGAGCCTGTTCCAAGCAAGGTATGAACAGTTACGGTGGATGGATCGTGTAGGGATTAAGGAGTAGGAGCAGGGGTAGTTATGCTTAGCCCTGAAGGAGTGGAAATACAATATGCCATGAAGCTCGAGTTTAAAGCCACTAACAACCAGGCTGAGTACGAGGCCATCATTGCAGGACTCGAAACTTACGTTAGTGGTAAAAGTAGAGGAGGTAAAAGTCAGAACAGATTCTCAGTTAGTGGCAAACCACCTTAACGAAAGCTTCCAAGCAAAAGGCGAGAAGATGGAGACCTACCTTCGGAAGGTGAGGCAATTAGTAGGGAAGTTTCGAGCAGTAGAGGTGGAAAAGATTGCGAGGGAAGAAAATTTTTGAGTAGATATGATAGCTCAAGTGGTCGCTGTGTTGGACCCCAAAATGCCTAAGTCAATTCCCGTGGAGATCAGGACCAGCTCGAGCATCGAGCAGAAAGACGAGATGATGAACGTGACCTCGAGCAGCACCTGGATAGAACCAATTGTCTCCTACCTTAAAGAAGGGACAGTACTTGCAGATAAGAAGCAAGCAAGAAAACTGAGGTGTCAAGCAGCGAGATATGAACTGATCGACGAGGTGTTGTGCAAACGGGGATACACCCTACCACTGTTACGCTGCCTGGATGAGGAAGAAGCTGACTACGTGCTCAGGGAAGTACACGAGGGGATTTGTAGAAATCACTCTGGTGCAAGGTCTTTAGCTTTTAAAGTCTTGAGGCAATGATACTTCTGGCCCAGAATGAACCAAGACGCATAAGAAAAGACCAGGTGCTGCAAGAGTTGCCAAAGCTTTGCCAATTTCATAGCTCAACTACCAAAGAACCTCACTGTCATGAACTCGCCATGGCCATTTGCCCAATGGGGAATCGATTTGATCGGGCCCTGCTAAAGGGAAGAGTATCCGTAATACATGCCATGGTTGCGATTGATTATTTCACTAAATAGGTTAAAACGGAAGCCCTTAATAACATTACATAAAGTAAAACCACTGACTTTATCTAGATAAATGTGATTTGCAGGTACGGAATCCCCCATGTGCTGGTCATGGATAACAGGAGGGAGCTAGACAACAAGAAATTCAAAGACTTTTGCACAAACATGGGAATAGAGCTGAAGTTCTGCTCACCATCACATCCACAAGCTAATGGGCAAGTGGAGGCTGCGAACAAAACCATGAAACGTCTCTTGAAAACTAGACTGGGAGAGCAGAAAGGAGCATGGGTGGACGAGCTGGCCGGCGGGTTATGGGCTTATAGGACTACACACAAGATCGCTAAGGAGGAGACGCCATTTTTTTTAGCATTTGGGCATGAGGTAGTGATCCCAGCGGAGATAAGGATAGACACACATCGGACGGAGCATTTCAATGAGGAGCAGAATAACGAGCAAATTTGTACAAATTTGGATCTGCTAGAAGAAAAAAAAAAAAGATCGGCAATGAAGATGGCGGAGTATCAACAGAGAGTAGTTCGTTACTACAACAAGCACGTGCACAACCGTCGATTTTAAGAAGGGGACTGGGTGCTAAGAAGAGTGAACCAGAACACTAAAGATCCCAGACAAGGGGTGTTGGGCCCAAATTGGTAGGGTCCTTACAAGGACTCTCAGGAAGTCGGTCCGGGGGCATACAGGCTATCTTATCCAAATAAACGGGATGTAAAAAGGCCATGGAATACACAGCATCTGATATTCAAGCGTCAATATTCAGTTTCTTTCAAAACATAAGTGTATAAAATCTTGTTCATAAATAAAAGAAAGAAGAAGCGCTTCCAAAATTAATCCAATTCGAGTAAATCAAAGCTTCTAAAAACAAATAAAAGCCAAAGGCCATAAGTCTCAAAACCAAACCTAAAGTGAGACAAAGTGCCAGGCATAGCTAGAAACTGCTCGAGCAAGATAAGCTCGCTAATAAAGCCAAAGGCTATAAGTCTCAAAGCCTAACCTAAGGCGAGACAAAGTGCCAGGCATAGCCAGAAATAGTTTGAGCAAGATAAGATCGCTAATAAAACTAAAGGCCATAAGTCTCAAATCCTAACTTAAGGCGAGATAAAGAGCCAAGCATAGCCTGAAAAGGCTCGAGCAAGATGAGCACACGAAGAAAAGCCAAAGGCTATAGGACTCAAAGCCTAACCTAAGGTGAGACAAAGTGCCAAGCATAGCTAGAAAAGGCTCGAGCAAGATGAGCTCACGAAGAAAAGCCAAAGGTTATAAGTCTTAAAGCCTAACCTAAGGCGAGACAAAGTACTAGGCATAGCCAGAAACGGCTCGAGTCAGATAAACTCGCTAATAAAGCTAAAGGCCATAAGTCTCAAAGCCTAACCTAAGGCGAGACAAAGTGCCAAGCATAGCCAGAAAAGGCTCGAGCAAGATGAGCTCATGAAGAAAAGCCAAAGGCCATAAGTCTCAAAGCCTAACCTAAGGCGAGACAAAGTGCTAAGCTTAGCCAAAAAGACTCGAATAAGATAAGCTCACGAAGAAAAGCTAAAGGCCATAAGTCTCAAAGTCTAACCTAAGGCTAGACAAAGCGCCAAGCATAGTTGGAGATGGCTCGAGCAAGATAAACTCACGGAGAAAAGCTAAAGGCCACAAGTCTCAAAGCCTAACCTAAGGCGAGACAAAGTGCTAAGCATAGCTAGAAAAGGCTCGAGCAGGATAAGCTCGAGAAGAAAAGCTAAAGGCCACAAGTCTCAAAGCCTAAATTAAGGCAAGACAAAGAGCCAAGCACAGCTAGGATGGGATAGAGCGCGATAAGCTCGTCGAGAAAAGTACTATGACCAGAGATCTTAAAGTCTGTTCAGGTTAAAGCAAAACAGTCAAAATTTATAAGGAGTAAGTCAAGTTATTCATATCTTGGTGAATGAGCAAAATGAACAAAATAGGCCAGAGTCCCAAGGACAAGGGAAAAACTTAAAGCCTGCTGGAAATTTATCCCACAGAAAATTTTAGAACAGATTAAAAGTACGAAGGCAAAAGTGGGAAATATATTCTTTTTATTTCATTTAGTTCAAATTACCAAAGCTTACAAGTACAAAAAAAAAAAAAAGCCAGTCAAAGAGTTGGGGCAGGCAGGCTAGCAGCTGGATCGAGTACTTGAGAAGAGGAAGCAGCCTAAGGATCCTTCTCGGTAGTGGGAGCAGCTTGAGCCTCCTCGGTGGGAGGAGCAGCCCCTTTAGGCCTTGCGGAGAAAAATTCCACATGCAAAGTGGGATCCCTTGATTCCTGGCTCCGAGCATCCTGCTCGTTCATGTAGGCATCCACGCCTGCCTCAAGCTTGGACATGTTTAGTTTAGGGTATTCCTTACTTAAGACGGACATGATGTATTCATAGCAGAATGTTAGCCCCTTGTTGTACTCCTCTGTAAGTTGGTTCCCCAAGGAGTCCACCTTATTCTGAAGACGAGAAGTCTCAGCTTCCATGGTTCTCTCGAAGGAAAATCTCTAGACGTTGAGATCTTTCCTAGCACTCACAAGCTCGTCCCTGACCATGGACAGCTCCTTCTTGAGCTGGAACGCCTTTGACTCTGCCATGGCAGCCTTCTCCTCAAAGATGGAGATTTCGGCAAGGAGCCTTGCCGACTCATCTTCTCTTTATTCCAGCTTCTTCTTCAATCTCTGGTTTTCAGCTCTAATCTTTCTCTCGAAATTCAGAGCTTTTGTCTTGAAGGCGGTGAAGACAGCAACAGTTTGGCACGAAGAGCGCCGAAAGACATTGGCCAGCTCATTAAGGCTAGAGGACTCTAGCTCATCCACAAAGCCTTCCCCCACGTGCCTAGTGAACTCCTTGACGTAGGGATCGGCAAAGTGGCTCTTCTCTCTAAAGAGCGCCGATCTGGACCTAACGAGGACAGTGGTGCTAGGACCCCTTCGGAGCAGGAGAAAGAACCCTGAATAGTGAGGTAGTGAGGTCAACTCTGAACCTCTTGGGTGGAGCAGAGAAGCTACTCTGGCTCTCGGCAGTACTCGAGCGCTTTTTCAACCGAGCAAGGATACTGCTCATGTTTTCATCATTGGATACCAAGCCGAATTCGACAAGATTTTGGGAAGTCAATAATTCTTTGTACGAACTCACGTTGTCCAAGGCAATGTCTACGAGAAACTTCAGCTCCTCCTTGACTGGGTGTGATACACTCTAAGAGATTGCAAAAGACCAAAAATGACAATAAGAAAGAGTAAGCAGAAAAACCAAAGCATAAAACATAATGAGTAGCAGATGACCTGGAGTACAAAAGCGATAAGGAATCTAAGAAATCTCCTCGGTGGCAGAGGCTGGTCGCCCTCAGTCCCTTCCGGCAAAAAAGAATTTGTCTTTCCAATTGCCACCGGAGGTAGGGAGGTTGGTAATGGATTTTTTGCCCTTCAAGTTGGAAGTGATGTAATACCAGCTAGCATCTTTTGGGTTGCTTTTCAGCTGGTAGAGGTACTTTATTTCATCTACCACCGGCTCACCCAAGTTACACCAATTCCATAGGACGTATAGCCTAGATAAGGCCCTCCACCCATTTGGATTCAATTACCCCAGTGCCAAGCGCAACTGGGAGAGGACTCGAGCAAAATAAGGCTGTAAGGGCAACCTAACACCACACCTAAAACACTCGAGATAAAAGGTAACATACCTTTAAGAAGGGCGGCTCAGAGTGTTATTCTTGCTAGGAAAACGAAGGTCAACACTGGTGAGAATACGGTAAGTGGCCCTAAGCCTATATAGATTATGCTGAGAGGTTTCACACCTCATGTTGTCAATAGAAAATAACTCGGCCTCCGGCTTGCCGGTCCTTTGCCTTTTATTTGGCCGGTTTCCTCTACAACGTCGCCCTCAACGGCGTCTCTGGCAGTATGAATGACCTCTTCAGGATTTGGGTCTCTCACTATAACCCCCCTATCAGCCCGAAAGCCACTGGAAGAAGATGATTCTTCAGGGGACATTCTTTAGGGTTACTGTATGACGGACATTTTTCCTAGAGAACCACAATCTACCAAATGGGAAACGAAAACCCACAAAAAAAAGGACGAGAATGAGGAGAAGAAGTCAAAGAGTTTATACCTGAGACTGGATTTGAAGGGTGTAAGTAGTGACGACTGCAACTGAGAAGATGGATTTCACTTGCAGGCGGCGGATTTCAGTTTTACGCAAAGTGTGGAAATAAGAAAGTGCACAACGGTGAAATTAGGGATTTATAAAAAGGAAAGCAAGTCACGCCAACAGACGGCACGTTACTCAATGAGGCGTGACTGTTCAGGAAACCGCCTCTTTAAATTTCAAACGAGTGGCCCAGATTAGCCCACGCAACTCACATTAAATGCGAAGTGACGGAAGAGGCAGACAGCTCAATGTAAAAAAGTAAAAATTGGGGAACCTCCTCGAACTATTAATTTCTAGTCTTATTCTATTTCACTCTCAAGACTAGAAACTGAGGGATTGGTATTTAGGGAATGCCAAGCAGGCCTGCTCGAGGGCAAACTAGCCAAGACAGAAGACCTGATCACTAGCGCGAAGGTACCCCTGGTCGGTGTCAAAGCTGGTCATGGTCTAATGATCTAAGCTAGTTGGGCTCGAATATTCCCATCCTGCTCGGGTAAGGTCACAAAGATCCTCAACCATCGAGCAAACCCTTATCATGTTATGAACAGCACCAAGAACAGAAAGAGACCAGAGCTCGAACAGAGTAAACCCATGCATGGCAGCCCCACACCTGCAATTCATGACGATTAACGCTTCTCTCTGAGAAGAAGAAAGTAGCCGCCAGACACCCCCTTACCCTGAGATCTCGTTACGACGACCGATGACTGACAGGCACCCCCACGCTATAGGGTTTTGCAACTGTTACCGATAACCATAACACACTTCCATAGCATCATCACTTCACACATACCTACATAGTATCATCATTACATCATGGGAACCCATAACCGTCTGAAACCCCGCACCCCCAAGTTGTGCCACTATGACACATAGCTGTCAGAAAAACGCAGGCACAATGAATGCAGAGGATGGCGCCCAAGCAAGGATGGGGGGAAAAAAAGGGGAATAAATGTCAGACAAAGGGTGAGGTAAAGGGATCTTCTTCCTTATCTTTTTGAACCTTCTATTTTCTTATTTTTCTTAGATTAAGAGAGAATTTACAAAGAATCAACATGATTACTGACTTGAGCGCTGGAGGATTTTTTCCGAAAAAACACCTGGTGACTTCTGATACTTTTCTGTAGATACAGGTCGGAAGGCACCACCGCCTTAGTGAATGGAATAACGTAGGAACGAGCTGGGAATTCTGCTCGAGCAACCAGTGACCAGACGACAACGTCACTATTTTGGAGCGACCAAAACCGCATCAACACTAGGGCTAAAGATGAAGCTCTGTTCAGTGAAATAAATTATTTTTTATTTAATTAATTCCTTACTTGTGTACTTTAATGTTTATGATTTTTATTTCACATGTTTGGTTTAATATTATTAAATTTTTTAAACTTCTGTTTGGATTTATAAAATTTATTAAGTGATTATCTTTGATTTTGTGTTTTTCATTAAATTATTTACACATAATGCTTAGGAAAACTTTAACTCTTTGTTATTCATAGAATATTTAAATATCATACTATTAAGCAGAAATATAACCTACATAAAATTAATTTTAATTGGGTTTAATTGTTAAATTTATGAGTAGACATAGATTGATTTTGACTTGTCACTCTACAATTGGGAATTGATTGGTAATTACAAAATTATTAAGTTAAACTATGGTGGATTCTTAAAACTCTAGTAGCTTTAATCTCTTAAATTCTTGTGTCAAATTATTTTTTTTATTTTAATTGTATCTTTAGTTTTAATTTCTTCAGACAAAATATTTACTTTTCAATTAGGGTAAAGTAATAATTAACTTTGATTAAATTTTACTTTCCTAAAAATTAGCAGTCTCTATAGGTTCGACCTCGTTATTCTTAATCTATACTTTAATAGATTCACACATTTATAGATACATTAAAATTTGTACAAAAATTGGTTGGTAGTTTTCTGGTATTTATCACTCTTTTAGATAACCCTAATCTGAATTTTGTGAACAGGCAGGCGAAGATGGGAACTGCTTCTCAAGGCTATAACTAGACTGAGTAAATTTGGATTGTTCATTTGAGAATCTTTTCGTAAAGTTTCATTACTAACTTATCCTTTATATCAAAGGCTTCTTTTAAATCAGACAGTATGGAGTGGATTATGTGTTGTAGCATCTAATGCACTAGCCGTGCTTGCAAATACTATTTCTTGTCTCTTACTCTTTCTCACCCTCTATTTTGAAATTTATTCTCCTCAACAGAATCCTCAGTGCATGAATCAACTTCTAGCCCACATTTTCAAAATATATAGTAATTGCACGTAAAGGCCTTTCAAGATTTTAATAGCTTTAGTAGTGTATATTAAGACCTTCACCCTGTGAACATATGTGCACTTCTTGTCTCATACTAGTATATTGATTCTATTTCTTTTCTTTCTTTGGGCAGAACTTCCCGGTTGGCCTTTGCTTACTCCTTTGAAGGTGCAGATGCAGAAATGTGACAAGTGTTCTCGAGAATTTTGTTCGACCATTAACCATAGAAGACATATACCTGTGCATCATCGGTTGAAAAAGCTTGATAAGGTTTCATTACTTTTCTGCAAATGAAATTTACTTTATTTGTATGTTTGCATTAATAATTTTTTCTGTTCAAACCAAGCCGCTTTTGATTGCCATTTTTAAGTCATCCAGATATTGGCCTTCTCTCTTGTTTGATACTTATTAATTTATTTTTCAATGGTTGCTTTTTCAAGTATCTTTGATTGTCTTTTCGGTATTTGAGATTTTATTGCAAGATTTTGTTTACCTCTTGTAGGATTCTACCAAAAACAGGGAACTGTTAGGTGCATTTTGGGATGAGATGATAACTTTTTTACGAGTTACTTCATGTGCACTTTTCCTATTTGGTTGTGTTGCTAAATTGCCTCTGTTTTGTGCAGCTTTCTTTGGATGAAGCTAAGGAAATTGTTTCATTTCAGAATGTGACATTAGAGGTAAAATATTTGTTTTCCCCTGTTTGATTGGTTATATCCCAAAATTCTTTAAGTTTGAGGTTCCTGGCCTTTCACTACTTGTTTCTGGAATGAATGACTTTTGCTGCTTTGATAATATTATCTATTCACTGATTGGTTGCTTTTTATCTGCGAGAAAGTATGCAGATGCTTCATTAATATTTTTCCAATTGAGCTTTTTGACTTCTTAAAGATTTTGTATGTAACTTTTTCTAATTGCTTTGTTCTTTGTTTTGAATACCATTTAGAAAGTTCCAGATTATTCAATTGTAAAATCATTGATGGCAATTATTCGGAAACCTGAAATAATGTAGCTAATTTCTTCATTTGTCTCTTCTTCCAATTTTCTTTTTTTTTCTCGTAATGCCTACTGAATAGCGTCTCACATGGGCAGGTATTCTTTTACATTGACCCCGAGGTTGAAATAGATCCCAGAATGGATGGTATCAACAACTTGATCTTGTCCTATGCATTTTTCAAGGTTAATGAGGATTAGGGAATTTTCTAGAATGCAATTACTTTGGAAGTGTTGCTGTTGGAATACATGCATTAATCTTTGGTAGTTTTGTTGGGCCACTTGTCTTGGTGGTTAGAATTTTTATTGCTTCTTAGAATTAAATTAGAATTTGATTGGAATTTAACTGATATTTTATACTTTGGGATGGTTTTTTCAATTTGGGATGTTTTCTTATGTATTGATGGTCATCACATTGGATATTCGATGTATTTTTTTAAATCAATTTGTTCGATTGAATGGGTTAATTAATATTATTTGTTTTTAGTTTTTTGACGATATTCATTTTATTGATTAATTAAATTTGTAAATAGGTATTCATCAATAAATTATAATTATAATATTTTTTTTTAAATATATATATATATAACTTTATGACGAAAAATACCCATCATAAATTCTGTCATAAACAATTTTCCACCAAAATTGAATAATAAATTTACAAATGATAATTGAATTCCTGCCAAAATTTTAAAAAAATTATGCAAAAATTTAAATAAATTTTAATGTAATTTAATTATTTTTATATTAAAATATTGTGTGACGGACATATGACTGTGAAACACTATCATGAATTCATGACAAAAAATATTTTATTACAAATTAATGACAATGATATAGATGACAAATGAACTGTCTATGATACATCCCCTTTTATAACAATTATTTTTTGTCATCTGTTACCTGTTTTCTTATAGTGATTGATTATAGATACATTTCGATAATGATGGTAAGGCTCAGCTCATACGATTATTTTTGTAAACCAAAATTATAAGTTACACATATAACCCAAGTGGGAGATTGTTGGATTCTTTAATCCAACATTATTGGATTTTTAATCTAATATTAAGCTTATATGTAAATAATTATGTATTGCGAATTGTCATATAAGGTTAAGCCTAATTAAAAGTAATCTAACATAATTTTTTTGGATAATTTAAGCTTTAATATAGCTAATAGGATGTATAGGCTTTTAATGTGTATAGACTAAAAGGGTCATTACTATTTTTATAATAGGCTGAAATAGAAATATCTAAAGACAATATGAAAAATTATGTATATAAGTGAATATGGTCCCTAAGTCATACGCATCTTTCTAGTCTTTTTGGTATTCTATTATTAAAGAGAGCACAAAAAAGTTTAAAAGATTCTCTAGGAGAACATATTAATTTGGAAGGTCAACCACATGACTCTAAAAAATAATTCAACATTATGAATTTAGGTGCGCTTCTACATATTTTGTTAATGATTCTTGATAATACAACATGAATATTCTCATATTATGAGTGATGGATTTTACCAAAAAATTTTAATTATTCTAACATCCCTAAATAATCTTTAAACAAAATGCAATTTTTCCTTTCGCTTTATATATACAAGGAGAAAACATTTGATATTTTTTGCGGATAAATTTACTTTTAACTGGTTTCAGCTGGACACTACTTGCAGTGCAATTTTCTTAGTTGCATTAGAACATAAGCCCTTGTTGAGATTTACCTCAGTTGGTTATATGGCACATTCATTTTTATTGAGACAAACCTCAGTAACAGCAGTCGTAGAGAAGCTTGCAGAGTAACTAACACAATATGACTTAAGGAACTTGCAAGTTTCTTGGTTTGTTTGAAGTTCTGGTTTTACCTCTTGTTTGGCAATTTTCTGGTTCGACTATTAAATAATTATTGAGTTCTAGTTTGGTTCAAACTGATAACGGGTGTTCTGTTACTTGCTATTCGGTTAATGAGTAGAGAGGCAGAATTTACTCTTGTGTTATTGTTGATAATTTTGTTACTTGTCGTTGTGTGAAGAAGTTCAAATTGCTTAGAACTCTCTTATTCCCAGCAAAGAATGATAAATATTTAATGGATGTAAAGAGAAAATAATTAGTTAATGGAATGATCTTAACGAAGGAAAAATTTGCCAATTGAGAGAGTGTGTTCAATAAAAATTATTTTTAGAAAATTATTAAATGAGTGTATAGAATACAAAAATATTCAAAAATAAATTTAGAATGCAAATAATCCCACACTCACTTATCGGCCAGAAAATTTTGAAAATTTTGAAGTTAGGATTTATTTGTCTTAAAATAATAGTTGACAAAATTTTATTTGAGATGTATTTGGGTTTACAAAGTTATAATAGTTGTTAAAAATATATATATGCTAGTTCTTAGTATTGCAAATTTTGAAACATTATCAATTTCACGCCACGACAAATATTATTATAAAATGCTCTACAAAATCTTATTCTTTAGATTTGAGATTTGATCTAATTATAAACAAATTTTAATAAATGTTACATCACTTAATATATAAAAAAAAAAAAAAAAAGAATTTTGAAGGGGAGAAAAAATAACATTCATTTATAATATGCGGTCAGTGTTGTCTTTTAGCCACACTTAATTGATGATTTTAATTATGGGCGACATGGGATTATAGAAACAGCTGCTTATATGATGGGATGTTGCATCAACTAATCATGTTGTGGCGAGAGCTGAAGGGCTTGGAATTCGTCGGGGCGTGTGCAGGTGGATCTTGAGGCTGCTTTATTTATTAATTGCATCATGCAGCTGAATTTTTTTTTTTTTTTTTTTTGAGGGAGCCGCCACATGCATGGGCTGCTTGACGCTCAATCCTGATGCAGCTGTGTATATTTGCGAGTCAGGATATGGCTAGTTACACTGCTGTAGTGCCCAATCAAGATGGATTCGTAATGGCGACAGGAATTTATATTGGCGGTTATGTTGATGGTGTTGATGTTACTAAGGCGAAAGCTTTACGCTTTAGTTAAATTAGTTTATCTCCTTTGATTGTGAAGTCTGATTAATTGCGTATAGTGTTCAAACACTGACACATAAGACAACATTAAGCTCAGCAATCTGCAAATCAAACGTACAGGTACACATAACAAATGAGCTTTATCATAAGAGATATCAACAAGGCAACAAACTATCCGGCATCATCAACAAGCTCACATCCGCACATAATATATATATATATATATATATATATATAAACACATAACACGCAGCGTTTTTATAAGTGATTTCACCTGCGTCATTATAATTAATATATAGGCACAAACAGTTTGTAGAGGTTTTACTTACTACAGATTATTCGCACTTGCCAGAAAGTAATAGTCCAATGAAAATCAGATTATTCATATTAACATGTGCTCTACAAATGGTACCTGGAAGATGCTCTTGTAAAATTCAAACAAGCTTTTCTGGGGATCATGAAAATAATTGTCTACTTATAAGCATTGAGTTTATTCAACTCCGTAAATGTCTTATGAGAAAGCAATAGGAAAACGCTAAAAAAATGTTTTGTATCATAATGTTAAATTACGTTATAAGGGTAAAACCATCTTTTCGCAAAGATTCACTTATAGATTTATTGATATTTTTTAACTTTGTCATTCTTTGGGTGGAAAATTGGCATTTTCTACAGTAAAAAAATTAATTGAAAACTTTGTAACCATCAAAATAACTTTTCTTTCACTGAATGTTATAAACAAAATAATAGAGGGCTATTTATAAAAACAATTGTTTACCCCACTTCAAAATTGGGTTTCTAATTAAAGCCCTGTTGCCGAACAGTTAGCTGTGCCAGCCCAGCTGTTAGGGAGTTTAATAACTTCAAGTCTTCCACAGCCAAGCAAAGCCAGGTGTTTTCCCTTTTCTTTTCCTATTTTTAATCTCATCCATTTTTAAACAACTTTTATATAGTAAGTCATATATAAAAATATTTCCTAAACACCCCTAAGCTTTTTTACTTAAAATAGCCCTCACTAACAAACAGGCCCTGGAGAGAATAAATCCACAGCCACCGGCCTTAAATTGTCAAAGCTTTTGAACAAAAATGAACGAAATATGACATGGTACCAGCAAAACAATTCAAGTAGCTTCAATTATACTTGTTCATGCAAGCTCAACAAACACGCTAAACAAACACTGATACCCAAAGGCATCAACAAGCTCACGTCTTCGCATCAAACTATATATAGGTACATTTACATATAACAAGTGATATCAATCCACAATACTGCACCAACTTATCTGGCATCTAAAATACATACTCTCATCTGCACTTGATATGTTCATAACATGCAGCTTTATTACACGAGAGAATTCACCAAGGCACCAACTTGTTCGGTATGTTACAACGATGTGCGACTGGTTGCAAGATCACTGCAAAGAACAAAACAGTTTGTAGACGTTACTAATCTGGCTACAGGTTGTTCACACAGATGGAAAGTAATAATACAGCAAAAATCAGATTATTCAAATTAACACATAGTGCTCTGCATATGGTACCATGAAGCGGATCTTGTAAAGTTCAACAAGCTCTTTTGGATCTTTTAATTTTGTCTGCTTATAAGCATCGACCTGGTTCAATTCCTGCACAGGAGTTTTTCACACACGCGCGCGCGCACACATATATATATATATGTATATGTATGTATATTACCATTCAAGAGCCAAGAACTTCTATTAATTACACAATTGGTAAAGCAGAGAGAAGGGCTTCTCAATGTACCTCAATCCATGCTGCTAATTTAGGCCTGCCTGCTGTGATGTCATACTTGAATACTTCTGATAAAAAGATCTGGGGTATTTCAACAAATGGAATATAGGCTATGTCCACCTGAAAATCAAATCATCATTCATAATCGTAGAAACAGTACTTAAATCATTTATTACATAACATTGTTCAAGTGGCACTATTTAGTTTCCACACTGTAAACTACTTGCTTTTACATTTCAAAATCAGTAAGATTAACATACCAAACTGAACTGGCCAAGGAAGAATGGACCATCATCAAACTTATGAAGAGCCTTCTCCAAGTAATCAAAACAAGGACCTGTAACAATTGAAGATTTTACTAGTTTAGCATAAATCCAAAGTGAAATCCATTACAAATTAATAAGTTCAACAATATTTAAATCCAACCAGCTTTCTTCGCAGGGTCCCCTTTGAATGAAGCATACACACTTATGTTGAATGTATCAGAGTAGGAAAACAATTCTTCAGCAAACTTTCTTTTCTCAGGATCCTACAATATTTGCATAACATTATGTTACTAGTAGTTAAAAGTGATGAGAAAGAAGCTTTTTATCGATAGCAACAAAGAATTCAGCACATCTTACATCAGGTAATAGTGAAGGCCCTTCAAAATTGTTGTCTACATACTTAATCAAATCAAGACTCTCACCAACAATTTTGCCGTTGTGTTCAAGTGCAGGCACCTGTAAAGAAGAACTCTAATAGGTAAATACTTCACACAGCTCCCTTTGCAAGCAAGCAATTTAACTGGATAAGATTAAGCCACTTTATGACGAGGAAAATTTTGACCTTCATTTTAAGCATTCAACTCATCGTGACATTTCATTCATTGATTGATTCATAAAGATTACAAGCATTTTCAAGACATTTATATACACACTTGCATACATATACTCTTCCTCTACTGTAACCACATTGATATATCAACAAGTGCAGTGTTATTTAAATTACGTTAACATCCTAAATTTTCAAAAGTTTCACATTAGAGATTTAATTTCTTGTAAGATTATTAAACTTATCCTCAAATTCCAAGTGATAAGACGAAAATTAAAGATTAACAAATTCTACAAATGAGCATTTGGCACTTCGCTAACTTTGCTAAAGCTACAATTTCATACCCACATAACGGTACTTGCTTTAATAATAATAGCAAAATGCAGCAGATCTATTAAAGCATCAACATTTTCCTTTTTTTTTTTTTCTTTTTTCGTATCACCTTGTTAGCAGTGTAAACTTTCTCCTTGTACCAAACAGGCTTATCTTCAAGACTTATGGCAACTAACTTAATCTCATCTTGTAATCCCTGCAGCACATCAAATTCAGAGAGTATTAAAAGGAAATTAAATCACAAATTCATTGTTTTTCTTTTAAAAAACCAAAAAAAAGAAATCTAAATTAAAGGCACAGGACATAAACAAATAAAAACCTTGTAGTTTCTGGTGATCCACACACGCTGAGCAAATGGGCACGTGTAAGCCATATACAGCCTTTAATATACAAGAAAACGAATCAGTATATTTTGAAATGATCTAATGAGTAATGTCACTAACTAATAGTGAACTATACAATCACATGATTTTGTAAGCCTTTGTGTGAATTATGCTAAGGGAGAATAACATTTTATCTCTCTTGGATATTGTTTTTTCTATTTAGGCCTCTCATAAACTTGTAACAACAGTGAAGAATGACCAAACTAAAGTGTCAGTATCCCTCACTTAGCTGTGAATTAATCTATCTGCGTGACATCTACTCAAGCAATACCAACTATGAGCAACGTCACTAACTAATGTTACAGTCCAATTCAATCCTGAGCTGTGTTATTCTGAGCTACATCAAACACAGGACAACAATAAATTTTAGTCGAGTCCAATCCTATTCTATCCAATCCGGGCATACCAAATGCATCCTGCATATATCCAGTTAACAGAAAACTAAAAAATAAATAAATTAAAAAAAGGCAAAGTAAAATAGATAAAAGAACCTGGTAGTTCCATCAAAAACAGGTGGTGGTTGCTCGGATTTAGAATCCAACACTGGTGGAAGATTCTCATGAACACTATCAAATAAAACATATAATGATGGTTAAAATCATCATGATGATCATGATCATGACCATGAGAATTACGGGATTCTAAGAGAAACCCTGTAACAAAAATACAAATACTAAATATGAAAATATAGAATGGAAATTCTTACACAGTAGCCATTGCTTTGATCTTTTTACAAGTATTTTTCTTGTAAGTTTTTTGTTCTGTACTGGCCGCTCTGCTAGCAATCTGATACATAAAATGCGACTACGGTGCCGTTTATATAGGAACTGTAAAATCATTGTTTATCAGTTTGTGGAGCCAACATTCCACTTACCGCTGTATGTCACACAGCGCATGGAAACATACGGCGGTGCATAACCGGTTTTTAACCGATTAATATGATAAAAATTATAATTTTATTTGTTTTTAATGTGAAAAATTATAATTAAATGTGGTAAAAAATTGTAATAATTTTAAATTTATAAATAATACACAAAATTATAAAAATATTATAAATATGTTAAAAAGAGTTATATTCCCACTTATTTTGTTACATTCTAATATTTATAGTGAATGTTTTAAGTTTACTTTTTAAATTCTTATTTTTTCTTAAGATTTATCTAAATTGTGGTAAGTTAGTTCACCTCATTTTTTCACTAGTATATGGTTCTATATTTTCACTCTTTCTATTAAATTCTAACTTTCTAAGTAGATATTTTAAGTTTATTTTTTGTATCCCTACATTCTATTAAATTTTATCTAATTTTTGGTAAGTTGTTTCAGCTGATTTTTTCACTAATTTTTGGTTCTACATTCCTGTCCCTTTTATTAAATTCCAATATCTTGGATAAATATATCAAATTTAGTTTTTAGATCTCTATTTTTTGTTAAAATTGTTAATTTTTTTAAGTTGTTCTAACTTCATCTTCAACTCTTATTCCAAATAAATTTTGATTCTATATTTCTATCTCTTTTATTGAATTCTAACATTTAGGTGAATATTTCAAGTTTATTTTTCAGATCTCCACTTTTTATTAAAATTTATCAAATTTTTGTTAAGTTGTTCTAACTTTTGAGTTAAACACTTCCACTCATTTTCTGATCATTTATTGATTTTATATTCCTACTCTTTTTATTGAATTTCAATATTTTAGATAAATATATCAAGTTTAGTTTTTATATCTTTACTTATCATTAAAATTTATCAAATTCTTTGTAAGTAGTTCCAACTTTTGGTTTAACCACTTCAACTTTTTTTCTACTAAATTTTGGTTTTAAATTTCTACTCTTTTTATTAAATTCTAATATTTGGGTAAATGTTTCAAGGTTATTTTTTAAATCTATGTTTTCCCATCATTTATTGCTTCTAAATTATTGCTCTTTTTATTGAATTCCAACATTTTGTATGGATATTTTAAGTTTATTTTTTAGATCCCTACTTACTGTTGAACTTTATCAGATTCATGGTAAGTCTTTCCAACTTTTAAATTAAGCTTTTCAACTCTTGTTTCCACTACTTTTTTGTTCTGTATTCCTACTCTTTTTATTAAATTCTGACATTTTATGTAGATTTTTCAAGTTTATTTTTTATATTACTATTTATTATTAGAATTTATCAGATTATTAGTAGGTACTTACAACTTTCGAGTTAAGCTTTTCAAATATTGTTACCACCACTTTTTTAGTTTTAAATTTCTATTTTTTTAACTGAATTCTAATATTCTAGTTTAATATTTTAAATTTATTTTTAAGATCTCTACTTCTCATTAGAATTTATCAAAAAAATTTTAGTTGTTCCAACTACTATGTTAACCTCTTCAACTCTTTTTCTTACTACATTTTAATTTTATATTTCTGCTCTTTTATTGAATTCCAATACTTTAGTGAATGTTTCAAGTTCACTTTTAAGATTTCTACCATATATTAAAATTTATTAAATTCTTGTCAAGTTTTTTCAACTTCTAAATTAAGCTCTTCCACTCATTTTTCTACATTTTTTTGTTCTATATTCCTACTATTTGCATTGAATTTCAATATTTTGGATAAATGTTTCAATTATTATATATATATTTTTTTGGTATCCCTACTTTCCATTAATGAATTCCCACTTTATTTCCATAATTTTTTAGTTACATATTCCTATTCTTTTAACTGTATTTCAAGATTTTGGGTGATGTTCCAATTTTATTTTATAAATTCCAGCTTTCTATTATAATTTTTCAAATTTTTAGTAAATTAGTCCTACTTTTTGGTTAAGTTATTAATGGTTTTATGTTTCTATTATTTTTATTATATTCTAACACTATAGATACATGTTCCAGGTCATTTCTTTTTTAATTGATAGAAATATTACTTTTTTAAAAATAACAATAATATCAATAAGGTGAATTATGTTTAACCCCTTACCATTTTAACAATTATTAATTTACTACATAATACTGAAATTTTTTAGTGCAACCATTTATAATTTTCAACATTTTAGATCTATAATCAAAGTCTTTTTTTTTTATCTTCATTATTTCATGAGATCTTTTGAACTTGATTGTATGCATACTTGAGCTTTTAATCTTTATACATATTTATTCTCATCTAATCATTTTAATTAATAGTATTTAGTTATATTTAAAATAAATTTATCCCTTTATTATCATCTTTCTCCTTACTTTTCAAACTAATTGCTTTAATTTTTCATAACTTCAATGGTAAATAAATAAATAATAAGTAAGAATGATTGCAATTTTTATGCTTCTAAAGCTGCAATTTTTATGCTTCTAAAGCTATGATGATATAAGTTAAGTTATAAAAATATTTTAACTTACAAAATTAAAGCTTATTTAATCTATTTTTGTTGAAACATCTCCATTTTTTTTCCTTGTTGGATAGCCCATTATATCATTTCAATTAATTCTATTTATTTATCTTTAAAATAAATTTAATCAAAAACAATTAATTTGTATAAAATTTTCACCACTCTATTTTCTTTTCAAAATAGTTTCTTTAATTTCTCATCACTTCAATAAAAAATTCATGCTATTTTATTATCATTTTATTTGTATTTCTTCTACTATTATTATTTATTTTTAATATTACTACAGTTATTATTATTAATATCATGCTTCATGAGATTTAGAGTTAAATATAATGAGAATGTATATATGTCCTACGCTATTTTTGTACACTTTTAGATTACTAAGATATTATTAACATTTTGATTATACAATTGATTTCTATAAGTTACAAAACTTAGGATATTGAAATATCATTTTTTGGTTGAAATCATTATTCAACACTTCAGGAGATTTGATCATCAATTTGATAATCTATACTTGAGATTTTGACATTTGTTCACATTTATGCTCATTTATCATTTAAATCATTATAATTTATTAACAACACTTTTTTTTAATAAATATCATTCTCATTTAAATATGTATATAATTTTCAATTTACAAAATAAGTTCTTTAATTTTTTAGGACATAATTAAAATTATTTTTCAATGTTTATTATGATTAATATTTGGCATCATAGAAATATAACAGTATAGTAACAACATTTAATAATTTAATATTATGATTAGGGTGTGTTTAATTTATTATCTTTTTAAATGGTTTGTTGGCATTTTCTTGTAAATGAAATTATCATGCCCTATTAATTTATCCGGTGTAGATTGGAGATTATAGAATGATAAGCACTGGAAAAAAAAATTATGGCAGCGAGAGTTGAGTGACGAGAAAGAGAGAGAGGGAAATAAAGAAATTTGGTTAGAGCAGCGACGGTTCTTCATGAAGTAAAATATGAAGTATTTATACTTTTAATAAAAAATTAGAAATTAAAAATTTTATAGGTTAAAAAATAAAGTTTTGTTAAATATTTAATTTAGCGGCAATTTTGCCCGTCTAAATGAAAAAATATTCATTTCATTTTAATTTACTTATGTTAGTAAATTAATTTAATATAATTACACTTATTTTTATAATTGTATTCTAAAAGCTACTTACTTTTTAATTGCTATATTTTAGTGACAGTTGATTTATTATCTAAAAAATTGTTAATGTGTCATGCTTAAAATATATAATAGTAAATATAATAAATACAACATTATTTATTTGTATTCAAATTATATTTTTTCCTATGGTTTTTAATTGGTTAAGAGTTGGAACCATACTCACATGGATGAGGAGGAAATTGATTGTCATTACACTAAATAACAAAAAATAATAATTATCTATGTTACATTGGTAATTACATTATGAATTTAGAGTGCGTTTGACACAATGTATTGTATTATGTTATATTACATTATTTTAATGCAAGCTGTATTGTATTATGATGTATTGCATTAACATTGTATTATAATAATGTTATACAACGTTTAGTAGAATTTTTAATTATACTATATTTGTTGTACACTATACCGTATTAATATTTTTATAATTAATTTAAAATATACATTTAAAAACAATATTAATTTAAATTATTTAAAAATAATTAAAATTATATATTAATTATTTTTATATTACATTATATTTTTACATATTATTTAAGTAATTGTTAAATAATAATCAATTTTTATAAGTTAATTACTATAATATAATTAACTAATGTAATATTACATTATATTATATTTTTATGTATATTATTTAATTATTTATTATTCTTCATATTAAATTATTAAATTTTAATCAATTTTCTATATTAATTATTATAATATAGTTAAATAATACATTATTTAGTTATATTTCTAATATAATAAAAATTAAATATAATATAATATTATAGAATAATAAATTATAAATTTATATTTATAATTATAATGTAAAAATAAAAAAATAAAAATAATATTAATCTTATATAACATTATATTAAATTAAATATTTATTTAATTTATTATTAGTTATATTAACTTATTAAATTTTAATCAATTTTATATATTAATTATTATAATAAAATAAAATAATACATTATTTAGTTATATTTTTAATATAGTAAAAATTAAAATATAATATCATATTATAGAATAATAAATTTATTAATTTCCATTTATAATTATAATGTAAAAATAAAAAATGAAAATTAATATAATATTAAATTAAAAAATTGTATTTATTTATTTATTATTATAAAATTTACATATATATATTTATATATTTATATTTATATATAATAAAAAACTAATGTGGCAAGTGGCGCCATTTTGTTGTTACAAACATGGGGATGCATTGTTATTGTAATGCAACCCCATGTAATAAGGGGTAATAAGGAGTGCCAAACACCTCCTTAGGTCATTATAGTTATGAGATATAATTATCCAAAAAGATGTATATATAATCATTTATGAAAATATGATATATGTTTTGAGTTAAATCATGTGAAAGATTGTTGTTAACAATTATATTTGGGCTCTCAACATGCCCCACCTTTAAAATAATATTAATAGTTACACTATTAAATTGAAAATAATGTCATATGTGTAAATTATAGACTATAAACATTCTAATAATAAACGTTTAATAATGATAATAAATGATTAAATATCATAGTTGAGTTCATTTTCATCAACTTAATATTAGCTAATAAAGTAACAATGATGATTACTAACAATATAAAAAAAAGTTTAAATTATAAATTATTAATTCGATACAAATAAAAGTAATAGATAAAAAAATAGCATTATATTTAATGTATAGAAATTTCAATTATAAGTATTTAAGAAAATATTGTAACTTGAAAATAGTGAATAAATGTAACTATCAAAATAATATAATATAAAAGAAAAAATAATTAATTAATTTATATAAGTTTGTGTGAATTAATTTGCTATATGTATTTTATGATTGACTTTTTCCCAAATATTGAAAATAAATATGATTAATTATGGGTTTAGATATCTAGATTGCTTTTATCAAAAAATGAATAAATTAATATGATTTTTTTATGCAAAATATCATTAAATTTATGATGTAATACAAAAATTTTTAATAATTTATAATTAAATTATTCATTTACTTATATTTAAATAATATTCTCATTAGTAAGAAGTTACATATTTTGAGAAAAAAAAATAGAAGGCTCATTTTTTAAATATATTTTAATGTAAAGTTGAAGGGGTATTTGCATAATTTAAATTGATTATTTTATCATTTACTTAAAATGAGGGTAGCTGTATGATATTTACTTTTAATATTTTTTTTACTCTGACCAGATAACCGGTGGCCGGTTAAAAATCAATTAAAAAAATAATAAAAAGCGGCTGTATCTCATACAGGCGCGTACTACAAGCGATTCCCATTTTGTGACGCCATTTGCAGTTTATTTATTGCATAAATTTTAAATTGCGCGATGACTTGAGAAATTGTGAGTGTGACATCAGTGGTGACTTTTGGTTTCTTTTATTTTTTAAGTTTATTTTAACCAATTAAAGAGAGTTAAACCAAACACCTTGCCGTTTATCAATTTCTTAGTAGGGAATGTATTATTAATATTTTTATATAAAAAATATTATATATCTCGTATATTAATTTTAAAATATATCTTAAATGATATCACAGTTGACGTAATATCCCACTTATCAATTTATTATAAACTAAAATTAATCCCTCCAAAATAATTTATTTTAAAACTTATCCCTCTGTTTTTTCTCTACAAGCAAACGCGGTTTACAATTAAAATTCTTTTCAATCTATTATTTTTGGCTTGGCTGCAGACTAATGAACTGAGAGAGAAAATTTGGAAGGAACAGAGCTTTTGATTTCTTCTCAATCATCACAGGTTGGTAATTTCTACCAAACTATTTTATTATCACTAAAAACTCTGCACTTCTCAAAAAAAAAAAAGAAAAAAAATGGAGAGAGATGGAGGAAACGGGGGAAATGAGAAGGCGACAAAAGGAGCAAGAACGACTGAAGAGGAACAAAGCCAGCTCTCACTGGTGGCGCTTCTTATGGCAGCATTGAGGAAATCGATGGTGTCTTGTCATGTTTAAGGAGGCGAAGATGTGATCTCCGTCACATTACTCAAGTCAACTCCGAATTGGTTCAATGGCTTTCTGTGTCTTCGGAGGGAATCCAACTATGTATTTTTGTTTACTGATCAGGATTGTGATAAGAAGATATATGCATAATCAATTATCCCCTTTTGGATTTGAAAGGATGTTATGTATTGCGAACAAGGTATCTTTTAGATGGCATAATTTTAGTTACATGTCTCTGTTTTCGGCGTATAATATATCGTTTTGAGAGCTTGCGACGAGACGAACAAAACCGAGAACTATCAAAGCTGTTCTAGTTCGTGCTCGGCCTAAAAATTCCTTTACTTTCCTAGTCAATTTTAGATTTTAAGATTTTTTTTCTATTTTTCTTGATTCTTACTCGGATTTTTATCTTTTTTTTTTATAACTCGGATTTGATTTTCATTTTCTTTGTTTTTCTTATTTCAGATAGGAGAATTTTGTTATAAGATTATATTTCAGATTTGCCTAGTCAATTACTTTCCTAGTCAATTATATTTAGGTTTGTTATAAAAATGCCTCAAAATCCTAGTTTTATTCATTTAGTTTTTTTTTTCAATAAAATTTGTATTATTCAGAAACCTTTGGTTTCTATCTCAATAAACATTACGCAAAGCAAGTTCGCTTGTCATCATGGTACAACCACACGAACAAAGGAGTAACCGTTCCGATGACGCTGATCAAGGAATGCAGGCAACGTCTATGGAGACTATCAGACAGATGATCACAGAAGCAGTCATGCAAAACAAGGACAATGCGGAAGACTTAAGGTTGGCAGTGATAGAGCAAGCAATCGAGGGTCTCACGCTTTCCATAAACAATATAGAGAGAAGATTGGAAATAGACAACCGCGATGAAGTTATTGAACCGCAGTAATAACCTCATAATAATTACCGTGCAGCAGTAGTACTTCAGGGCATTAATCACAAAGTAGCTCCTCAGAATTTAGAACCTGTGAGGCGAGTGCAGCAGCACATGTGGGAAGAGTTAGAAAGTGATTCGGAGGAAGAAGACGCTGAGGATTATATAAGGAGGCGCCAGAAGAGTTCGGATTACATAATTAATATTTGATATCTCAGATTTCCATAGTGGGATACATGTAGAAAATTTCTTCCAGTATATGGATATTCCCCAAGATAAGTGGGTTAAGCTTGTGGCATTGAAATTGAAGGGTGCAGCATCTGCATGGTGATAAAACTTACAGTATCGAAGAAGAGTTGTAGGGAAGCCATTAATCAAGTCATGGCCTAAAATATGGCCTAAAATAAAGAGGTTAATGAAGGAGTATTTCCTACCAGCAGATTACCAGCAACAATTGTATGTGAAGTATCAAAATTGTAGGCAAGGAAATCGCAGTGTGGATGAATATAAAAAAGAATTTCACCGTCTACACAAAAGAAATAATGTGGATGAGCTAGAGTTTCGGACAGTTTTGAAATATCTTGGCAGATTGAAACAAGACTTGCAAGATTAGATTGTAGACGCTATTTAGGACATGGGTACAATAGTTGCTAGGGCAAAGAAGTTAGAAGAACGAAAGCAGCGTGCTGTTTCTAAGGCCTAGCAGTGTTGGGTTTGAAAATAAGTAGAAAGCATGGGCTAATAATAGTCAGGCACAACAACTAGTATAGCAGCAACTAAGGCAGTAACCATCAAGGCAATAAATCCAACCACAGGTGAGAACAACCCATATGCAAAGCCAATGTTGAATAAGTGTTGAAGTGCGGTGAACCAAGACATCGATCGAATGAATGTCGCCAAAAAAATTTAAATTTGGTGGATGCTGAAGTTAGCGAGGCAGATACAAATAATGAAGTGGATGATGAAGCAGCCTTTGAGTTAGAGCCAGATGAAAGAGAGTTGTTGAATTGCATTGTGCAGAAAATTTTATTAGCGCCGAACTTTGAAGAGGATAATCAGCGTAATAAAATATTCAGAAAACATGGTACTATTAATGACAAGGTGTGCAACGTGATAATTGATAGCGGCAGTAATGAGAATATATTGTCTAAGGTACTGGCTGATGTAATAGGACTTTCAACAGAAAAACATCCAACACCTTACAGAATTAGATGGATAAAAAAAGGTACAGAAAAGCGAGTACCAGAGGTGTGTTGAGTTTTTTTTTCCATTCGGAAGGTATATAAGAGTGATGTGGTGTGTGATGTATTGGATATGGATGCATGTCGTGTATTATTGAGCAGACCCTCACAGTTTGATGTCGGTGCAGATGTGTATAAGTTATGGTGGAATATCAAGAAGGTTCGTTTGGTACATTTGACAAATAAAAAGAAAAATTCTAAGGTCGAAGGAAAGAATTTTCTAGCTATTATCAAGAACCATCTACAGGAAGATTACGATAATTGTAAGAAGCTGTAGAAAGAGGATAAACTTGAGGAGAAAGCTATTCCTGAGAAAGTACAACCCTTGTTGGTCGAGTTTACTGACATTACAACATTGGACATGCCGGATGGGCTGCCACCTTTACGAGATACTCAGCATCATATAGGCTTAGTCCCCATTGAAGTTTACCTAATTTGCCCCATTATCGTATGAGTCCACATGAGCATGCGATTTTGCAAGAATAGGTTGATGATTTATTGCGTAAAGGATTCATTCGTGAGAGCATAAGTCCATGTGTTGTACCAGCATTGTTAATGCCTAAAAAGAATGGAAGTTGGTGAATGTGTGTAGATAGCAGACGAATCAACTAGATTACCGTGAAGTACGCTTTCTCATTCCTACCCTGCGAGATTTGTTAGACCAGTTAGACTGTGCTCGGGTTATTTCAAAGATAGATTTGCGCAGTGGGTATTATCAAATTCTGATTAGGCCGGGAGATGAATGGAAGACAGTGTTTAAGATAAAGAAGGGGCTGTACGAGTGGTTCTTGATGCCATTCAGATTATCCAACGCACCAAGTACCTTCATGCGTTTAATGAACTAGGTTCTTAAATCATTTTCCTACAAATTTATTGTGGTATATTTTAATGATATTTTGGTGTATTTTGTTGATGTGGTGATGCATTTGTAGCATTTAAGGATAGTTCTAGAAGCATTAAGAATAAACAAGCTTTACATTAATCTGAAGAAATGTAGTTTCCTACATAATAATGTAGAGTTTTTGGGTTTTATTGTTGGTGCGGATTAGATTCAGGCTATTGATTCAAAAATACAAGCCATTAGAGATTGACCTACGCCCAAGACAGTGGGTGAAGTTAGGAGTTTTCATGGCCTGGTAACTTTTTATAGGAGGTTCATTTGTACCTTTAGTATGGTAGCCGCCCCTATTATAGAGTGCTTAAAGAAAGGGAAATTCAAATTGCGAGAAGAAGAAGAGACTAGTTTTGCTTTACTAAAAGAAAAGTTGCCCACCGCTCCTGTATTGACTTTGCAGAATTTCAACAAATTATTTGAAGTTGAGTGTGACGCTTCTGGAAAATGAATTGGGGCTATTCTTTCCCAAAAAGGGCAATCAATTGAGTATATAAGTGAGAAATTAAATGAGGCATGGAAAAAGTGGTTTACTTATAACCAAGAGTTTTATGTTATCCTTAGAGCATTAAGGACTTGGGAGCATTACTTGATTTAGAAGGAATTTGTGCTCTACAGTGATCACCAAGCACTAAAGTACTTTAATGGCCAGAAAAACCTGGGCATGATGCATGCAAGATGGGTGAGTTATATGCAGAAGTTCAATTTTGTCTTGAAGCATAAATCTGAGCATCAAAATAAAGTGGTAGATGCATTAAGTAGGCAAGCAACTTTACTAGTAATTCTAGTTAATGAAGTTACTGGTTTTGAGTGCTTGAAGTAGTTGTATGCAGAAGATGATGACTTTGCGCGCATTTGGGATTGCTGCATTAACCATCAAAATGTAGAGGATTTCCTAGTACATTCAAGTCCAACCAGTTATATGTGCCTTAGAGCTCTTTGCAGGAACAAATAATCCACAAGTTACATGGAGAAGAATTAAGCGGATACATGGGTCAAGACAAGACTAAGGCGCTTATAGAAGAGCGTTATTATTGGTCTCAACTAAATAGGGACGTACGCAAGATTTTGAAAGCTGTCAGATTTGCCAAAAAGGCAAGGGACATGCATAGAATACTAGTTTGTACATGCCTTTACCTGTTCCTGAAAATATTTGGTTAGATCTGTCCATGGATTTTGTGTTAGAGTTATTGCACACAAGGACAGGTTGAGATTCAATATTAGTTGTAGTAGACAGATTTTCCAAAATGGCATATTCTATTGTATGTAATAAGAATGAAGATGCTGCTTCAGTGGCACATTTATTCTTTCGGGAAATAGTGCATTTGCATGGGATTCCAAAGACTATCACTTCTGTCAAGGACGTCAAATTTATCAGTAAGTTTTGGCGTCATCTCTGGGATAAATTTGGCACGTAGTTGCAATTTAGTAGTGCTTTCCATTCACAGACAGATGGGCAAATAGAGGTGGTCAATCGTACTTTGGGTAATATGTTACGGTGTGTGTGTGGTGACAAGCAACAAAACTGGGAAGCTACATTGCCTCGGGATGAATTCGCTTACAATAGCATAGTAAATCGATCAACTGGCAAAACACCTTTTGAGATTGTCTATATTAGTTCTCCAAGACAAGTTTATGACTTGGCTGTTATACCACCAGCAGCTGCAGTTGGGGAATTCAAAGCAGTAGATAATACAGCAGAAAAGGCTCTGAAGATTCAAGCAGAAGTTCGAGCTCACTTGGAGGCTGCCAATGCAAAGTACAAGGCTGAAACGGACAAGCATCAGCGTAAGAATGTGTTTTGTCAAGGTGATTTAGTGATGGCATACTGCGGTGAAGTCGTTCGCGCCAAATTGAAGAAGCACAAGTATGGACCATTTCATGTGGCTCGGAAAATTAATGATAATGCTTATGTACTTCAATTACCTGACAATTGGAATATCTCTCACACTTTCAATGTGTTTAATTTGTTTAAATATCATCCCGACGATGAGGAGTTGTACGAGCCCAACTCGAGAACAAGTTCTTTTCCATGTGAGGGGGACTAATGCAGGATATTGAGTATTGCAAGCAGGCTACTTTCTAGATGGCATAACTTTGGCTATAGGTGTCCGTTTTCGGGGTATAAATATCGTTTCGAAGCTTGCGATAAGACTAACAAAATTGAAAACTGCCAAAGCTATTCTGGTCCGTGCTCGATGAAAATTATTTTTCTTTTCTAATCGTTTTTAGATTTAAGTTTTTTTTCTCATTTTTCCTAATTCTTCTAGGATTTTTATCTTTTTTTTTTCTACAATTCAGATTTGATTTTCGTTTTCTTTGTCTTTCTTATTTCGAATAGGAGAATTTTATTATAAGATTATATTTCGGATTTGCTTATTTTGGTAAATTCGCGATATTTAGGTTTGTTATAAAAGGGTCTCGAAACCCTAGTTTTATTCATTCAATTTTCTTTTCAATAAAATTCGTATTATTCAAAAATCTTTGATTTCTGTCTCAATAAACATTAAGCTTCCATTTCGCCAGGATTCATGTTGACTAGTAATGATTTGGATCTCACTGGATGCTACCTTTTGCTTTTTTTTTAAGTCTTTGCCATACTTCCTTTTTTTTATTTTTCGTTTTTCTTAACTGTAAGAAAAATGAGATGTAATGGTTATGACGAATATTATGAATAACATGTTGATGTGTATTACTGCTTTTGAAACCGAAGTTGGGGTGATGATTACTAATTTTCAGCTGGGTTGGGATTGTTGGATTGGGGAGCATCAGCTCAATAGTTGCTCAAACTCGCATTCATACAAGGAGGCATAACACAAGATGTTCTGCAAAATGAAGGAAAAAATCACATGCCAAAATATTTCCATTTAATCATTTTCCACAACTTCAGTGAGTAATGGCTTATTTGAGAAGAAACAAATTTCCACCAAAAATTTTTTTCCGATCCTTATTGAAAGAGAAGCTTAAGTTACTGTTGTCTCATCGAGCAAGTTAAATAAAGTACTGTAATTGACATGTTGTCTACTTAATTTATCACCATCCTTTATATTAAAAGAATAATATCAGGGACTGAGTTTTATTCATCTTGATTGTTTCCTCAAGGATGATCAAATAGAAACTTGTCAAAAAACAGAGCCTGGTAATTTTGTTTTATTATTTCAATAATTTCGGCACACTAATTCCGGAGTTGATACTTCCAGTGTTTTAAAGCTGATGATATCATCAGAGGGGAATGAGAAACAAAGCAGTGCAAGAATAATTAACTAATAACAATTTTTCATTTTGCAAGCATTTGACAACTTTGGACCTCAAATGAGTTTTTATTAGAAGATATGCTTCAACCTTTCCTAAAATGTTCCCTCTTTTTCTCTTTCAAAGGAAAATTCATTAACTGTAAAAATATTAAATCGCAAAAACATAACATTCTGATTGTATTGTTACTATAAAATCACAATAACCTGACCTGTAAACATCCATAAAATTAAAAATCTGTAACTCATTATAAATTTTAAGCAAAAACCCAAACTTTGAAAGTAATTTGACAATAATCTAACATTATAGTTTGATGACCTAATGTTTTCAAATAAATTCTTCAACTCCATCTTTTTATGTTGGCTTCTTGTTAGCTCATACTTCAATCTCTTTACAACTTTGATTGACCTGTGTATATTAAAGAGAATTAGTTAAAAAGAAAAAGCTAAAAGATCCTGATAATTATACAACAACCAGAAAAATTAATAACACATTACTTGCATTGGATTATTAGAAGTAACCGTTGCATGAGTGGCATTGTTGTCTAATCTGTTGTGCGGAAGCGTAGGTTGAGCAAATTACCAATTGATGGTAACTGTGACTTCTAGAGAAATTTAAATGTGGTGTAAACAATTACAAAGAAAATTGACACAATAATTTACGTGGTTCGGCGTAAAGCCTACATCCACGGGCAAAGACTGGAAGATAATTTTACTAACAAATGAGAATTTACAAATTGGGAAAAACTCACAAAACCCAATACCCCAATACACCCAAATAAATTCTCCTAGCACTCAAGTGGAAGCTCTCTCAACTCTCTCAATTGCTTCACTTGCAATTGCTCTCAATTTTGGGATGCCTTAACAAATGAAGAGCATTAGCTATTTATAGGAATGCATGGTAGCACTATTTCACCAAACCATTAAAATTGTCAAAGTTTGGTTGGTGATTACCTAATTTTTAGCCAAACTTTGAACAATTTACCTTTGAATAATTTTGGCCAAACTTTGAACATGTGCTTTGCCAAACTTTGAACACTTTGGCTTTGGCTTTGAATTTGAATTTTTCAACAATTCTCCACCTCGGTGAAGATTTACCCAAATCTGAGCCGACTACCAACAAACCATCATTCCCAAAGTGGCTGCATCTTTGTGAACTTCCTTGTATAAAATGATCCTCCAATCTCTACCATTCTCACTGTTTTAAACTTTCAGGATATTGATCAAGTTTAGACAATGCTCAAACTTGATCGTTGTCACCACCTTGGTCAACATATCTGCGGGATTCTCTGCAGTCTTGATTTTCTGAAGAAGAATCTTCCCCTCATCAATAATTTCCCGCACAAAGTGAAATCTTACGTCAATATGCTTCGTACGCGCATGATAAACTTGATTCTTTGCTAAGTGAATAGCACTTTGACTGTCACAATACAAGTTAACATGCTCCTGGATCAATCCCAAGTTTCCAAGCAAGCCTTGTAACCAAACAGCCTCTTTAATAGCCTCCGTAATTGCCATATACTCGGCCTCGTGGTTGTGATTAGCAATCGTAGACTGTAGTGTAGACTTCCAACTAATTGGCCCTTTCATAAACCGATCAAATCGCTTGTACCACTGCCTCGGAGATTGTTTCAATCCATAAAGCGACTTTGTCAGTTTGCAAACCCAATTTTCTTTTCCAGCAACTCTAAATCCATCTGGCTGAGTCATGTAGATTTCTTCTTCCAAACCGCCATGCAAGAACGCAGTTTTTACATCAAGTTGAACTAGCTCCAGATTATATTGCGCAACAATGGCTAGTAAAATCCGAATAGACGAATGTTTCACAACTGGAGAAAATACCTCATTGTAGTCTATTCCTTCTCTCTGAGCGTAACCCTTCGCTACCAATCTAGCCTTGTATCGAATTTTATCCTTTCGAGGAAATCCATCCTTTTTTGCATATACCCATTTGCACCCAATTGCCTTTTTGTCTTTAGGCGAGTGTAACTAACTTCCAAGTTCCATTTTTTGAAGAGATCGCATTTCTTCATCCATTGCTTGCTTCCATCATGACATTTTCGTGGCTACTTACCGCTTCTCCGTAAGTGGAAGGAACATCACCATCTATAATTGAAGTGCATAAGCCACCATATCAACAAAGCGAGCGGTGTCTACGAATCTCTCTCGCTGCCTTCATATGCAATTGAATCTTGTTGCTCTAAAGGTTCTCGAGTCGAACCTCTTCTTCATCTTCGGTTGATTGAGAATCATCCGCCTCTTCAACACTAATTGGATCATCTTTAACCTTTTCAAGCTCCACTCGCTGCAAGTACTCATCGGTGTTGTCATCCTTTTGTGAATCCTTTTGTTTTAACATGGCTAATTCATCAAAAGTCACATCTCTCTGAAAATGATCTTCTTTGTATCCGGACACCATAAACGGTATCCTTTTACTCCACCGGTTATACCCATGAACAATGTTTTCTTCGCTCTTGGGTCTAACTTAGATTCCTTTACATGATAATAAGCGATGGAACCAAAGACATGTAAAGTATCATAATCGATAGCGGGTTTACAAGTCCACATTTCCATGGGTGTTTTGCCCTCAATTGCGGCTGATGGCAAACGATTAATTAGATGGCACGCATATACAACGACCTCAATTCAAAATTCCTTGCCTAATCCAACGATTGGACAACATACACCGAACTTTCTCCAAGTATAGTTCGGTTCATGCTGTTGCCACCCCATTCCGTTGTGGTGTACCTCGAACAGTGAAGTGTCGCACAATGCCCTCATCTCGGCATACTTCTAAAATGGATCATTCTTGTGCTCACCACCATTATCTGAGCGAAGTCTTTTAACCTTTCGACCAGTCTGAGTTTCCACCATCTTCTTCCATTTCAGAAATATACTCAAAACTTCATTTTTGTTCTTCATCAAATACACCCATACTTTTCTTGAATAATCATCAACAAAAGTAACAAAATAGTGCATACCTCCCAAAGAAGCTACTCTGGTAGGTCCCCACACATCATCGTGAACATAGTCCGTAATCCCTTTTGTATTGTGAATTCTCGAGCCAAACTTTACTCTTGTTTGCTTGCCCGTAACGCAATGTTCACAAAATTCCAATTTGCAAGAATTTGCACCTTTCAATAAGCCTTGCTTAACCAAAGTCTCGCAAAGCTTTTCACCAGCATGTCCCAAACGCATATGCCACAACTTGGTTGCCTCTCGAATCGCATCCTTTCTCGAAACTGCTGATGCTGATCCAATAACTGTACTCCCTTGGAAATAGTACAAGTTATTCCTTCTGTGCCCTTCATCATCGCTCGGCACCAGCCTACTACCTTCAAGAACCCATCTCTCATAGTGATTGTAAGCCCTTTGGATTCTAGGACTCCTAATGAGATGAGATTTTTCTTTAAGCTTGGTACATAGCGAACTTCGTCAAGACATGGATTGAGCCATCGTGATTCTTCAATTGGATTGAACCTATTCCCATGGTTTTACAAGCATTGTCATTGCCCATAAAAACAACTCCACCATCTAGCTCCTTGAAACTAGAAAACCAGCCCTTATTAGGACACATATGATAAGTACAACCCGAATCCAAAATCCACTCATCCGATTGACATGTCAATGTCATGCCAACCGGACTAAATTCGACTCCTCATCATGCTCGACTACACATGCATCGAAATAGCCTTGCCCTTTGTAACTTAGGACAATTCTTTTCCAATGCCCTTTCTCGCGACAAAAAGCACATTCATCTTTGGCGAGCCTACCTTTAGACTTGCCCCTTTTCCGGGTTCACGGCTTTGTGAACGACCTCTTGCATCAATACTTCTGCAATCGTATCTCCGTGATCCTTTTTATCTTTCTTTCTCGGTCTCAACGATTATACGATGCACTACATACAACATCAAATGTGACATCGTCCTTCCCATGAAGCAAAGTGGTGGTGAGATGGTCATATTCATCGTGAAGTGAATTCAACAAAGAATAATGCCTTATCTTCATCTTCAAATTTCTCATCCAAATTTAGTAAATCCGCTAATATTTTATTGAATGAGTTCACGTGGTCATTCATCGACATACCAGGTGCATGCGTGAATCGATAGAGTTTCTTTTTCATATAAAGCCTGTTTTCAAGGCTTTTCTTCATATATTTTTCTTCCAGTGTCTTCCACAAATTCTTTGTTGATGTCTCCCTCATGACAGAGTACTTCTGATCTTTAGCCGGACATAGGCGAATAGTACCACATGCCTGCTCATTGATTTTTGTCCACTCCTTGTCATCCATCTTTTCAGGCTTTTCTTCTAGAGCGAGATCCAGCTCTTGCTGACATAAGACATCCAACACCTCACATTGCCACATACCAAAATTATTGGTACCATCAAATTTCTCCACTTCAAACTTTGCATTAGTCACAGTAG
Source organism: Murraya koenigii (assembly GCA_025617385.1). NCBI lineage: Eukaryota > Viridiplantae > Streptophyta > Magnoliopsida > Sapindales > Rutaceae > Murraya > Murraya koenigii. The sequence continues at coordinate 11,617,750 of CM046819.1, forward strand.
TCCTCGCGACGAAGACGACGACGACGCTTCGCCATCCTCTCAACCTCAAATAATCGATGCCTTCAACAACTATTTACACTTGAAAAACAGTCTCTATGATGTTTATTTCGTGTGAATAAATGCACCGAGAAAGTTCCTGTGAGAATGGAGGGTCACAATGGTCCCACTTAAAACCCGGACTCTTAGACTCTTATCGCCTTGTTGATGTAACTTTCCTAGACATGCAAAAATACACACTACTTACAATAGACTGTTCTCCAAGTACAAATGGTCGTATCCAGATCAGTATCTGTGAATAGTATTGTATACCCCAAGTACGAACCTTCGGCTCGATACCAATTGTTGTGCTGGAGCGTGGGTTGAGCAAATTACCAATTGATGGTAATCGTGACTTCTAGAGAAATTTAAATGTGGTGTAAACAATTACAAAGAAAATTGACACAATAATTTACGTGGTTCTGCAGTAAAGCCTACATCCACGGGCAAAGACCGGAAGATAATTTTACTAACAAATGAGAATTTACAAATTGGGAAAAACTCACAAAAACCCAATAGCCCAATACACCCAAATAAATTCTCCTAGCACTCAAGTGGAAGCTCTCTCAACTCTCTCAATTGCTTCACTTGCAATTGCTCTCAATTTTGGGATGCCTTAACAAATGAAGAGCATTAGCTATTTATAGGAATGCATGGTAGCACTATTTCACCAAACCATTAAAATTGTCAAAGTTTGGTTGGTGATTACCTAATTTTTAGCCAAACTTTGAACAATTTACCTTTGAATAATTTTGGCCAAACTTTGAACACTTTGGCTTTGGCTTTGAATTTGAATTTTTCAACATAATCCATGTCTTTGTTGTTCACCACTTATTATTTGAGATTCCTTGAATGAAATAATATAAAGGAATTACAAGTACAGTATAATAAAATATTTGACAAGTATTTTGGATAAAATTTATTACTTTCGTATCTTGGTAGTTTTATTTTGCCATTTTTTTTTAATAATCTGCTCACCTTTAGATTGCCTTCTCTTGAAAGCCGAACGACCTTTACTTCTAACCACTATTGAAGAAAGAATGTTCCCACTATGAATATCACGACGCACCTCACATTTTATTGTGCCACGAACTATATTTCTACCAGGTTCACTAATTTCACCACCACCTCCATTTAACATCAGTTTTGCTTTCAAATCTTCTAAAACCTCCAAAACTATATTGCAATTATTCTCCTTATTAGTTGCTAGTTCAGCTACATCATAAAAAAATTGCACATCTTATCAAATCTGAGTATTTCAGATTTTATGCTCCAATTTTCATTACTTATAAGCCTTGCAACCATTCATTGTTATGAAGATTATATTTTTCAATGAACACCATCCAACGTTCATCAAAATCATAAGATGTTAAAGAATCATAAACAACATTCTGCGTAGTCAACTTGATCAATTCATATTTCTTATAAACTTTCAATTTTTTCTGAAAGTTTTTTTATTATATGCTATAAACACCACTTATGTCGTGTATACGGAAAGACAACTTCAATTGCCTTTTGCATCGCCTTTTATTGATCAGTGATTATGGCATTTGGAGCACAATCGGACATACATGTAAGTCAAAATCAAAAAAGCCATACACATGACTCAGTGTCCTCGTTGGAAATCAAACCACATCCTAATAATGTTGACTAGCCATGATCATTGACCCCCCACAAAAGCAGTAAATGACATATCATATTTATTTCTTAAATATGTTTAATCAAATGTAACAACTTACCAAATTCTTTGTTTGCAGCTCTACTCTCTGTATCAACCAAAAAATTTTTTTAACCAAGTATCTTTATCTAATTCCATCATATAAAAAAAATTAGAGCTGCCACCATGCATTTTTAAGAAATAATCATGAACTGCAGAAGCATCTTCATCCTCAAGCCGTAAGCGCCTTACTTTGTCTAAATAATTCCGACAATCTTTGTCTAGGAAAGCTAAATTCTCATGTCATCTTTACTTCAACCACCAAAGAATTAAAGCTTTTATTCGGTCCTATTCCAGCTCGATCATTCAATTCCAACTTTCTTTGATCAAACAACTTTATTACCCTATTGGTTTTGAGAAAGTGAGACTTAATTGGTGTATTTACCTCACGATTATGGTCATATGTAATGGATCTTACTTCCCACTTTCGATCAAGACATGCTATTGCCCTGATTTTAGCCTTATAGTTTGTTTTGTATGTAGGCTGTAATCTAAAGGGATGGCTCGATAAAGATTTTGCCTTGCCGCTACGTGAACATGAAAATGTCACATATTTCAGTTGTCCACGTCTCCTTTGCTGTAGGTTCTTTTAATAATTTCGAATCCCATTATCTTCCCATACATCTTGTAGAACTCAAACAAACCATGAGCCATATCAAAAACCATGCCAATTTTTGGCTCAAGAATTTCTTCTGCATTTAGTTTGCTTATATCATTCTCGTCATCAGCCTAATTCAAATAAAGCCACAAACTCCAACTAATTAAATTGATCATCAATTTTGGGATTCTTTTTCTTTGTCATGCCCACAACATGCTTCCTTTATAAGTTCCAAATACTTGACTAGTCAACTTAATTAATTAAGAAGTATAAACAAATAAAAAAAAAGAAAAGGAAAAAATCAACTTAATAGTAATGATTTATGGGGAGCCTCCTAATTCTTTTGACCCCAAGTCCCCCATCTCATCTCAAAGCTTTGTTCTTCCCAAATTTCCACTCTGTTCATTTACTTTGCAGCCAAGCAATCCAAATTCCATTAATTCATTTTTTTTTTTTTGAGAAGTGCAGAATTTTTAGTGATAGTAAAATAATTTGATAGAAATAACCAACCAATCATGATTAAGAGGAAACCAAAAGCTTTGCTCTTTCCAAATTTCCTCTCTCACTTCGTTAGTTTGCAACCAAGCCAAAAATAATAGATTGAAAAGAATATTAATTGTAAATCGTGTTTGATTGTAGAGAAATAATAAAGGGATAATTTTTAAAATAAATTATTTTAGAAAATTGACAAAAAATTTATAAGTGAGATGCTACATCAGCTGTCATGTCATTTGGGATGTATTTTAGGATAAATATTTGGAATATTTAGAATTATTGTTGTTGGACTAAAAGACTATATAACCTTTGATTTTGATGATTACAAACAATGTGTACAAAAGGGCAATTCGGATATTTCATATCTTATTAGCTTATGCATGTTTTAAAAGACAAAGTGTATGCAAGTGGAACCAAGCTAGGCCATAGATAAAAGACCACTCGAAGTATATTCTTAAAGGGGTACTAGTGTGTGTAAATAATTTAGTGTATGTGTGTTTAGTATCTTAAAAGCTTAAGACATTTTCTTTTTATAAACAATAAAGTTTAAAGTTTTTAAGTAAATGATTGAATCTAAACAACTTTTTTTTTTAAGGATCAAGGACTAAAATGTAAAAACTTGAATTTTTGTAGCTCTTAGATTATTTTCAAACTCTGAAAAAATGGTCTCTTTAAAATGAATTTAAATATATTAGGCTACAATATAAAGTCAATAAGTATTTTGAGGCAAAATTCAAATTCAAAAATATTGGGAATCAATTCCAGAGAGTTAGCGGCCAGCCGAATTCTTTTTAATAGCTACCGAATATACAAAAACTCTAATTTTCAGATTCCAGAGCGTTAATAATCATCCAACTTCTTCAAGTGGTTAAACGATTATTCACAAGATTTGAAATACATATTCTAGAAATATAGCAGCTAACCAATTACATGTTAGTGGTTAACCGAATGTGATGATTTCTAATCTTTAAAATTCCAGAGAGTTAGGGGCTAACTGATTATATTTTAGAGACTAACCGGATGTGATGCTTCTGAAATTTCTTTAATTCCAGAGAGTTAGCGGCTAATCGGTTTTGTACAAATTTTGAAATTATCCCTAACAGTCCACATAAGCTACTAACTGGTTAATGCAAGCAGTTAACTGACTCTTTTTCCAGAAAAGTGTACAACAACTAGTTTGATAGTCAGTACTATAAAAGCTCAATTCAAATTCATTTCTCTCTCTCTCTCTCTCTCTGAGAAATTAATTTTTGAAATATGACTTGAGCTTTCACTTGTGCCATTATACATACATTTAATTATAGTTGAACAATTATTTGTATATCTACTCTATATGAGAGTTGTGTTGTAATATTTGAATCTTTTATCTAGATTGTAATATTGTAAATGTGAGAAATACTTGGGAAAGGTGTGTATGAGTACAACACCATTGTAAAGTTTTATTAACATCTTATAAGTAAATTGTAAGAAGTTGAAGCCTTATGAGGCTTGATAGTAAAATCCTCAAGCGTTGTTAGTTTGGAGGCGTGGACGTAGGTTAGGTTTGCTGAATCACGTAAAAACTCTCGAGTTTACTTTCTCTTTACCTTATAATTTTTTATTTAGTTATTGCCTAAATTTACATTTATCAAACCACTTAATTTATTAAACTCGTATTGTGTTGTGCCGAAAATTTATACACTTTTAAAATACCCAATTCATCCCCTCTCTTGGGTTGTATTTTAGAATTTTTTATTTTTCTTATCTAGCCCTTGCCGATTTAATGAGTTGTTCAATTTCAACTTGACTTCTTCTTTATTCCTACATTTTTTACATGAATGTGTATTATGTGTGTGAATTAGCTACAATATTTCCTTGCAATCTAACGCTTTGAATTTAAAGAAAATAACTTCAATGGTTACTGATCTCCAAAGAGTTATTTTTTCAGTAGTCATATGTGCACAAAAAATAACACACTAGCATTAAAAGACAAATAAAAATTTAACATTATGACAAAAAATTTTCTAAATATACAAATCAACAAAAGTTTAGACAATTGGTTAAATAAATCTTCTTATAATTTTTTTTTTACTTTGGTATTTTTCACCATTAAGGTTGCTCAAAAATAAATTTTATTATTTTACCTCATAATATAAAATAACCAAATTTGCCACATGAAACATGAGCTCCTATACTTTATAGCTTATTTGTTTAATTTCATTTGATAAAATCTCTAAATTTCTTCTTTATTTTAATTTTAAAAAATAATATGATTTTTCTTAGAACTGGGGTGGGTTTAGAAAAATTGTGGGGTAAAAACAACACCAGCCATTTTTTCTTTTACCCTTTTTCATTTTTATTATATTTTAGAAAAAAAGTCACCCAAACCGTTATGTTTACTTAAATAATCATATAAACCTCCTTGGATTTATAAATGATTTACTATTATAGCCCTTAAATATAATCAAAATTTTTGTAATAAACGCATATACAATATTACGATAAAAATAATAAATAAAATACATATAAATACAACTAAAATAATAAAATAACACATACATGTCATGCAAATTATTTTTAATGTTAATCTATTATAAGTATATCCTGGTAAATTTTATTATACTTAAATTCATTAATACAAAAATTAAATTTAAATTCACTCTAACATAGACATAATAAAAAAAATTATCAATGAAATACATAATATAGATTTTATAAGTAATTTTATGTAAAAAAATAATTATTTAAATATTATTAATTAGTAAAACGTATTTTATTAATTTTAAACCATATTTGGTAGATCAATAATAATTAAATAATTATTTTTAATATAAAAATAATTTTTAAAATTTGTATTATTTTATATATTAGATTATTTTAATAATTTATTGGAATTTATTACAAAAAAAGTTTATTTAAATTCAATTTTTGGGTTATCTTAATTGAAGGGTATAATCATAAAAATTAGGTCTATGTGTTTATTTTTATAAAATTAAGGGACCTGCCAGACCATTTAAAAAAATCTCGTGGGTGTGGATGACTTTTTAATTCCATCTTTTATATGTACTGATTTAAAATCACGAACCTTAATTAGCTTCAGCTACTTAAAATATTTAAGTGATTTTTTTTAAAAGTTCCTGGAATTTGGCACTATAGATTCTCTTAACGGATTTGCTATTGCACATGCATTTTTTACCAATGAAATGTGGGTAGAAGATCGTGTTGGTTTTTGGCTGCCTTCCTGGAAGATGTAATTAATAGTCTGAGCTGCTTTCTTAGAAGATCATTTTATGATGCAAGCCTAGTTTTTTGTGGTTACTTTGTCTATGATATGGACTACAATTTTTGTGGCTCCTTTTATTTGTTCAATCCTTTCGATACTATATTGTGTTAGTATTCTTATGAGAGTCAAGATCTTATTGATACACTCATAATTTATCTATTATTTTAATGTTTCTCTAACTTAATTTTATGTCAGATTATATTTTATTATAATAATTTTTATCTTAATTTTTATATTTTATTATCGTAGAGTTATATGGGGAATATTCAAGTGTAAGCTAGGGGTAGCAAAACCAATAAATAAAATGAATTCGAGTCGTAAACAAATTAAGTCAAAATTATATTGATTCGAATTCGATTCGTTTATTAAACGAATTAAAATCTCATGATTCAGATTCAATTCTTTTATTAAACGAATAGTCAGTTCAATTTGTTTAATTCGTTTAGTAGAACTAATAAACGAATTAAACCGAATCTGAATTCGTTTATTATTCGTTTATAAAAATATAATCAATAAATAAAAATTAAGAAGAATAAAAAATTAAAAAAAAAACCACATATTAACATCCTACAAAATAAAAATAATCAAAATTTTATTCTAAAATTAAAATATTCAGTCATCCAAACACTAAACACTAAATTACAAATTCTTAATAATACAAATAACAGTAATTAAAATTACAATTATAAAACAAAGTGATTTCTTTAGTTCTCTTCATTTTGTCTTTGGCACTTTAAAAACAAGAATCCTGCACATAAAAAATAAATAAAATGATATTAACATGCTGCAACACTAATAAGAGTTAATTAGTTAGCAAGATAAATTAACAATTTAATTAAGATACAAAATAAATAAAGACAGCTTGCAATGACTTCTATTTTGGCCTCTCATGTGTTTTAATCATTTTTACCACAAAATAAAATGTGATGGTTTATATTTGGAATATTCTTTTATTGTTTTTTTTTTCAATTTATGTTTGTGCCCGTAGTTACGAAGGGCTTATTAGCAGGCACAATAATCTTTTCTCTACATATATACAATGAAGCATGTATAAAGATATAGAAGAAAAATGTAGTGAGTTCCAATTATTGAAACCAACAAAAATTTAATCGAAAATATATAAAACAAGGTGTGTAACAATTAATTATTGACCTAATTCATGAGGCAACAGAAATGAAAATCAGTTCTGAGTTATTAGATGGTACAGAATCAATGGCTTCTGTACCATTATTTTGTATATGCAATATACTTACAACAGATATGATTGAGGATATAATCATAGTTACTAATCTGGAACTGATAATTAAGTTTTAGAATTTATAATCACCAACACAAAAAATAAAAATAAACTCATAGCTCAAAAATTAAAAAAAGAATAGGGGTTTGCCGCACATTAGGTGAGAGTGAGATGGTGGAGACCAAAACGAAATGGGAAGGGAAGAAACAGCTCAGGTGGTCCTTATTTTTGGCAGGAATAGTTCCAGCATTTGTTGAAAGTGAGATGGTCCCTTCTTTTTGGCTGGACTTGAAGATTGATTGACAAAACGAAATAGTTGTGGTCGGCTGTGGAGGGTGGAGAAGGGAATAGACGGCTGAGAGAAGTAAAAGAAGAGTAGAATTGGAAAGTGGAAACGAAGAACAAAAATTAGGACATAGCCATTTATTAAAACAAATAATAAACGAATGGATTGTATTCGATTAGTTTATAACTCATTTATTAAATAAATCATAAACAAATAAACGAATCGATGTTCTCAAATTTGATTCGTTTAATTACCGAATCAAATCGAACTCACTCATTTATTAAATGAATCAGTTTTTTTAAACCAAAACTCATTTAATTCATATCAAATCGAATCGAATAAATGAATCCTAACATAAATTAGCACCATAAGTGCAAACAACTTAAAGATTAAACAAATCAGAGCTTAATGGAATTAATTGCTGACTATGAAGGCAAAGAGGAAAGAATAATGCTTAAAGGAGAATTATCAGATTTGTTACTAAATACTTTCATATATTTATTGGCTTGTTAATTGTACAAGTCACGTGCATGCATGAAAGAAAAGAGGCGGCTACTACTAAAAAAATGTCCTTTAGTGACACTAAAATAGTATAACTAATTACTTTTAGTGACACTTATTAATAGTGTCAGTGATCTGGCAGTTAGAAAAATAATGACACTTGAAAGTGGTGTCAGGAGTTACTATTATTATAGTATTACAGATTTTATGATACTATAGTGATAGAAGTTACTAATAATTATTATGTGTCAAAAGTTCGTATCACTATAGTATTACTAATATTGTGACACTCTTGTAACAGTATTTACAAACAATTATTACATGTCAATAGAATAGAAATAGTAATACTTTAGTGTCAATAATTACTATTACTATAGTATCACGAGTTAGTAATATCAATAGAACGATCACTCCAATGGAACTGATACTTTATGATACATTTTTAATATCAATGACTTTTATTAGTTTTCATTGTCATTTTAAGTTTTGTCAATCTAATTATATTATTAAAAAAAGAATATTAAAAGTAGGTTAAACTGCTAAAATGAACAATTACATATAAAATTCCTAATAAATTTTAAATAAGTCTGAATCAAACATTAATACAAATATAATAGTAAAAAAAATATGTCAAATATAATTTAAAATCAACATAGTGACAGTTTGGAGAAATCAAAACAAATATTTCAAATATAATTTAAAATCAACATAATGACAATCAATTGCAATCATTTAGTTATCCCACAAACATCTACTCCTCGACCTTTGCCTTTCCCTTCACCTTCCCTACCTACAAGTGCATCATATAGATTTAATTAGCTAGCATGCTATACAAATCGATTCTCATATATTCACAAGAAAAAAAAATATACTTATAATTTTATCTGATTATTGTATACTACAATTAACTTTGCAACATACGTGGCCCACTCATCGCGAAATTACAAAATATCATCCACAGTGTACTCATCATAGCCCTTGAACTTCAAAAATAAAGCTTAATAAGATTTATAGATAAGGGAAACTGTATCAACCTAGAGACAACATATATGTACGTAACAAGCTTCTAAGTGAAGGGGTCAAACCTATTAAGAACTCCACCTAAAGCGTAGGGGATGAGAACATCACACTCATACGCCAGAAGCTCACTAGGCTCCATGGAGTCTCCTCTATCAAAATCCTTCAAACTCCTAGTTTTGTCTTTATGGGTTAACAGTTTGGGAATATCAATTCCACCTGCATTCTTAACTGCTCCAGTTATGTCACTTACTGCAATAACTTTACCACCTCTCCTATGAATGAGCCTTGCAGCCCATGATCCCACATTTTCGAAGCCCTAGAAAGTTCATCAATAAGATTTAAAACAATATAACTAATGAATCCTAAACAATGGACTAACAAAAGACATGAATGTTTACCTGGATTACAAATGTCAAATCCCTAATTGCCTGCCCATGTTCAGCAAGTAAAGCTTCTATAGCATAAACGACACCACGCCCGGTTGCAGCCTCTCTACCTAGTGAACCGCCAAGATCCTAAACTCCAAAATAGAACATGAGATAATGCAGGAGACAAGTTTCATTGAAGTCAAATTGTAGATATTTATCTCAAATCAACAACATCACAGATTCTAAAATGTTTACTTACAATGGGCTTTCCTGTGATAACAGCAGGAGAGTGACCATGAAATTTTGAGTACTCATCCAAAATCCATGCCATAGTATGTACGTGAATAAAAGAATAGCTATGTTAGCTACATGAAGAAATGATAAAAATGTAAAGAAATGAAACATTGAAGATTATGAGACCTGGGCATTTGTTCCTATATCCGAGGCTAGTATGTCAGTATGGATTCCAATGAGGTCATGTATCTTCTGAGTGAAAACGCGAGTTAGGCGTTCCAGCTCACTATTACTTAATTCTTTCAGACTGCTTCCAATTCCACCATTTGCTCCACCATATGGTATATACTGCCAACGAGTCTTCCGGTCATTAGTTGAGCGGAGCATTTACTTCATCGGGATCAACCTTTCAAAACAAATTAACATTGCAATGTCAAATGGAGAGCAACAAGTCATATACAATTTTGTTTCCAGACAGATCAAAGATTGGCAAAAAAGTGGCTATATATTTATTTGTAATGACAAAATAAATAAATAAATAAATATTTAAAATTCAAAAGTTGAAGCAGATTCATGAAATGGCAGATGCTTAAATTCCTTAAGGATGGTGAAATTGACTACTATAATGATAGAACTTAAGGGGCTTTTGGAAGAAAATTTGGGAGGTAAAATTCATTCTCAGACATTTTTAACAAAGATTTTAATAAATGCTTATGATTCAGTTTTATGATCACAGAACAAAACATCTTTCAGGAACACTAAATCGTCTAAATTTAGTAGAATATCCAGATTTGAAAGAGAACCACTACTATTCATAACTGAATATAGAGGACTGGATTTTATCACTAAAGGTACCCTCTATTTATAAACCAGTCCTGCCTCAAAGTTCATTGCCTATGTAACACGCTACTACATATGTTAAATTATCGAAATCAAATGCAAATTTAACACTGGCCAGGATCTTCTCATAACAGTCCCTTGCATAAAAGTATTGACAACATAGAATGTTTAAAGCTATTCCATTTAATGAACTGATATAATTTATAGATTTGAAACTAAGCACATTTAGCATTGTGCATTAACCAGCTATTCACCAATGGGATGCTTCCTATTAGATGTATTGAAACAACCTGAAATTGTTTTGAAACTACAAAAACCAATCTTTGAAATCCAATATTAACAAAATAGCATCGTTCAAGTATACATCCAAAAATCCCATCGCTGAATGAATTATGATATAATTTTTTTAAAAAAATCCCAACAAAAATCTACAGTAAAAAGGAAAAGACAGAAAAAGACAAAAAGCCAAACCTAAAAAGGAAACAAATTAATTAAACTTTAATTAAATGTAAATTAAGCTTAATAAGATTAATTAAAAGTCATTGATATTAAGCTTAATAAGTTCAATTAAATTGATACAATAAATAACATAATCTTTTATCAGAAAATAAACTTTAAAATGTAATTATTTTAAATTAAGACTTGCATATATAACATAATCATTATTAGAATATTTGTGGAATAATCCATATTTCTCAAAATTAATACACTACACTCAATAAATTTTTGATAAAATAAATTAATTTTCAAGCTATTACTCATTTGCTCACCATCCAAAATAAATTCTTGAAAGCCTTCAATGTCTTAAAATATCACAAGTTAGGCATCGGTTTCTTTAGATTTCAATTGATTATTTTGCCACCATTAATATCACAAGACAATAGATTTCAAGATAATAAAATCATTGATTTTTTTTCCTACAATTGGATACTTAGCTCAATTGAAAATCTGAGAGTTATGTTGCTTTTTATTATATTTTTTATGATGACAAATTAGGAGGCACATGCCTAAACAACTAACTAGAAAGGTTCTATAAAAAGCTTCAAATTCATATATGTCATCCAAACAATTAAAACTCTAAAAACTCCATAGTCCATACTCAATGCTAACCTTTCTCGAATATAGAAAAATAGTGAAATCAATCGCCAAAAGTGATCCACTCAACAAACCGGTGAATTGCGAGCATTGAAGAAAAGTTGCTGAAGTGTGGTCATAGTGGATACTGAATTACAAGTAAGAACTACACCATTTATGTCATGAGGAAAAAAGCATATGATTGTTTATGTCACTTGGCCAAAAGAAACTGAGATGAAATGCCCATCTGGTTTCAAGACTCTATGAACACCTTCGAGCATCGCCATGACTTTCGCCACTGTTTTAGGATAGGGATTCCATGGATCAATACTGTTCACAAACAATACCTCTTTCAAAACCAAAAAGTTTATGTAGAGATACTTTCACTTGACTAAAAATGGAAACAAATTACACAATCATGATAGCATACATAATGTTTAATTAAAAATAACAAAATTAAAATTCAGCATGTAAAAGGAAAATCATTATGGGTTGTCTATTTACCATGGTTCCTTTCTCAATAACCACGTCAAAACAATCGTTGCTAAAAGGTAGGTATAGCATGTCGACTTCCAACACCTTCATTTCGATTATGGAAATGAGAAATGAAGAAAACAATTAACACTAGAAGAATGAAATATACCATTTTAATGCAAATGAACTCTTAGGTTCCCATTCTCACAATTACTCAGTGTCAAAAATCAAGAGAAATTAATTTTGTTTCCATAATAAAAGGAAAACTGAATCTAGTTGGAAAAAGGCTCTTAGTCATCCAATAACAGATCTTCAAGAACCATAAACACACTATGAGCGCAAACTAGACTAGCCCCCAGATCTGACACTGGTTAGGAATAAGACGAGGATGCTTAAAGGGATCGTATAGCCAAAGACAACAAGAGGCTGATTCGAGGGGAGTAAGAGTAAAGGTCGATCGAGGACTTGAGGAGTTCGAGGAGCATGAGAGAGAAAGTAAGTACCACGGCGATCACCGTGAGGTAATTGACGCGGATATAAGAGTTATTCTTACGGATGCGGAGGGTGGCCTCGAAGAATGACTTCAGTTTGGAGAAGGCGGATCTACAAGCGACGCTAGGAGTTTTGAAGTGAGTTTGATTGACAATATTATGATGAAATCGGTGAGAGAGATATCAATTGAGAATTTGAGATTGTGTTAGGGATTTTGCTTTTGCTATTATCTATTTATATTTTTCTTTCTTAATTTTTAATCAAATGCTTATATATTAAATTTATATGGTCTAGTGGTCTGTGGTCGAAACATAAAAATTTTAAATTTTAGGAGTCTTAGGTTCGAGTTACAAGATTTACAAATTATAATGATTTTTTTTTTAAATCTCTGATACTTTAGTATTAATGATTTCTAATGTTTTATTTACTAACACATTAGAATCAATAATTTATGATATCTATTTGTTAAAATCGAAAAATAGTGCATATGTACATAATTACTGATACTTTTTACAAAATGTCAGAAAACGAAGTATCAGTAAAGGTCATTTTTGTAGTAGTGGGCTTGGCTTTTGTTTTTAATCCTTTCCATTCAAGGATTCAGGTGCAAAAATTTAAAGTATTATAAAAGAAGACAAGAGCAGCCGCACTGAGGAGGAGCCAAGAAGAAGTTAACTATCCTAAGAGTAGTGTGGTGGTTAGGCCTACCCATAGAGCAAGGAGTTGGTAGCAGACAAGTAATTCAGCAATGAAACTTCCATGGCGTAGATTGACTGTTCACGAATCTGGCTTGAAGAGCGAGATCATTATTGCATAGATAAGGTGCCTATCTTGACGCGATAGTTCCACAATCAGATCAGAAAAGCAAACAAGTGGCTTTCCATTCTTGCTTATATTGGTTTTAAAATAATTTTACAGCAGAAATAATAGGATCACTTTCTCATATAATATATAGAATTAGCATAATCTTGAAATCATACATTTGCTTTTTGGTTATAATAATTAAAGCTCCTAAGTCACGATCTATCATCACCTCTCCTCTAGATCACGATATGTTACTAATGATCTTCAGATTATGACTCAAGTTTGATCTGCACTTGATGTGTGAGCATCTTTTTCATTACTAAAAGCAACTAGTAAGAAAATATTTTTCTCTCAAAGTCAGAGAGAAAAATTATTTTTTCTTTTTTGTATTATGCCTTCTCTATTTTCTTTTGTGGAAAAAAAAAGCTTTTTTATATTGTAGTGGTGGAAAACCATAGGCTCCTTATTTATCTCCTTTATTAATTTTATTAAATCAAAATAATTGATTTAATTTAAAATAAGATAAAAACCTAAAAGCTTTTGGCATTACACTTGTTATAGTTATAGGGGACCATCTTGTAAAATAACACAAGCCCTTATACACAAGTATATTAATTGGAGCCTCCACCAAATAATATATTTAGCCTTTTAACCCAAATAGCTAGTTATCTTGCTTATTAATCTAGTAGTGGTGCAGTCAATTAAATGAGCTAATCCGGGGATCATATGGGTACATACAATAGTGGCTATAATAATTAGGCATGTAATTAAACTAGCCTAATTATTTAATTCCAAATCTACTCCACTATAAGATTGGAACTGACCTCCATAATTGTATGCTATCTAGGATAGTGTTCTCGAATAATAATTCGACTCATGCCATATTGATTTCTTTACTGAAAAATCTTTTGTACCACATCGCTAATTAAATTGATATCTCAGCTGTCCAATCAATTTAATTACATCTTCTTTCTTAATACTTACTGGTTTTCTCTAATGATCAATTTCAACATATTAATTATGTTGACACACTCTGACCAGAGAATTCTATTATCAAATATCAAAAACCCATCAAGAGATGTATTGTACAAATTCTATATTGTTAATTTATAATCTCACTGCTCATAATTGCTCCCACCAAGATACCGGGTAATCTTGACTACAAATGTATGTCACGCCCATTGGTAACTCAAATGGAACAACAATCATAAACATGAAACTATAATTAACTCAAGATTGAGATTGCAATAAAATCAATGCCTATGAGATTTAATAAGTCTGATAGTTACTCCAAAATTAATTAAATCTCATATGTGGTCCAGTTCAACATAGTCAAACTATATTAGTAAATTCTTACACGATTAAGACAAATTATTCAATGAATTTTCTACAGTCTAAACATAAATAAAACGCCAAACTCTATTTATCAACTATGAAATCATTTTATTTAATCATAAGATAACTTGTATTTATGTCTTCTGTGAATCCATATGATGATCATATAAATACATATAATATGATTAAATGGACTTTATTCAAAATATTTATGCAATTAAGATGTCTGAAAAAATGTCTCAAATATTTTATTAATCATAAAATGTATTTATCATAGATAAATAAATTAATATACTTTAAAGAGTATATAATCCCAATAGTTTAATCATCCTATCAATCATGGTAACGGATTTACTTTCTATATTTCGGTAGTTGGTTTGACCGTTTGTGATCGAACAAAAAAAGAACAAGATATATCATAATGAAAGTAAAATTACGTAAGAAAAGAAAGTGAAATTCATTCACAAATCTTGTATTCTTCTGGGATAATTAAAGAAAAAAAAAAAAAAGAGAAGCCATTGTAAAATCGAAAGCAACAAGTTTGGAGAAGCTGAATTGCAGAGATTGGAGAGAGACAGTTTCTTGAGTTTATTCTTTCTCTTTCCTTTTCCAATTGTCTTGCATGATTGTTCCTTATAATGTTTATGGATTCTCTTTATATTCTCATGGGCTAATTTATATTACTAGGGCTACGATGTAGCCTAACTATGAAGATTTAATTCCATAAATTTATGTTATTTTTTATTTATTATTCCATAATTGAGCGCTCATTATTGTGCTTAATGCTTTTATATATTTATTATTCCATAATTGAGCCAAAATGCACACTAGAACAAATACATTCTTATAATACACTATTAAGTATTGTATTTGGTATTCACTAATACTAGTAATAGACTTTGCTTAAAAACATTTTAGTGTCACGTCCTATAAGGGCTTATGTGACACTAAAATTGGTGTCAATGAAACATTTATTGATGCTATTTTAGTGTCAGTGAAGATTATTTTTCTACTAGTGATTCCACAAATAATATTTTTTAGATCTTCCAAAAAAAATATCTCTATGCATAAGAATGACAATTTTGCCCAAAACCCACAAAAATCTATTTGCTACAGCAATTTTGTAGGAAATGAGCAGTTTTGGGAGTATAAACCAAACCCGCTAATGATAGCGAGCGGGTTTGGTAAAGGTAAAAACATTCATCAAATACCCACACGGATATCCATTAACCTGCATTATTTTTTTTAATCTTTTAATAATTTAAATTTTAATATTTTTTCTAGAAAATATATAAGATAAAAGTGAGAACTAACACTAAACCTAAAAGCAATATATAAAGTTATTAGAGCAATTGTGTTGGATAAATACTTCTGGTGGTTAGTGTTGGTAGAATTCCTTGAATTCCAATTAGAATTGGAATCCTAGCTCAGGATGAGATTCAGTACAAAATTTTATCCTGATTTACTATTCAAGTTAGGATTCGAGACTCAAATTTTTCTTGATTCACTGTTCACGAAGAAATTCGGGATGTTTGAAAATCTCGTTCCGAATGGCATGATATCTTTCAAATATGTATGACAAGTTAGTTTGATGAATCAAATATATTTGACATGTCAATCATATGTGTATAACAAGTTGTTTTTATAAATTATATATGACATGTCAGTCATAAACTTATGATATGTCGATTCATGAATCATATCATCGACATGTCATTCATAATAAAATCTACAGTGAATGACAGAGAACTTAAAACATCCAAAAAAACTCAAAGACTCGAATAGGACAGGATTAAAACATATTTTTGTCTCAATTACTACTCAGCACAGGATTCAGAGCATATTTTTGTCCCTAGATAGGATCAGGATTGGTAACCGTCATGTCCAATTGCCAATACTACTGGTGGTGGTGAATGAGATAAAGAACTTTAACTCTTGGAGCTTGGTATTTGATGAGATTGATTCATGGGTGCTACTCTTGGATGCTAGTTTGTAGATTGTGGTTATTTGTTCTTTTTTTCAACAAAAATACTTGTGATGGACCTATGTATTTGGTACTTAAATTAGAGAATTTGTATATACATTATTAAACGGGAGAATTTGTTTGTTTTTAGGGCAAATGTTCG
The DNA here is from genome assembly GCA_025617385.1 of Murraya koenigii. NCBI lineage: Eukaryota > Viridiplantae > Streptophyta > Magnoliopsida > Sapindales > Rutaceae > Murraya > Murraya koenigii. Next base: position 11,634,649 of record CM046819.1, read on the forward strand.
TTTTAGTTCCTATATTTTAGGTTAAGTCCCCATTTAGTCTTTATATTTTAAAAAATATACTAAGACATCCTTGTTATTAAATATGTTACACTTTACCTTAATTTTTCTTTACTTTTACAATAATATCTGTGCAAAAATCTTTGCATTAATTTTTATTTACCAAATTAATATCATATTAACCCTAAAAGTAAAATAATAACAAAAAAATTATATTAATTTATATTTAGTTTTATAGTTATTTTTATAAATTATCATTTTTTTTATTAATGTTCCAAGATTGTTGTAAGGATATTTTCATAAAAGTTGAGAAAAAAAAAACTACTAGTGACAAAAATGTAACATATTTATCAATATAGGCGTTATGAGATACTTTTAAAAATAGAAGGAACTAAACAAATATTTACTCTTAATTTTAATGTTGAAACTTTTATATTCTCACTTTCATTACTAAAAATTAGATTTTAGTACTTCATGTGAATTTTTTAGGTTAATTTTGTGAATTTATAGCTTGAATTATGTAATTTATATTTTTAGGTTGGAAACCTGCAAAAAAAAAAAAAAAAAAAAAAGTCCGTTGGATATCCGCGTGGGTTTGGTAATTGCTCAAACATGCAGTGGGCAGGTTTTCGAGGGAAAACAAAAATGGAACTCGCCATGGGTATGGTGCGGGTTAGGTAATTTGATTTTTTGAGAATGCGGGCGTGGTGTTGGCGGGCCCACACCCTATCGTACTCTACCTAGTGCCATCCCTATCAACGCAATGTAAACCCACATAATGGATCTCATCAAGTTTTGACAGTTGCTGCAAAAAATCCATTGGATACGGGTGAGTTTGATAATTGCTCAAACCCATAATGAGCAGGTTTTAGGGGGAAGAAAAAAATGAAACTCGCCGTGGGTATGGTACGAGTTAGGTAATTTGATTTTTTACGAGTGCAGGCGTGGTATTGGCAAGCCCACACCGCACCCTGCCAGTGCCATCCCGGTCCATGCAATATAAATCTAACAACTTTACATAATGGATCTTAACAAGTTTTGACAGTTCTAAGTTGCTTCAGTTTTTATTTATGAAAGCACAACATACACGCTAAACAAACATTGATACTTCAAAGACATCAACATGCCAGCTCACACCAGCAAATCAAACACACAGGTACATATAAGGTAGCTTTATCATGAGAGATATCAACGAGGCACCAACTTTTTTATTCGGCATCATCAACAAACTCACATATGCACATAACATTTAAGTAAATAACACAGCTTATTATAAGAGATCCCCAAGGCACCATTTGGCATGCTACTATGACGTTGGCTTGCAGGTTCGCTGCTGTGCAAGCAAAAAGGAAAATAGTTTGTAGATGTTACAAAACTGGCTAGAAAGTAATAATCTAACAAAAACCAGATTATTCATATTATGGAGATTGAAGGGTTTTTCTATGCACCTCAATCCATGCTGCAAGTTTAGGCCTGCCTGCGGTGGCATCATACTTAAATCCTTCTGATAAGATCGTCTGGTAACCGTTAACAAATGGAATATAGGCCATGTCCACCTGAAGGTCACGTAATTCCACTCATAATCACAGAAGAAAGCACTCAAGTCATTATTTATCTTCCAAATAGTAATTAAACAACTTGCTTTCACATCGCTGCATCAGTAAGAATAAACAACTGCGATGATCGAGAGAAGCCAACATACCAAACTGAACTGGCCAAGGAAGAATGGGCCGTCTTCAAACTTATCGAGAGCCTTCTCCAAGAAATCAAAAGCAGGGCTATAACAATTTTAAAAATTAAGTGAGTCAGCATATATCCAAAATGCGCAATCCGTTTAACTGCAAAGTTTTATATCCAACCAGCTCTTTTGCCGTGTCTCCTTTGAATGAAGTGAGCACATCTTTGATGAATGTATCAGTGTAGGAAAACAATTCTTCAGACCTTTGATGAATGTATCAGTGTAGGAAAACAATTCTTCAGAAAACTTTCTTTTCTCAGGATCATATAATATTTTCGTAACATCACTTTACTTGGGAGTTAGGCCAGAGAGAACCTGTCATTGATAGCAACAATGTATTCAGAGAAAATCTTACATCAGGTAAAAGTGAAGGCCCTTCAAAATTGCTGTCAACATACTTAATCAAATCAAGACTCTCCCCAACAATTTTGCCATTGTGCTCAAGTGCTAGCTCCTGTAAATAACAACTCTAGAAGGTAAATCCTTCACAGCTCCATTAAGGACCCGAATGTTGCACGAATGTAACAATATAACAACTAACTCGATGAGATGAGGCGACTTTATCACTAGGTAAATAAATTTCAAAATAAAATAATGACCAATTTCATTCAAGCGTTTGACTCGTCATGTCATTTGATTCATTGATTCATTCACACAGATTACAAGCATTTTAAAGACAGTCTATGGACATGCAGACGTTAGAAATTAACTTACAGGTTAACAATTTCTACCGATGTGCGCTTGGCACTTTACTAATTTGATTGACAATAACACTCATTAGAATTAATTACAATTATTTTATTTTCAAATTTATCAACTTGTTAGAAAGGTAAATTATGAATTATGTTCATGAGGAATAACAATTTTGACCTATTTATTATTATTATTTTTTTACCATTTAAGTCTTAATAAATTATTAATTTTTTGTTTTGTTTTTCTAACAGTTCTTTTTTTTTCTCTCTTTTAATTTTAACACTTGAGATGCATTGCAATTTGACTGGCTAACTTTAATAAATAAGTTATTCAACGACATGCATTGCAATTTGACTGGCTAACTTTTTTTTTAATATAATTTAATTTAACTAATTATTTCATTATCAAATTATTTATCATCATTAATTTTGAAATATATACACCTATAAGAGATGTCTATGTTGGTAATTTCCTCTACATATCTAAAACATTTTTTTTTATGGAAAGTAGAACTTTCATTAATTCAACTCATTGAAAACATGCAGAATTTCACAGGGAAAATTCTCCCACCAAACAACAAACTCAACGCTGTTTAAAGCTATCTTAGCAATAGCATGAGCACAATTGTTACACGATCTAGGCACCTGATTTGCTTCAAAAGATCTAAAGTTCTTCGTCAAGGCTTGGATTTCTGAAACAATCCAAAATATTTCTGTCATATTACCTTTTCTGTTGTTAATCAAGTCTGCAGCCTCTTGAGAGTCGGTTTCTAGAATTATTGATTGCAGGCCTGCTTCCTTTGCAACTTGAATACACCACTCAATTGCTTCTGCTTCTGCATAACATACATCTCCCTTGAGTTTGGAATTCTTGATGGCTACTGCTATATAGCTTCCTGAATTATCTCTGATTACTACACTTAAACCAGAGTATTGTCTTCTTGTATCAGTAACTGCATCAACATTTATCTTCAGCCAACCTTGAGGTGGAGGAGTCCATGATTTTGGCTTCTTCTTGTGCAAACACCTTTCGGTCAGCATGTCTGGGAATTTGGTTTTTCTAAAAGTCTCAGTTACAGCTTCAGCTTTGGCCAGCGAAAGATTTAGATCAATTTTCAAACCTTAAAAAACAAACTTGTTTCTAGCATGCCAGATCACCCATAAGATACTCACCATTAGCTCTAAATCTGTTCTACTCAATCTCTTCTGTAGCATCATTAAATCCTCCAACATGTCTGAACTACTCATTTCTTGAAAAGCACTTACCATAGCTGAGAATTGCCACACTTTCTTGGTTGTACAGGAAATCAAGGCATGCAGGGTGTTTTCCACTCTGCCTCCACATCGTTTGCAGTGAGCCTCATGGATAATTCTGCACTTCCATAAATTTTCTGCTGTTGGCAATATGTTTTTTGCTACTTTCCAAATGAATATCTTGATCTTTTCTAGAAGTGTAAGCTTCCATATAATACTCCAATTATTGCTTTTACTATCAGAGCACCTAGGTGAATCCGGAAATTTCATATTTAGAGCCACTTGGTAGCCACTCTTGACTAAGTAATTTCCTTGTTTGTCATAGTGTCAAATCACTTGATCTTCCATTTTCCTCCTTGGAAATGGAATGCTCAGAATTGTATCTGCATCTTCCTTTAAAAACTACTGCTGGATCACCTCTGTCTTCCAGTTATTGTCATTGTCTATCAATACTGACACAGTGGCATCATGAGGCATTTTTGGAGTAGAGAAAGGTTTAAAAGTAGATGGTCTTGGTATCTAGTTTGCTCTGTATACTAAAATATTTCTTCCATTGCCAATTCTCCATCTATAGCCATTAAGTATTACTTGTCGATCCCGCAGGATGCTTCTCCAAGTGTATGATGGATTTGAGCCCATTTTAGCATTCAGAAAAGTCCCTTCCTTGAAATATTTGGCCTTTAGAATTCTAGCTGCTAAAGACTCTGGATATTGAATCAACCTTCATGCTTGCTTTGCCACTAAAGCTTGGTTGAAGCTGGATATATCTCTAAAACTCATTCCTCCTCTTATTTTGGCTTGGCTCAGCTGCTCCCATTTAGCCCAAGAAATGCCTCCCTTCTCCTTCTTTTTGTTCCACCAAAATCCAACTATAGATTGCTGGATATCATTGCAAAGGCCAATAGGTATCTTGAAGACACTCATGGCATAAGCTGGAATAGCTTGTGCCACAGCTTTTGTTAGGACCTCTTTCCCTCCACTAGAGAAAAGTTTCTGCTGCCAATTAAATACCTTGCTCTGGACTTTTAACTTGATCTCATTAAAGAAAGCCTTTTTTTTTCCTTCCAATCATTGAAGGCAACCCTAGATATTTCTCGTGCTTAGATACCATATTAGGCTGAAAAATTCTTTTGATTGCTGAAATCTGATTTTCATGAACCTTGCCACTGAAGAACATACAAGACTTGTCAAAATTGAAAATTTGTCCAGAAGCAGTAGCATAAACATCAAAGGTATCCTTGAGGTGTTGGCAGTCTTTGAGTGAGGCTCTAGAGAAGATCAAGCTGTCATCTGCAAAAAGAATATGAGAGATGGATATCTGCTATCCAAATTTCAACCCCTGAATTTGTTTCTACTCCTCTGCCTGTCTCAGTAAATTAGAAAAGGCTTCTGCACATATTATGAATAGGTATGGAGATAATGGGCATCCCTGTCTCAGCCCCCTCTGAGGAGTGATCATACCTGTTGGTGTTCCATTAATAATAACAGAGAAAGATGGGGTAGTAATGCAATCCATTATTAATTCCACCCATTTTTTCTCGAAGCCTAATCTAATTATAATCTATTTTAAAAACCGCCATTCCACCCTATCATAAGCTTTACTAATGTCTAGCTTTAGAGCCACCAGTCTCCTTTTCTTGCCTTTACTATGTCTAATTTTATGGAGACATTTATACCCAACAATAATATTATCTGTTATCAATCTGTTGGGAATGAAAGCACTCTGAGCCAAGTCAATTACAGCATGCAGAATAGTTTTCAATCGGTTGGCAATAGTTTTTGCAACAATTCTATAAATAACATTACACAGACTTATTGGTCTAAATTCAGTCACTTTTCTAGGCTTTTTAACTTTAGGAATTAAGACAATATAAGTATGGTTCAGGGGAGCAATGGTACCTCCTTCATTGAGAATGTGAAGGCATGTACTGATGACTCCGTCTTTAACAGATCTCCAGTGCTTTTGATAGAAGACAGCAGGTAGCCCATTAGGTCCTGGCGCCTTAGCTGGGCACATTTGGGCTAAGGCCTCTATAATTTCTTCCTCTGTAAACGGTTGGCTCAGGTGCTCATTCATTTCAGGTGACACTTTTGGAATCATTCCTTTCAGGGCCTCCTCCATTTGACTTTGAGTGGGATTGGATGTAGAGAATAGTTTGGCAAAGTATCCACAAAACTCTGTCTCAATATCTACATCTTCTTTTAACCACTTTCCTTGTGCATCTTCAATACCCTATATTTTATTCTTTCTTTTTCTATCTGAGGCCTTTAAGTGGAAGAATTTTGTGTTTTTGTCTCCCTCTCGAAGCTAATCCACCCTAGCCCTCTGCTTCCAGAAAATCTCTTCCTCCAACAGAAGATGATTCATCTTTCTTTCAATGCTTTTTACTTCTTCCCCATTCTCATACTGTTTATTTTGTTGTTGGAGATCTTGTTAGATTTATTTCTCACATATTGTGGACTAGCATAAATCATTTTAATTGTTTTATACTTTACCGAATTAATACGTGAGTAATGTCAAATATTCGGGAGCAATCTTAATGAGACTCATGTATTAAGTGATCAAATATTGTGTTAATGAGTCCGATTTTATCATACCTATATGGTAGTATATTATGGACAAGTATAACCTTGAATTGTATTATTATAGCTCATAATGGGATGGGCATTTTGTACTAACACATGAAGGGTCCTCGCACTCGACCACGATATATAAGTGACTTGACCCATTGGGAGTTAACTGTTGGAAAAGCGGGGAATGAGTGCGGTGCACTCTCTCGCTCGTTCTCTCCCGATTTTCTTGTTCATCTACACGGTATCTTGAGCAATTTTGCTCTGAAGTGAAGGCATGACTTTCTGACACTTGGATCAATTTCGGACAATCCATACTAAGCTCCATAACGTGTTTGAAGCTTGGATTCATGGCTAATCAAGGTAAATCTCAAATTTTTCCTAAAATATGTGTTTAATTGGAAATGCAAGATTAAGGGCATTCGATTCATATTTATTGCAACAATTGGTATCGAGCCCATGGTTATGCATTTCCTATTGAACCATGGCCATTTTGGGATGAATCAAGCTTTGACTCACCCATGGAATTTTTCTTTATTTTTGAATTTTGTGATTACGAGCATATTTGACCAAAAGGTCATTGAATAATGCATGGGTGATGTTTAAGGAGTCAAAATATAATTTTTCATGTTTTTTGGTGGCCAAAATCGGGTTGTTCAAGAAAATGTAACTGTAGCTACTGTAGCTTCATCGCGACGAAGAAGATGAAGTGCAGCGAAATTATCATTTGGGTCCCTATAGTTTATAAATTTATGTTGTGGCCCAAATATTTGGCAAAATTTTAAATTTGGTCCTTGACCGAAAGTCAACATGGTATAATATCATTTGGATCCCTGATATTGTTAATAATTATTTTTTAACCCAAAATAATTATCATTTGGGTCCTTGATATATTAGGAAATTATTATATGGCCCAACTGTTCTCGAAATATTATTTGTGCCCTCTATAGTTTGGGTAATTATATTAGAGACTAGAAAGTAATTTAATTTTATTTACAGTAAGGGACAAATGTTTTGTTATTATAAACAGTGGTTATAATTCTGAAAATTCTTCATTTAAGTCCAAAATTTTCATTAATTTTGACAATTTTTCAGAATTTCAATTATAAAATAATCCATCATTGTTGTATATTATGGGCATGACATTCATACATTTTATTGAGATATATTAAATATTTTGGGAAAAGCTTTAATTATGGTTAATAAAGCTTATTTGGTCTCAATTTTAGTTATTGTATGAAATATTATGCATGGCAAAACTTCAATTTAGAGTGATTGAGTATCTACCTGTCGTAGAACCAATCATGATAAATTATTCGATGTTTTGCAATTAATTGTCCATTTATAATTATTGATTATGGATTGTGTGATGGATTATTGTTCTTATAACCAAGATCCATACGGGTGATGATATTGCTCGCATCGGTAAATCATTACTTGGTAGGATGCTTGGGTAGGTAAAGAGATTTGTTGGGTATTTTCTCTTGAGTGACTTAATTACCACTGTCGGTAATAGGTCAATATTGGTGTTATATTCAACTTGTCTGCTTTATTTGTGGGTTAGAACACTCCTTTCTTGTTGGAGAATTGTAAAATGAGAAATCATTGTTTGTGGCATGATTTTGTTTTCACATGCCTATTAATACTTATTATTGATTTCTCGACTCTAGATATTCTTTCCTTTCTCCAAGTTGCCTCCATTAAGACTTTGACTGGACAAACTATGAGGATCGGCGTGAATCAGTCATGTTCATTTATCGACATTGAATAGAGACTTGGCTTTGAGAGTTGATGAACCATCCAAGCCCACGAGATAAAAGTCATCTGCTTCGAAAGGCGAGTGGATGGCTTGGGATGAATCCAATAAACACTGTTTGGACACAATGAAATACACCATTGATAGAACGATCAAATATAGCATCCCTGCATGTGAGAAGGCTAAAGATTATTTGGCAGCAGTACGAAGAACTTTTAAGAAGGTAGACAAGGCTGAAAATGGTAACTTTCTGAGATTGCTTGCTAATACCCAGTATGATGGGGTTTCTGGGGTGAGAGAGCACATTCTGAAAATGACAAGTTACCATAAGAAGATTCATGTAGCTTTTGTGGGCTTTGAATCCAATCTTGTTGATGTTCCTTCTAATACTTGGTGGTTGGATATTGGTGCAACCATTAATATAACAAATTCCTTACAAGAATTCAAAAGCAGGAGGGAGCCCAATGAAGGAGAGCTGATTGTACATATGGGCAATGGAGTAAAGGCCAAAGTTGAAAGCATAGGAGTTGTCATAATACACCTAGCGACAGGCCAATTTTTAGATCTATCAAATACAGCTTATATTCCTTCTATTAGAAGAAACTTGGTATCTGTATCTATTTTAGATAGATGTGGCTATACTTTTCATTTTGGTGACAGAAAAGTTTACTTATTTCGCAATTCAAAGCTAGTTGGTTCTGGCACTCTATCTGATGGCTTATATATGCTTGATTTGTTTCCTTATCTTCTGAATCATCATCCAATGCTCATGTTATGAATGTTGTTAGCTCTAATAGTAAAAAGATTGATGAAAATTCCTCATGTTGTGGCATAAGCGGTTATGTCACATTTCAAGCAGAGGATGGAAAGACTCATTAAAGATGGCATTCTCCATAATCTAGACTTTTCCGATTTTGACACTTGTGTTGATTGTGTCAAAGGCAAATTCTTGCCAAAACTAGAAAGAGAGAATTCGGAGAAGTCAGCGAGTTCGGAGTTGATACATACAGACATATGTGGGTCGTTCACTCCTGCAGCTATAGGTGGTTATAAGTACTTCATCACATTCATTGATGACTTTTCTCGTTATGATCATGTTGAGTACGCTTCGATAAGGCTGAATCCTTATCCGTGTTTCAAGTCTTTAAGGCTAATGTTGAGCTCAAAAGGGTAAAAGGATTAAATCGGTGAGATCGGATAGAGGTGGTGAGTACTATGGGCGATATGATGAAGCCGAGCGTAATCCTGGACCTTTTGCTAGATTTATTCAGGAATGTGGAATAGAAGCTCGAGTACACGATGCACGGACTCCGAGCAGAATGGAATTGCGGAAAGAAGAAATCGTACCTTCTCGACATGGTGCGATGCATGTTGAGCAACTCCACTTACCGGATTTTACGTGGGGTGAAGCCTTGAGCTACTGCTTATATTTTGAATCGGTACCAGATGAAGTCGATGCCCAAAACTCCTTATCAATTGTGGTCGGGAAAGAAGCCTAGTCTTCGTCACTTTCATGTCCGGGGATGCAGAGGCGAGTGAGGCCTTATAATCCACAATCAATGAAACTTGATCCGAAGACTATTAGTGGTCATTTTATTGGCTATTGTATAGGCTCGAGGGTTCTAGGTTTTATTGTCCTTCTCATACTACCAGAATCATTGAGTCTGATCGTGCCATTTATTTTGAGAATGATCGGAATAGTGGAGTCATTGAGCCTCACAATCTCACATTAAGAGAAGAACTTGTGGTTTTGCTCGTCCCATCTTATTCGACACTGCGATGGGATTACCACGTATTGATGTTCATTCTCTTGATCCCGAACCTCATCATGTTTTAGAGCCTATGGTCGTGGAGGATGATGTCATCGATGTGCGATTGAGAAGATCCGAAAGGGTCGGGAGACCTGCAATTTCGATGATTATGTGGTTTACTTGCGAGAACATGATATTGATGGTGATTTATCATCCGACCTCGTTACCTTTCGGGAAGCCATCGGTTGTACTGAATCTTCATCTTGGACACATGCCATGCGAGGATGAGATGGCATCCATGTATCATGATGGGGTTTGGGATTTAGTTGAATTACCAGATGAATGCAGACCAATTGGTTGCAAATGGATTTTTAAAACCAAAAGAGATGCCAGAGGTCAGGTGGAAAGATACAAGGCCAGACTTGTGGCCAAGGGTTTCAGTCAGAGAGAAGGTATTGATTATACAGAAACTTACTCTCCTGTTTCTACCAAAGACTCATTCCGTATTATCATGGCATTTGTAGCTCATTTTAATTTAGAATTACATCAGATGGATGTGAAGACAACTTTTCTTAATGGAAGCTTGTCTGAAGATGTGTATATGGTGCAACCTGATGGCTTTATTGAGCTTGGCAAAGAAAACATGGTGTGTAAGCTTAAAAGATCTATTTATGGACTTAAACAAGCCTCCAGACAGTGGTATTTGAAATTTCATGATATTGTCACCTCTTTTGGATTTCAGGAGAACATTGTTGATCAGTGTATATATTTGAAGATCAGTGGGAGTAGATACATCATTTTGGTGCTTTATGTGGATGATATCTTGCTCGCTGCTAGTGACACTGATTTTTTACTTGAGACAAAACAGATGTTGTCATACAAGTTTGATATGAAGGATCTCGGTGAAGCCCATTATGTATTAGGGATAGAGATTCTTCGTGACAGATCTAGAGGAGTTCTAGGATTGTCTCAAAGGACCTATATTGATCGTGTTCTGAAAATGTTTAATCTACAGTCTTGTGCTCCTGGAAAAGCACCAATAACAAAGGGTGACAAACTTTCCAAGTCTCAATGTCCAGATAATGATGTAGATAAAGCTAGAATGCAAACAGTCCCATATGCATCAGTTGTGGGTAGCTTGATGTATGCTCAAGTTTGTACACGCCCTGACATTGCTTTTGCAGTGGGTGTACTTAGAAGATACTTGAGCAATCCTGATTTTGAACACTGGAAGGCTGCAAAGAAAGTGCTCAGATATTTACAAGCTACTAAAGACTTTGCATTGACATATCAGCAATCTGACTACTTAAATATAGTTGGATATTCTGATGCTGATTTCGCAGGCTGTCTGGAAGACAAGAAATCTACATCTGGTTATATCTTTATGATGGCAGGAGGAGCTGTATCATGGATATGTCTCAGTATGCACCATATGAGCTCCACATATCCTCGTAATGAATTCTTGAACATTTTCTTCTATTGTAATGCCCTCCCTTGCCCCTGCCTATCACTTCCATTAATATTGGATTATGATCCGAACACCAAGTGATCAAATTCTTTGCTGCCTGATCTTGGAAACTTTGTGTCCAATATTCGCTACACAAAAATCTATCCAGTCGTTCTTCAATAAAGAGAGGCTCGTACCTCCTATTAGACCATGTAAATGGATAGCCCAAACAACCCAAATCCCTCAAGTTGCAATCCTGGATAGCATTTCCAAAATCACTAATCATTCTGACCTCTCTGTCCTTTCCTCCGCTTTTTTCCTCCAGATGCAGAATTTCATTAAAGTCACTAAAACATAGCCATGGAGATGAAGAGAGCCCTGCTAATCTTCTAAGTAAAGTCCATGTATGCTTTTTTTTACTCATCTCTGGATGTCCATAAACTCCAGTGCATTTCATCTACTTCCCTTCTTCAGTGTCTACTTCAGCATCAATATGATGGTTGCTGAATGATGTAATATTTACTCTTGTGTCAGAGTTCCATAACATAGCTAGCCCACCACTCTTTCCAATACTACTTACAGCAAAACAGTTGTTAAACTTCAACTTCTTTCCCATATTATTCATTTGTATAGTCTTCAGTTTAGTTTCACTCAAGAAAATCAGCTGAAGTCTACACAATTGGAGGAAATTTTTTAGAGCTATAAACGTCCGGTCATTCCCCATCCCTCGGACGTTCCAACTTAATATTTTCATGGCTTTCGGCGGGGCTGATCAACAGCCTCCGCCAATTGAATTGCATGTTGAGTGTGGTCAGCTTCTTCCTCCATTCCCGAGTCATCCCAGCTCAGTTTGTATCTAGCTGAACATAAATTGAATAAGCTTGTTTCAGCTAAATTGGTTTTGTGAGAGCTTTGGAACCTTGCTTTTTGTAGTGTGGGCTTGGCTTTACTGATTCCCGAGCCGACCTTTTCCCAGTAATTAGCCCCTCTTTACTATGTCCTTTGATGCTTGAATTTCTGGCCTGTAGTTTCCATTTTCTCTTTTTGGGCTTAATGGTGTTTGTATCGGGCCCATCATATCTCACTCCATCTGAACTCAGATTTTCACTCTTTTGACTTGAGCTGGTGTTTGGAATTGAAATTGACGCTAGTTTAGAAGCCAATTTTTTACTTGTGTCCTCCCAATTCACGGTTCCCTCTTCTTCTTCCCACCTTTGATAGGCATGTGTGCTGTCAGCTACATTTTCAGCAGCCGCTATGCTAGATTGCTTCTGACTGTTGACCTGCTGCTTTCTTGGTTCAAGCGTCATTTGCATTAATTGTTCATCGGTATTTGTTGCCTGGCCATCTTTTTCTTCCGATCCAGATTGATTCGACCCGGTTTCATTTGTATTTGGGTTCAAATTAGGTTGTTGTGGCTGACTTCTCCCATGGTGCTTTGCTTCTGTGGATCTAGTGAATGGTTGCTCCCAACTTCTGTTCCACCTATCTCTTCCTCGGTTCAACTTGGTCTTCTCAGCTTTGGACAATGCCTTCATGTACACTCCATAAGGCAATTTTTCTTTTGGTTGCCCATTGTATGCCGAACACTCTTTAAACTGATGCCCAATAATTCCGCAGCAAAAACAGAAATCTGGGAGTCGTTCATATAGGACTGGCAACTCTACTTCATCATCATCGTCCACCTCCAAAACAATCATTTTTTGTAATGGTTTTGTAATATCAATGGATACTCTAACTCTTGCATATGGACCTATGCATTCTCCATCATCGTCATTTTCTACCTCTAGCACCTCTCCTAGTAATTCCCCCAGTTTCTTAACATTATCTCGCTCCATACATACTAAGGGCACATTATGAATTTGTATCTAAAAAGCACCATGGCATTTTGACAGAGCCTTGCTTGTGCTTAAAGAGCCCAGTGGAATTGGAAATTTGAGGAAACAAGAAGATAGAAATGGGGAGGCTTTCGCATTTCGATTTCGAATGGATCTTTGAAAATTCAACTCGAGGGGGGGGCGTAAGATTTTTCTACGAAACTCGCTTAAATATGAAAGTTAATGAAAGAGGGGGCATACGCAAAAACGCCCATCCAACGTTTTGTTGCGGAGACGGGATTTGAACCCGTGACCTCAAGGTTATGAGCCTTGTGAGCTAGCAAATTGCTCTACCCGCGATGAAGAGAAGAACTGGAAACTAAGAAACAAACAAGATTGAATGCGCCCCTTTTCCATACCCGTACAAATAGAATAGCCTATTTGTACAGAATAGCAAAGGGCCGCCTCTATAACGAGAGATCATAGAAATAAATTGAAAAAATTAAGAGATATTTTAATCTTTACCAACTTAATCAATGAACCTACAAAATCTTACAAAATCTTTTAAATTGAATCTGATTCAATCCAGGTATCGTAGACATTCCCGCATTTCCATCTCCAAGCATTTTTAATTTCCCATTTATCCAAAAAATCCCATTCGTTTCTAATTCTGCGTCTATCAGCTTCCAAACCAAATTTAAAGATAAAGGTATTATTGCCCAAGCTTTCAATTTTCACCTCTTTGGTTGTTTTCCATGCCTGTGTTAGTGCAATCCTGATCCCTTCCGTGTGTATGCTCCTTGTCGGTAATATTTTCCCAATCAGAGAGTTAGCCATAATGCGTCCTCTCTTTTCTTCCATGCCACTTCTGAATATTAGCTTACGTTCATTGTCTTCGTGGATGGAGATTGCTTTACATTTACGTATTAATTCCTTTGTGTCCATTATTGGTGGTCACAACTAGCCTCTTCACTTATTAACTACCGTGTGTTTGAAAATTTTTTGAAACTAACAAAAGATAACCAAACAAGCACTCCAACTAATGAGTGAGATATGAAGCCATTTAAGCTCCAACCTACTCCATTCTCTGTTCTCTTTCAGAGAGAAAGAGAGCCTACGAGAAAGAGACATTTGATAATATAAAGAAAGTGATAAATCAAAAAATGAACCTGGTGGTTCCATCGAATAAAGGTGGCGGAGGTTGCTCGGATTTAGAATCCAACACTGGAGGAAGATTCCCGTACACACTATCAAATTAAACATGATCGTTAAAACCATCATGATGATTATGATCATGAGCATTACGAGATTCGAAAGAAACCCCGAAACAAAATGACAAAATACGAAATGGAAACCCTTACACAGAAGCCACTGCGTTGACCTTTTTACATGTACTTTCTTGAAAGCTTTTGGTCTGTACAATTAGAAATCTGATACGAATCATGTATATATATATATAGATATATGGGAGCTGTAAATTCATTTTGTAAAGCGAGCAGGGACGCCATTTGTAAATTTTTTATGAATGGATTTTAAATTCAGGCAAATGACGAAATTGACGATTGTGAGTGGTGACGTTGGAGATTAGTTTTTCTTTTTTTGTTTTTTAATTAGGCCTTTACTGGAAATATAATTAAATAATTATCCAAATACGATTAAGCAAAGGTCATAAACGTGCGTTTGGTCAAATTTAATTAAATAATTATTCAACATATCAAATTTGGTCATAAACGTTATTCTTACAGAGAATATTATAATAAAACGACCACTTCCTTCTGCTCTTTTTTTATGAACTAGGTTGATTTGCCGGTTAGGTTCATTCGACGTAAATGCATATGTAATTCAAAAGAAATTTGACAAATTTACCAAATGGCATCAATTTTTATTCATGAAAGCACAACATACAACGCCAAATAAACACTGCTACTTGAAAATATAAACAAGATAGCAGTCAACAAACATATTGGTATTACAGCCAGCAGCATACACACGCTCACATCGGCAAACATTATGTAAAGCGTATAACGCGCAGCTTTATTATAAGATATTTCACAAACCACACCAACTGATTCAGTGTGCTTCTAAGACGACTGATTGCGAGTTCACTGCCGGGCCTGCATAAGACAAAAAACAGCTTGTAGAGATTACCAAACTGGCTACAGATTATTCGCGCTAGCTAGAAAGTAATAATCCCAAAAAAGAAGGGAAAAAACAGCTTATTCATATTGACATGGGCTCTACAGAAGGTACCAGGAATCGGCTCCTGTAAAATTCAACAAGTTGTTTTGGATCTGTTTTTGTTTGCTTGTAAGCATCAAGCTTGTTCAACTCCTGTGCAGGGATTTTTGACAAGATAGATATATTACCATTCAAGAGCCAAAAACTTGAGTGAAATTTCACAATCAGTAAAAAGGTGATAGAAAGGGTTTTTCAATGTACCTCAATCCATGCAGCCAGTTTAGGTCTGCCTGCAGTGATGTCATACTTAAATTCTTCTGATAAGAAGATCTGGAATCTCTCAACAAATGGAATATAGGCTATGTCCACCTGAAGATCACATCATTCCATTCATAATAGTTGAAAAAGTACTCAAATCATTTATGAAAACATTGTCAAAAGGGCAGTATTAATTTGGTTGCCACACAGTAAATTACTTATATTCTCATTTTATAAATGTCACCCGAATAAAACTTTCTTACATGTTAGATATCATGGCATCTATCACATCACTAAATTGGTAAGATTAATTAACAGTAATTATTGAGTAGTCATACCAAACTGAACTGCCCAAGGAAGAATGGGCCATCATCAAATTTATGAAGGGCCTTCTCTAAGTAATCAAAAGCAGGACCTGTGACAAATTAAAATTTTTTCCGTGAGTTCAGCATATATATATATATATATTCAAAACGCAGTCCATTATAAACAAGTAAGCAAGTTTCAAATCCTACCAGCTTCCTTTGCTGGGTCTCCTTTGAATGAAGTATACACCCCGCTGGTGAATGTATCGATGTGGGAAACCAGTTCTTCAGCAAACTTTCTTTTCTCAGGATCCTACAATATTTCACAACATTACTTTACTCGAAGTTAAAAAAGAGAGAAGCTTTTATTAAGAGCGACAATGTATTCAGCAAAATCTTACATCAGGTAAAAGTGCAGGCCCTTCAAAATTGCTGTCAACATATTTAATCAAATCAAGAGACTCTCCAATAACTTTGCCATTGTGCTCCAGTGCTGGTACCTGCAAAAGAAGAACTCCAATATGTAAATACTTCATAACTCCAGCAATAACCCCAAATCTCACACGAACATGAAAGTGAAACAATCAGTTTAACTCTTTTGTTGTGTTCTCTTGCAAGCAAGCAACTTAACTCAAATCAGAATATGTTCAGATTTTACAATTAGGTAAACAGATGCACAATGATACCATTCCAATTTTATTCAGGAACCCCTTCAAACAGATTACAAGCATTTCAATTTCAAAGATGGGCCATAAGCACACAGAATCACATACTTAGGCTATTTGGTATTAGATGCGGTGGCTTTCTATGAAAAAAAAAAAAAAAAAACTGCAACTATAAAATAAATGTTAACAAATTTGTAGTAAATATAATTATCAAAATTATGATTTTGACAAACATAATAGAGATATTATAGGAAATACAACAGCTAGTGCACTTTAGCTCTATAGTTTTCCACCCTCAATACCAAACAGAGTCGTAACTCTTCCTCTTCTATATCTGGATCGGTCTATCAACCCCTCACCCGAGATTAGAAAAAGTTCTAATTGCTATTCAGAAACTTTCTAATCCTATTAAAAATTTTCCCGAAAGATTATAAACTCCATGTTAACCAAAAGAATCCACATATTGTTGATCTATCAAATTACTTAAATGATCTATCAAATTACTTAAACGATCAATCAAATATTAAAATTGATCACACATGCATCAGCACCGGCATCACCTTGTTAGCAGGATAAACTTTCTCCTTGTACCAAGCGGGCCGATCCTGAAGGTTCAGTGGAACTAACTTAATCTTGTCTTGTAATCCCTGCAGCAGCAAGCCAAAAATTGTGAAATTCAAAGAGAATATTACGACAAACGAATAAATCATAAATCATAAATTGTTGTTGTTTTAATTAAACGCAGAAAGCAGAGACGGGTCAAAGTGATAAATAAATATTATAAAGATAGTAACAAAAATAAAACCTTGTAGTTTCTGGTGATCCACACACGCTGAGCAAATGGACACGAGTGAGAAGTGTACAACCTGGTGGTTCCATCGAACAGAGGTGGTAGCTCGGCCTTCGAATCCAACGCTGGAGGAAGATTCTCTTGCGCTCTATCAAAGACAACACATGATCGTTAAAATGATCATAATTAATTGTGAAATTCCAGAAATAAAAATAGAATCGAATCCTCACGTGGTGGCCATTGAGGAAGGTAAGGCTCTGGAGGTTTCTTTAATGCTTTTGTTTTGCTTTGTAGAAGAAAGTTATGTGATACCGCAATGCGTCTGTGTGCAGAATGAGTGCGCTTTTATTAAAGTGACTCTGAAGCCAGCAGTGACGGCAATGTGCACGTGTTAATGCAATGTCGTGATGTAATTAATCCATGTTACCAAAATCGCAAAATTCTGATCCATTTTGGGCAGTTGCTATTTTCCTATGACCATTGGATCTGAACTGATTATCAGTTAGATTCAATGGCTGCAGGGGTGAATTTTTGCATTAGATTCAAATTTAGTCACCAACACAGCTGAAATTCTAAATCAATGGCCGTGTTAACGACAATTTTGCTGGACTGTTATATGACATATTTTATTTGAAAAAATATAAGAAGGGAAGACAAAATTACATGATGAAGAAAAAAGCAGAAGAAAAATAAATTTTATGTCTAATTCAATAATAAAAATAAAATTAATTATTTTTTATTTATTTTTTTCACGTTCTTTTCTTTTTATTTCTCTCATCTTCTACTATTTTTTTAAATCAAACATGAACCTAGAACTTAGGTGGACGAAGTCTTGTTAAAGCGGTGAGCATGTAGTACCATCTCTATACTATTAGTTATCAATTTTAATTGTGTTTCATTAAAAGGAATTAGCTAATAATGCATAAATTATTTTTGTATGAATTAATGCCATATAATATAATTTGTTAAGTAAAAGCATTATATAGACCGTATTTTTTATCTTTATTATTTTATATTTTCACTCAATTAATGATATAATATCATATCATTTTGTACAAAAATTATTTGTACAAGAGTTTATTGTTATAATAATATTATTCTCAAAGATTTTACTACTTAACCTGGCATGGTTTTTTTGTGAAATAAAGAGAAACAAAGGTACCACTACTGAATATTGGCGATGACAAATTGATGGGCTGGACCAAATTTTTTTAAGTTCACGCCTAAGTCCATATTAAAAAATATATAAAAGCTAACTTGAACCGCCACATATTTTTTAATTATGTTTTTAAATTATTATAAATTTGTAATAAGTTAATAATCAATAAGTTGTTAGAATAAATAATTAATTAAAAATAATTATTATTTTAAAATAAAATATGAAAATAAAGAAAACAAAACAAATTAAAGTTTATAGATTTAATTTACTAATACTATATTCACTAATTTAATACTCTCTTAATTAATTGAAGCTTAAAATAGAATTTAGTATTATAATTATATATTTTTTGACTCATTATTGATTTATGAATTAAAAATTTAATTTTTTTTACTTTTCTATTATTTGTTAAAACTTAATTTATAAATTTATATTTTAAAAAATAAAATCAAGCCCAACTCAAATTTTTTTTCTCTTAAGACTTTGTTCAGATGTAAAAAGTCGGACTTAAGCCCACCAGACGTTTCTACTAAACCTACCGAATATTATCTTCAAAATCTACTCCCTATACAGAAGATATTTACCTTCGTTAAATTAACCCGGTGGTGGTGGTCTCGTGGGGACCTTGAGCCCACACCCTTAACATACACGAGAAGTGCGCATGGGGTCGGTATCTTCTAATTGCCACGTATCAGCGGCACACGAATTACAATTTCGCTACTTTTCAACTAAAGCGAGGAAAAGGGAATAAAAAGTATAGAACTAAAGCGAGGAAATGGGTAATAAAAAAATATCGGAAAACAAAATGGGGTTGAACATTAGAGGACTTGCACAGACAAGTTTTTTCAATAATATACAAAGAGTGTTATAGCAGTATCTTATTCTTTGGATCAGTAACAGAATATATAAAGATTTGAAGATTCTGGATTTTCCAGAGAAAAAGAGATACAATGTGACTTTAGGGAACAGAAAAAGAGATACAATGTTTTTCTTCAATAATAAAATAAGATGGAAAAGGAACAGAAAAAGCGAGCAACAACTCGATCACTCTGCTTGCATTCTATCTACTAAAGATAGATATAAAAATACAAAGTTTAACTTATTTAACTAGTCAGACTTCTTCATGAGACTCAAAAGCACCCCAGCACTAAGACTTGTTGCTACAAAACCGAGAGATCCCTCAGTTGATACATGAAACCCTACAGGAAGAGTTGAGAAATGTATGTTATTTATTTTCATTTAAGAAAGAAGAATAAAAAATGATTATACATGAAATATTGGTGGTAGAAGAGACTCACCAAAGTAATCCAAGATCATCTTACACCCAATAAAACCCAGGACAACTGCAATGGAGGGCTGAAAAAGAAATAAGCAGAGAAAATAAATCTAAATTAATGCATTCTGCCCGACAGATGGTAACAACAAATAATATATATATTGGTACTACTCAGTAGCATACGGTATTTTTGGATGCAAAGCACTCATGATGTTTCACATCAAAACCACATATACTTGTATAAGCAAACTGTTGTTTCTACGGTCTACATCACTTCACAGAAAATGTCTATTGCATATTTCTGTCATTTTGCTGAATGCAAGCCTCCACATGAATTGTGCAAATATATATAGATAAATCTATATTTTTATTGCGGGAAAAAAAAAATTCCTTCACCACAAGCCATTTATAAAATCTAATAAATTCCACCTAAACAAGCATCAGTGCCAAAATAGATGAGATCAGGCATGGTCTGTCAGTAAAGTTTAACATTCACCAACCATACTAAGACCAAAATATTTGGATTACATCAAGTCAGTCGAAAATAATTTAAATGCGAGGAAAAAGAAAATACAAACTAGTGAAGCACAAAAGCCTGAGGTAATCCAAGAAGTAACATTTTTTTTTCTGGTAATTCACTAATAGTGTCACATGTTGCATCAAAATGATCTGTTCCAATGGTAATATGTAATGTAGCTAATGAAGATTTATAGACACCCAGTAAACTTTTACCTGTAAATATTCCAAGTTTGCCATTCCTTCAGAGATGAGTGTGAAAAGTGACCTTAAGCCTGCATTGGCCAGAGTTATCGTCAGTTGATCCCTACTTGAATAAGATATACAATTTCTTTATGTATTATTATTATATAATATATATAGAAAACGGTTGTATGTAAGTAAACAGCATATCAGTGTTTTCTTACAATGGAAGTGAATACCCAAATTACAATTTTATTCCAACTGTTAACTTTCCAAGGGGAAAACCAGTTGATTTAACATCTTGCAAGAGGTTAAATTATCAATAACCCAACATAGGGATTTTTATAGTTAGTATTTATGCATGGATGAGGCATGTGAAAAAATCAATACCCCAACATAGGGATTTTTATAGTTAGTATTTATGCATGGATGGGGCGAGTGAAAAAGGAATAAAAACACATAATTCCACCTTCCAGGCAATCATCAATTTCAGATATATAAGTAGCAGTTTTGAGCTACTATAAGTCTATATCAAGAATCCATTCATAAAAAAAGTCTATAGTAAGAATAAAAAACAATTGTACCTAAGATGGCAAACAGATTAGATGAAAATACTATGAAAGGATCCCTTGTAATACCAAAAACGGCAGGAATTGAGTCAACCTGAAGGAAATGAAATTTTCGTCAATGTTTATGTTTCAACATCAATCAGTAAAACATAATCAGGAATTTTTGTATAGTATGTGTAGCTGTGTCTATGAAAGATGAGAACTTACAGCAAAGGCTACATCACTAAGTTCAAGAACTGCCACCGTGAGAAGCAATGGTGTTGCCTGCTCAAAATGTTTGATGCCTGTTAGAAATCAAATAAAATTAATTTAACAAAGTTAAGGAACTCTGATATTTTTCTGATAATGAAAGAACAGAAATGTAATATGAGCACAGTAATCACTGATTATTCAATGAAATGATTAAACATTCAGTACACCAAACATGGGATAAAATGACACTACCAAGGTTCAGAGATAGCATTCTGATTTCTTATAATCAATCATAAATGACTTACTTTCCACATGCCATCCTGATTTGTGAAAAAACGATTTCCATCATAATAAGCTGTAACATATAGAAATAAAAAAAATTAAGTCTTGGAAAGGAAATATTGGTAAGTAAATCAAAATACAAATTCAATCATCAGATCCAATTTTGCAATTGATTTTGCGACAACACTTTTCATTTGAATATGAAAATACCAATAAGAAAGGGCATGCATCGGAGATGGGTTTTCTTCCCTTCTTATGTGTTGGTCAGGGCATTTGGAGGTGGGGGGTGGGGGTGGGCTGGCAGAAGTAGTGTTATTTTGGTCCAAAGCAGACTTCCTTTTGCTTCAAGAAATAAGTGTTCAATTATCTAGCTTATTGGAGGTTATTAAAGAAAGTTGTGCTAAACTAAAGGTATAACACTACATCTAAGTACACAATATTATTCAACTAAGTCCTCAACTGCTCTTATCCTTTTTATCTTGACAAGTATCCCACTCAATCGAGACTAAACTCAATAAAAGTAGCACTTCCACAAGAGCAGTATAATACATAATGGCATGAATAAAAAGAACATATTGCATTTTATAAGCAATGCTGTAGATGATTTGAACTAGCTATCCCAAAAACAACATGTTCCACTATGAGTGGCCAGATGGTTAGTCATTTAGTTCAAGAAAGCTCAGTTGAAAGGTTTACTCAAATCAAACTCTTCAAACTGAGCTACACAACAATGGCTTAACTGAAAAGTAAATCGAGACTAAGAAATTAACCCTGACAAACATTCATGAAGTCAAATATAAGAACTCAAACAGAGAAACATAAAGAGAACATGTACACAAAACATTACTTGTGACAGGAATAAATCTTTGGCATGTCTTCACTATAAAATTGTCAGATAGATCAGTGTCATCATCTTCACTGGAAAATAGCTATCACAAACAAAAGCAAATTATGAGGCACAGTACATTTAAGGCCCTGATAACTACAAGAAACTGAATCAAATAGCACGTGCAGAAGAAATTTCTTTTTTTTTTTTATTTCAAGAAAGATACACAAAACGAAATACATAAAAAATAATATGTAACAAAGAAATTAAGAAAGATCCAAGATCCTAAACATCAAAGACTGAATTATTTCCACTGTTATCCCAATAGAAGCAGCTGAGGTATTTGGATATAAAGGGGACTAATTAATTATTCAAATATTCTTACTTGATTCTTTAAAAAATCACATAAACAATTGCAAGCCATCCAGTAGGAAGAAAAAAAAACTTGAAATTATCCATCAAGAAAAATACAACAGATGAGTTGCCTTAAATATAGCTACATCTATTAGAAGAGATTGGCACCTTGAAGGATGAGAATAGAAGTATTCCAGCCAGGACCAGATTAACTGCCTCAAACCTCTAAAAAACAAGGAGGCAGAAAGTTTAGAAAGAAGTCACTCAAATAGTAAAGCATGTCAATGTGCACAAAAACTTGTTATTATGGTCAGGGGATTTACTTGGAGGGTAGCTGTTCCAAGTAATATCAATGACAAACGGAAGATGATTGCACCGGCAATACCATATGAAAGCACCCGATTCTATATTTCATAGCACAACAAATTTTCTGTTACCAATCATTAACATGCAGTATTTGCATTAAAAAACAAAAAAAACAAAAAAGAATATTGAAACACATTTGAGAGACTACGGGCTAGATAATTTCATCATGCAAATAAAAGGTTTGTACAGCACCTGATACATAACTGGTACTTTGAAGTATTTGAATATCAGAACAAAGACAAACAAATTGTCCACTGACAAACTTTGCTCCAATATATACCTGAAAATCACCACAATAATCATTTCAATGAAACACTTTGAAAATAAAATTGGGACAATCCTGTACTTGGAAACTTATTAAGTCCGAGAACTCCATAAAGAAACATGATGAAAACAATAATCAAATTATTTTTTAAAATAACATGCTTATAGTCACATCTTTATTTGATCCCTTGGTACATCTCTGTCCAGAGGTTATAATCATAAAGGGATTCAGAGAGGCGGAATGCTGTTAGTCCAGGGTAAGAACTTGGATCATTAACCAACTAATCTGACCAGGAAATCAACAGGGCAAGGGTAAGGAAGAAACAGAAGCCTAGGGTCCAAAATAAAGAATGCCAGTTCTTGTCATTTGCTAAACCTTCATGAATTTCAGAAGCTACAGAATATCTTTACTTGTGCCCAATTAGCTACAAGCAGGAATTCTTAAGGTTGATCTCTAAGGTATCCCAAACATGACCAGGGCTTAAACCAGTGCTTGCATGATGAAGTAAACAGTGCTTGCATGATGAAGTGATATTTCAATTAACCATTTGCATAACACCAGTAAAATTAACAGTTGTTAGTAGTTCCAGGTCGCTGAGTGTTAATTTCCTCCACCAATATAATATAATGTCTCTAACATTATTATTATGCCAAAACCAGCATACCCAGCAAAAAACTCTGATGCCTTGTGAACTCCTTCTATGAAACCCACGCCAAGACCAAATGCCACAGCAGTGCTCACCTATAGAAGCACAACATCTAAATTGATTTTAATCTAGATAATGACAGAATCCTATATTGAATACAGAATCATAATAAGCTCACTGGTACTCACGCAGAAAGCAACAGTTTTAATAGATGACGTATAAGATTCATGCCCCTCAATTTGCTTCTCCGCATTATCCGCAGAAGTGGGAGAATGAGATGTGCTATCATTTTCATGTGACTGGGAAGTGCTCCTCTCACCTTCTGCAAATACATTTCACTAGTGTATCAGTATTAGAACAGTTAAAAGAAAATTTGTCGTAACAAGGCGGTACAACAACAAGACAATTGATAAGCTGCATGATATCTGCGAATGACACCAAAATAACAAATAAAATTCTCACAATAATATTAATCGCTAACGTTTATAAACCACCGTTAGTCCATAATCCAAAAATGTTGTTGCCCTGCTATCTACTTCAACCCTGAGGTAAGGGCCCGCCTGCTCCAGAATCCCAAAATATTTTGTGTGGTTTTTTGTTGCATAACTAACCAACCATTCATTCCGCCTAATCACCAAAGATTCTGATATTAACAGAATCAACTTATAAATTATACAAATTAATTAAGAAGCACAAGAAAAAATCTACAAAAATTTCCTCAATATATTTGCTTCAAGCATCAAACATATAAAAACACAAAATCCATTCACCTGAAGTAGATAAATCATCCTCCTGTTCAGTTCCTTTTGCACATGCAATTAATGGCGAGTACTGGCCACATCGGTTATGACTAACTGTAAAATTAAAAATAAATAAATAAATAAATAATCAACATCGAAATTACACAGACATAACATAATCCGTGATTAAGCGGATGATTATTTATGGAGATAAAAAGAGAGACAGAGAAAAAAAACACCTGAGTAGAATGTGGGGGCTTGGGAGTTACAGAAATGAAGAAGACTGGTTAATTTGGGAACTTGCGAGGTCAAGGTCGGCGTAAACCGGAGCAGAAGAGAATCGAACTTGTGAGGAGCTTGAACGCCACTGTAAATGACCGAAGCTAATCCCATGGCCTAATTGATTTGGTTTCCGCTCTTTGTTTGTATTTATTATATACCCTTTATATATTTCTGATCACTAGAAATCGTTTGGACTTGCCACGAGTGTGTGAAACAGTGTCGTTTTTACTGATGAACGTATGCTCGTCCTTGAAAAATAATTAAAAGATTCGCGCAAGTATCTATCTATTTTATTTTTTTAACAGCACAAATCCGACTTAAAAATACCAAAATATAAAAACAATAATGACAAATCCAGACCCGGGACTTTTAATCAGCTCGGACTAATTTATAAATTTATTACCAGTATTTTCGTGAATATCGGTACATGTAAAAAAATAAAAAAAAAGTACATATATCAGGAAACGTTATATCAAAACTCTTAGTAAAGTATATAAATTTGATAAAACAATGATAATAATTGAATAAATAACTTATAATATAAATTATTAAAATGATACCATAAAAAATTCTTTATGAAATTCTTTTTTATTTTATTGATAGAGAATGTGACATATTTAAATAATTTGATGTAATAAAAAAAAGAAAAATGTATGACTGTGAAAGAAATAAATCATAAAATTGAAGAAATATTGTTAATTGTCACTTTATGTCATTTTGTAACAATCTAATATTAATAATGATGCAAGCCATTAGGCCAAAAAATTGAAGAAATATTGTTAATTGTCACTTTATGTCATTTTGTAACAATCTAATATTAATAATGATGCAAGCCACTAGCCATTTGCCTAGTGGTTAAGGTTACTGTTCTCTAAATAGAGAGTAGCAGTTTAAACTCTTAATGTCGTATTTCTTGTTACATCATTGTGGATTGAATTAGTCTTTTCGGTAGGTTTTAATTATTTTTTTTCTTAAAATAACTAAAGGTGGTCTATTTTATTATTTAAATGTGAGGAGTAAATATCTCTTGAATATTAATGATGGTTCAAATCTAAACAGTACCTCATTCAAATTAGTAAGGTAGTATACTTCATTATCCAAGTGATTCTTCCCCCAACTAACGAAGAGATCTTGGTAGAATTACCACATATAAAATTGAGCACAATTTTGTAAAGAAATAACCCACTTATTTCTCAAAGAGATGGAAAAAAACACTCCATCAAATGTTAATGAGGGTTCAAATCTAAGTAGTACCTCATACGAATTAGTAAGGTAGTCTACATCTTTATCTAAGTAATTTTTCCCCCAACTAACGAAAAGATCTTGGCGGAATTGCCACATATGAAATTGAGCACAATTTTGTAAAGAAATAACCCACTTGTTTCTTAAGAAGAGATGGAAAAATGCTCAATATCATTTGATTGAATAGTTGACCCAACCCTTTGTTATTTGAGAAAGCCCTCTACTTCATAAGTCGCTCCCTACA
Organism: Murraya koenigii; assembly: GCA_025617385.1. NCBI lineage: Eukaryota > Viridiplantae > Streptophyta > Magnoliopsida > Sapindales > Rutaceae > Murraya > Murraya koenigii. The sequence continues at coordinate 11,661,010 of CM046819.1, forward strand.
ACTCATGAATTAAAAATTCTCGCAAGAACAAGGTCTACTCAGCATAAATTAGAAGTTAATAAAACCCCTTCGTAGGAATCTTTCACAAGCTTTTCAATTAATATTATCAACTATTCAGAGCGTTTCGGTTTTTTTTAGACCATAGTATTTGATTCATCAAATACATTATCTATTATCTAAATGTGAGAAGTAAACATCTCTCGAATTTTAATGAGGTCTCAAATCTAAGCGGTACCTCATATGAATTAGTAAGGTAATCTACTTGCTTATTTAAGTGTGGGGAGTAGGTATCTCTCGAATGTTAATGAGGGTTCAAATCTGAGTAATACCTCATACGAATTAATATAAATTAATTTCAGTAAATTTGTAATTATTAGTTATAGTTTTAGTCTACTTTCTTATCCAAATGTGAGGAGTAGACATTTTTCGAATATTAATGAGGGTTCAAATCTCAGCAGCACCTCATAAGAATTAATATAAATTAGTCCTAATAAATTTGTAACTATCAGTTATAGTCTTATGTAATATAAGTTGTAATCTTAAGTAATAGTCTTATATATATAAAAAAAAATGTATATATTAATGAGACCAAATAATAATAATTTTTTGTAATAAATTAAAGCAATAAGACGATTTTAGCCCTAAAAGATATTAAGTCTCTACGGATTGGAAAAAACAAGAGTGAATTGGGGACATAAATGAAAAAATAAATAAATATTTATATTATTTTATGAAAGAATTTTTTCAGGGTTAGATTGGACTGTGGTCCGTCACTGCTTCAATGGGTGCGTAGATTAATAATAAAAATATGATAAATCTATATATTATCTAGACAAGTTAATCTGTACTTCTATTTGCCTGTCATATTTGGTTGGATAAAAGTATTTGGTAAGATTAGAAAAATAAAAAACCATCAAATTTTCACCCTTTTGATTGACGATGAAGTCCAATCTCTCACTACGAAAAAGAGCATGCATGGAGCTTGGATATTAATTAAAAGCAGTGTAAAGTGCATGGTAATTAAAAATTCTTCATATACGTAACTAAATTTGTCATCAGATCATCAGCTCATTCAAAATTATATTTGTTTGGATAACATCGGGTAGGTCTCCTCGAGGCCCTTCCAGCTCGAATAAAATACCCCGAGGATGCCTAGCTCGAGCGTAAGTCCCGACCATCGGCACAAAGACGATCTCATCAAACGCCAAAGCCGATCGAGGTCGTGGATTCGGAGCCGCTCGAGCTCGAGCCTCTAACCCGCCGAGGTCATCGATTCGACCAAAGCCGGTCAAGGTCGAGGAATTCAGAGGTCGATCGAGACCCGAGCTTCCTTTCCGCTCGTCAAGTCAAATCCTCGAGCACAACCGGATCATCTTAGTCATTGACCGATGGAGCTGTAAGACCCGCCCAAGGCACCGACCCGCTTCCCCAACCCCGCACACCTTTAGATGTCCGATCGTGGCCCCACATGGTACGGTGGTAATACTATTTCCGATGGCTTCAGACATGCCCCCACTGTGTCATCATGCCTAGCGACATGCCCGACATGGTGATCCGCCACGCGAGCCGTAAGTTAAGAAGACACCAGACATCCCTGTGGAAGATGACGCCAATCCCTACCGCCGAGGGACCCGCACACCACCGATGCGGAATGGATGCTCTAGAGAGAAAGAGCGGAAAAATGGAGCATAAAAGGAAATAAACGAGTACGCTATATGGGTTGAAAAATTGATTCTAAAAAAAAAGATATACGGTGTTCTTCCTATTCCGATTTCCTTACCCGATTCTCCGAAAACCATATTTATTCAAAAGCGGAGGGCAAAAATATCCTTTCACCTTCCTGGCCTCTCCGACTAGCGGAGATACCAAAAGAACAACCCGACATCGACTCGAGCGGCCTGAGGGTTTTCACCGAACACGCCCGGCCACCCCCGACCTCGCTCGTGAGTACAGGATCGAGATCTCGCTCGACAAGACAGTGGAATAGGAAGAAGGAGATAGCCCCGCCGAAGCTCGAGCTAGCCGCGAGCGTAGCGTTCGAGGCACCGCTCAAGCGCACGCGGAAAAATCGCATCAACATTTTTCGTGCCGCCCGTGATCGCAGACAAAAGCCCGATTTCTAATACGCTCAAGATATACAACGCAACAAACGAGGGAAACAACCAAGAGGAGTAAGTCTGTAAGAATTTGTAACCTTGAGAGAAGTGGCCAACGAGACCTGTAATAGTGAGATTCGTGAAAGAACGGATCTGATGGAAAACAGATGGAGACTCGACCTCCCTACCGCAAGAACTCGCAGAGGACAGAGAAAAGCATGTAATGATGTCCCTAATCCACAGTAGGAATGCTCCTGCTCGGAAAATGCGGATACGAGCCCAAAACCTAGGGCACCAAATGCCGCAGTAGTGGACGTAAACAAATATGGAGGAAAGAGGGTCTCACAAGATTTGTAGGATATGACCCCAACCTCTCGCAAGTGAGGAGTCGGAGGGAGGCGCAGATTGGCACAAGTCATGGAGGACCTCCGGGAAACGAAAAAGCCCAAGTCGAGAATAATGCCGATAACGAATCTCCACCTCCGCGGAGATCACGGGTGTCACGATCCCACGTGACTTCCGCTTCTCGATCTGAAATTTTCGGAAAAGTGATCCACCGGTACATATAGAGCGGTTCAACGACATGACAGGGGTGCAGTAGTTTGTCGCAAAGACAGAGAGCGCAGGCCTTCCCACTCACTCTTAAGTGGAAGCGGCAAGAGAACGGTACCGCAGTGCTCCCACCGGGAAGCATCTCGAGCCTAACAGATGTGTAGGGAGTTCATGAGCAATTTCTGAGCGCAGCGACCTCGAGATGACATGACTGGAGTCGCCGGCAAGGCAGGGAGGGAGAGTCTCCCGGAGTTTGTCAAAAGATACCATAGGTCTGGCCCTAGATCTCGACGTGTTTAATCATCCCTAAGCTACCGAGAGGATCAAGGACGGGATCCTGATGGGAGACTCATGGTATAATCATGAAATTCTTCGATCCGCTCATATTCTGACGCATATGAGCAAGTAAAACCGGATATGATAATCAAGAGGAGAAGGTCGCAAAGTCGAGAAGCGAGAGTGTCAACTGGAGCAAGGAGGAAGGAGAAAGGGGTCCCGCCTCGAGGACACAAACTTCAAAAGCAAGAAGTGGACCAGGTCGCTCCATACAACCCTTACCGTAGAGCTCCCCACCGCGGATGGTCCCCTCGCCATCTCACTGTGTCTCCGGCCGGATTACGAGAGTACAAAGCGCTACGATGGCCACACATCCCGCAATCACCGCCAAGGCACTCGAGATGAACCACAACAGAAGCAGATCGCCCATCGCCACCCCCACCGAGAAGTTTCCTGCGGATAGGGCAATACAAGTGGTAGAGCATAGCCCGCCACGAGCAATACACGAGGTCCGCTGACCGCCGAGCCTCCAACGCCGACGGCTAGCCACCGGCAAGCTGAAACAAGGGCGGTTCGCTGCTTCCACGGTGACCACGACCACCCACATCACAAAGGCTGTGATTTGAAAACCGATGGAGGATCCGTTAGAATCCGGATTGGATGAGTTTGCTGAGCGGGGCACCCGTGGTCGAGCAACAACCGAGGAAGATGGCTCTGCCTACGTAAATAGATGGCGTAAAGTTCAAACAGGCTCGAAAAACTATTGCAGATATGCCACCGCCGACCGAGAAGTCCTGCCATCGCCTCCGCCAAGCATGCCGAGCGTTCTAGCAGTGCCAATCATGTAGATTTGACGAAGACGAGGAGGGGTGTCAGACCTCACGAGGATGCCCCGTGGTAAAAGCTAACGTAGCAAACAAGCGAAGTCGATCGAATATCGGTCGACTCGAGGAGCTCAATGGATATTCTCTTCAAATCCACACTCGAGGATTTAGGAATAACAGCGCGAGCCTCGAAAGGCACTTGAGCACTTCCTCGAAAGGATCTCGGGAGGAAAGCTAATACCTCGGAATCATCAAGTTAGCAAGAACTATGCGATCAAGCCTTCGGTAAGAACACGATGCCGGATTTCGTGGTGGTAGATGAAGCCACCGCACTGTGCAATTCTAAGGACGCCTGCTTACGAGGATCACCCAACGCGTGCTATCCACCCATTACTTAGCCCTAAAATATCTAGTAAACGGGTCAGAGGGTCGCGAAAGGCACCAGAGGGTGGCAAGGAGTTGCTACACCAGAAGCGCCAAAGAAACCATGCAGATAACCCTCATCTGACCTGCCGGGAATCAAGGAATGGAAGGCAAGAGCCACCGAGAAGTCAGAGAAGCTCGAAGTAGAGTAGACGACCCCGGAAGAAAATCCGAATCACCCGGCCTTAGCGAGCCGTCAAGGAAAAATCGTGGAGTGTTCGCGAGCACACGCAGATGTGTTCGCATGGACGACGAGGATACGCCCTGGATCGACCTGCAGTGGCGTGTCACAGCCGGGCAATACGGAGAGATGCTGCCAGCGAGGCGTAAAAGGAGATGCGCCAACCGTGAGAGATACGAAGCCATCAATCGCGAGGTGGAAAAGTCACTGAAAGTGGATTCATACGGAGGTATCCTATCCCGAACGGATCTCGAATGCGGTGTCAGAAGGCGTAAGCTGGAAATGGAGAATGCGTGTCGACTTCACTGTATGTGAACAAGGCCTCGTCCAAAAGATAGCTTTCCACTACCAAAGATGTACTCAACCGGTGGATTCTACTAGAAGGCACGGATGCTTAGTTTTATAGATGCATTCTCGTGATATAACCAAATTCCCACGCACCGATCAACGAGGAGTGTACAGCCTTCATCACTAATCGTGGTCAGATCGCTACAAGGTCAGCCTTCTGGCCTAAAGAATGCAGGGTAACATATCGTAGGCTAGCTGAACAAGGTCTTCAAGCCATCGATCCGGCTCTGACAATCGGAGGTATACGTAGATGACATGATCACCAAGTCTAAAGATGCGAGGAGCTTGTAAGGCATCTGTAGGAGACCTTCGTGACTCTTAAGAAAGTACCTGATGAAGCTAAACCCGTAGAAATGTGCTTGGAGTAAGTTCTGGAAAATTCTAGGCTTCATGCGAGTCACAGTGGATCGAGGCCAATACAGTAGAAGATAAGAGCAAGTGGTGGAAATGAGGTCCCTCATAGCCTCAAGCGAGATACAAAGTCCGACCTAAGAACCGGCATCCCTCAACAGTGTTCAGATCTCGAGCTACTGGATAAATGCCGAGTCTTCTTCTAGAAACGAAGCAGGGCAGAAAACAAAGTGGACGCCTGAACGCGAGGCGCTGCTCCAAAGAACTGAAAGAATATCCGCTGAAAGTCTACTATTATCGACACCTCAAGCAAGCAGAGGTGTTGCTTCTATACTTCACCGTGTCCCAACGGGCAACAAGCTCGGCCTCGTAAGTGAGGAGTCGTGGTATAAGACTGCTTATTACACGAGCAGTAGCTTGCTGTAAGGCAGACCCTGAGATCCACCAATGGAGTAAGTGAGCACCGCCCCGGTCACAGCCTACCCGCAAGTCGAGGCCTTATTTTCGTGCACATTCAAGAGTGGTTCTAACAAACCAACCCTCGTGCAAACTTTGTACAAGCTCGAGACTTTGGAAGACCGTAAATGGTCATGGAGTCGAACGAGTTCGACATTAATTACCAAAGACCGAATGCACCCATAAAAGCACGCCTTTAGCCGATTTCGTGGTCGAGTGCACTGCAGGGACGAAGAGACTGGAAGCGAGCCCTCATCGTGTTCCCTGTGCCTCAACCAACACCGGATAGTCACAAGAGATAGATCCCGTGGAAATCAAGCGAGCAGGAGCAGTGAGTCGTGCTCCTAAGTCCCGGCGGGCCGAGATGCAATACGTCGGAAATTAGAGTTCAAGTCACCAACAATCGTGCCGAGTACGGTCGTAATAGCTGGATCAAGCTCGCCTCAGTAGTAAAAGTAGAGGAGGTAAAGCTCAATGCACTCACAACCGGTAACAAACCACCTCGACGAGAGCTTTCAGCGAAGGGAGAAATGGAGGCCCACTCCCAAGGCAAAGCAACTGAATCGGGAGTTTCCGAGCAATCGAAGCGGAGCAAATCCCGGGGAGAAGAATTTTCGAGTTGATATGATAGCTCGCTTGGCACCAGATCGGATCCCAAATTACCAAAGTCTATCCCTTCGAATGAAGACCGCTCGAGTATCGAGCAGAGGACGAGGTAACGAGCTTATCGACGAGCAAAGACCTGATGGAATCGATCGCTTTACCTCAAGCGAAGTGGACAAGGCTTACCGACAAGAAGGTGCAAGAAAGCAGAGGTGCAAGCAGCCTAGTACACTCTCATCGACGGGGTCTTATATAGATCGGGTACACTCTCCCTCGTCAGCGGTGCTTAAACCAAGAGGAGGTCGATTATGTCATCCGAGAGATACACGAGGGAATCTGTGGAAATCACTCCGCACGAGGTCCTCGGCTTTCAAGGCCTCGGGGCAAGGATACTTTGGCCCCGCATGCATCAAGATGCTCGGAGAAGACAAGAAGTCGCAAGAGTTGCCAAAGCTTTGCCAACTACCTAACCCACCTCCCGAGAACCTCACAGCTGATGTACTCGCCACGGCCGTCATTGCTCAACGGGGAATTGATTTGATCGGTCACCACCGAGGGAAAGCATCCGCCACCCATGCCATAGTCGCAATTGATTATTTCACCAAACGGGTCGAGTGGGAGCCTCGAGCAAAGATCACGTAAAGTAAAACCACCGACTTCATTCGATGAATGTGATTTGCAAGTACGAGATTCCTCATGCATTGGTCACGCATAACGGGAGACAGCTTGACAACGGCAAATTCGTAGATTTCGCCAAACCCTGGGATAGAGTTGATATTTTGTTCTCCCTCACACCCGCAGTAAATGGACAAGCAGAGGCTGCGAATAAAACCATAAAACGCCTCCAAGACAAGATCAGGCGAGGAAAGGGAGCTTGGTGGACGAGCCGCTCGTGTCTTGTTGGCTTACGTAACCACTCACAAAACGGCCATTGGAGAGACCCCATTCTCCTTAGCGTTAGGCACGGGCGAGAGTTCCTCACCGAAATAGGAACTGGGACACATCGGACTGAACACTTCAATGAGGAGCAAAACAACGAGCAGACGTGCGCAGGTCCGGATTCACTGGAAGAGAAGAGAGAAAGTGGTCGCAGTCTAAGATTGCGAATATCAACAAAAGTGGCTCGTTATTACAACCGAAATGTACACATTCACGGCTTGCGTGGGTGATTAGTGCCGAGGAAAGTCAACCAGTAGCACGGGCGACCCAAAGCAAGGTGTACTAGACCAAATCGGAAGGCCCTTATCGAGTCACTCTGCTAACAGGAATAGTGAGCGTATCGGCTAGCTCATCCGGATGGACGATAAGTCAAGAGGCCGTGGAACGTACAACTCTCGTAAAATACTTCCAAGAAGTTTCCTTGTATCATGAAGTGTTAATGTAAGATTCCTTCCCAAAACGGGATGTGTAAATGCATGAATGTATATAAGAACGGGAAAACATTTATAATGTAAATTCAAGTCGAAGAGCGTAAAAGCTCAGTCAATTGCAGCCCGAAAGGTAGAAGCTTCCGGTCAATTGCAGCCCGAGCGTAAGTTTAAGAAGAACTCCGCCAAAGTCCCAAAGCCTAAGTCTTAAAGTGACTACGCCAAGCTCGGTCAATTGCAGCCCAAGCAGGAGTAACACGTAGAAGCTCGGTCAATTACAGTCCCGAGCGTAAGGTTCGGTCAATTGCAGTGCTCGAGCGTAGTTCAAGAAGAACCTCGCCAAAGTCCCAAAGCCTAAGTCTTAGAGCGAGACGTGCTAAGCTCGAGTCAATTGCAGCCCGAGCGTAAGTAACGCAAGAAAGAGCTCGGTCAATCTGCAGCCCGAGCAGAGGTTAAAGCAAGGTTCGGGTCAATTACAGCCCGAGCGTAAAAGCTCGGTCAATTACAGTCTCGAGCGTAAGAGTTTCTGGTCAATTACAGCCCGAGCGTAAGTTCGAAGAACCTCGCCAAAGTCCCAAAGCCTAAGTCTTAAGCGTGACTGCGCCAAGCTCGGTCAATCGCAGCCCGAGCAGTGAGTAACACGCAAGAAGCTCAGTCAATTACAGCCCGAGCGTAAGAGTTCAGTCAATTGCAAGCTTCGAGCGTAAGTTCAAGAACCTCGCCAAAGTCCCAAAGCCTAAGTCTTGACGTGACGTGCCAAGCTCAGTCAATTGCAGCCCGAGCGTAAGTAACGCAAGAAAGAGCTCAGTCAATCTGCAGCCCGAGCAGAGGTTAAAGCAAGGTCGGGTCAATTACATGCCCGAGCGTAGTAAGTTTCTGTCAATTACATGCCCGAGCGTAGGTTCAAGAAGAACCTCGCCAAAGTCCCAAAGCCTAAGTCTTAGAGTGACGTGCCAAGCTCAGTCAATCGCAGCCCGAGCAGTGAGTAACACGTAAGAAGTTCGGTCAATTACAGTGCCCGAGCGTAAGTTCAAGAAGAACCTCGCCAAAGTCCCAACGCCTAAGTCTTAGGCGTAGACGATGCCAAGCTTCGAATCAATTGCAGCCCGAGCAGAATAATACAAGCTAAGTCAGTCAATCGCAGCCCGAGCAGTAGGTTCAAGCTAAGTCAGTCAATTACATGCCCGAGCGTAAAGCTCGGTCAATTACAGTCCGAAGCGTAAGGTTTCGGTCAATTACAGTCCCGAGCGTAGTTCAAGAAGAACTCGCCAAAGTCCCAAAGCCTAAGTCTTAAGCGATAGATGCCAAGCTTGGGTCAATCGCAAGCCCGAGCAGTGAGTAATACAGCAGAAGCTCGGGTCAATTACAGTCCCGAGCGTAAGAAGCTTCGGTCAATTGCAGCCCGAGCGTAAGTTTAAGAAGAACTCATCGGCCAAAGTCCCAAAGCCTAAGTCTTAAAGTGACAGCTGCCAAGCTCGGGTCAATTGCAGCCCGAGCAGTGAGTAACACGAAGAAGCTCGGTCAATTACAGCCCGAGCGTAAGAAGTTGGGTCAATCGCAGCCCGAGCGTAGGTTCAAGAACCTCGGGCAAAAGTCCCAAAGCCTAAGTCTTAAGCTGGACGGTGCCAAGCTCAGGTCAATTGCAGCCCCGAGCGTAAGTAACACGCAAGGAGCTCGGGTCAATCGCAGCCCGAGCAGAGGTTCAAGAAGCTCGGGTCAACTGCAGTCCCGAGCAGTAAGATGTTCGGGTCAATCGCAGTCCCGAGCGTAAGTTCGAAGAACTCCTGGCCAAAAGTCCCAAAGCCTAAGTCCTAGAGTGGACTGCGCTCAGCGAGGCTAATTACAAGCAGAGGAAGTTCATGAAAATGCTAAGGCCAAAAGTCCCAAAGCCTAAGCCCTAAAGTGACGAAGGTCTCAAGAGAGCCAATCAGTAGCTCGAGCAAGAAAAGTGCGAGGAGGTTACATAGTTTAAACTCGAGCAACGACCGAGCTCGAGGTAAACAAGCTCACCAAATAAGTGGTCACGCACTATGAGCAAAATGTCGAGCCAAGTAGAATGAGCTCACGAGATAAACATAAGGCTTTCAAACTTAAGTCAAAGCAAAACTCTAAACATGCACGAGTTAAATAACATTATACTCGAGCGTAAAATGTAAGTAAGAGCCCAACACTTATAAATAATTCTTCTCGACTAAGTTAGATCGAAGATAACATCATAATCGTGAAACACAAGCTTGCACATATGATTGTTACTCAAATGCATATCTTTGTTTATTTATCGAATGACTACAAGTACAGTGAAATGTAAAAAAAAAAAAGAGTCCAAGTTATGCAATGTAGCGGACGCCGCCAGCAGCAGCAGGAGGAAGGCCAAGATCGCCAGGAGGAGCAGAAGAGGGACATCAGCAGGGCACTCGGCAGGAGGAGCAACAGTGAGGGACATCGCAGAGAGGGCATTAGCAGGAGGAGCATCGGCAGGAGAGGGAGCGAGCTCTCCGACAACCGGCTCGGGCTCCTGACGGAGTAGCTTCATGAGTGCTCATGTATTCAACTACATACCCTTCAACCTTAGACATGTCTGCCTCGGTATGCCTTCACCAAAACCATAGATGAGGCAATATACTCGAGTCCGCCTCATCATTGTACTCCAATGGCAAGTCGGACCTTTAAAGTCACCAATTTACCCTCAAGACGAGCAGCCTCCCCATGAGCTGCTCAAGTAAGATTTCGAGTGTCTAGATCCTTTCGAGCATCACCCACTCTTCGCGGTGTCACCGCCCTCCTAGTCGAGAGGCCTCGAGTCGCCCACCGCTGCCTCTCCGCAAAAGTCGAGTTCTCGCCCGTAAGCTTTTGATTTTTCTCCTTAGCTCGCCCATAATCCGCCTCCAAGCCTCGACCTTTACTTGAAGTTCATCCTGGGGCCCCGAAATCAAGCCCCGAGAATGGTCGCAGCCCACTAAAGCTCGAGAGGAGAGTCACTGAAAGCACCGAACAGCCTCATCGAATTAAAGGATTCCAACTCATCCAAGAATCGCCGCCCAACTCTTCACTGTAGTCCTCAGGTAAGTGCTCGACGAGGCCAGCCGACTTTGCTCTTGCACATTGTCTGGCTCGAGGGCGAGCCGGAGCAACGGCCCTGGCCGTCTCGCGTGAGGACCTTCCTCCGCCGCCTGGCCTATCGAAGGTAAGAGGTAACTCGAGTGGACTGGAGGCAGAGCACCCGCTCGCCGTGGGCCTCTTTGAGGTGCTCGCACCTTCTGGCCGTCCCCACTCGCCGATGTAACATCTCACGCATCCCGCCGCTCATATCTTCACTGGCACTAAACCGACTCCAAAAGTTTTGGGTGTCAGCAGCCTCGCACGAGCTCAGCTCAGTAAGAGCAACCGCACACGTGCTCGAAACTCTCCCCAATCGAATAAGAGGCACCCTGTGAGACCGCAAAACAACCAAAGCAAAATAATGAGAACAGACGCGAAAGCAGAAAACTAAAAGTAAAATCCACAAGACGGATAAACGACTCGAGTGCAAAAGTGCCACGGACCTGAGGGACCTCGTCACGAGTGCACTGCCTCCACTCTCCCCAACGGGAAGAATTTGCTCTTCCAGCCTGCCACCGTGAGGTCGGAGATCGGTGATGGGCTTTTACCCTTCAGCTCGGAGGTGGTAATACCAACCAAAGATCCTTCTGGCCGCACTTCAACCGGTAAAGGTGTCTCGATTTCCCACCGAGGGCTCACCCGCATCACAGTCGCTTCCACAACACAAAGAGTCCTGAAGGACCCTCCACCCATTCGGTTCAATCGCCCTGCGCCGCACGAAACCGGACAAAACCCGGCAAAGTAAGGTCGAAAGGCACCGACCCCCATTTAAAGCACTCTAAGCTGAAGGTCGATATCCTTGGGATGGTCAGATCTCATCCCTACCCTAAGAACCTTAAATCCACATTTTCGTACGTGGTAAGTCCGCCTAAGCCTATCTAAGTCCGAGGGGTGGTTTCACATCTCATGGTCAACGGGCATTCCCCACGCCGCACCTTCGACCGCCCTCGCCTCGACGCTGCTAGGTCTCTACCGTGTAATTCCCTCTCGACTAGAATCCTCACTGGGATTATACTAAGTGGGTCAGGCCTCACTGAAGAGGACGTAATCCTCCCAAGAACATCCCACGGCCCGCTGGATTTGACATTTTTTCTCCTAGTGGTATACACTAACTGAGTTCAAGCAGGGAAGAAACAGAGGGCAGCAGGAAATGGAAGAATGGCTTGTACCGAACGCGAAGGAAGTGTAGTTGGCCTGAAATCACCCCGCGTAGCAAGGAGATGAGCAAATGGCGAAGAGCGGATTAATTTTGAATTTGAACGAAAGTAAGCAAACAGAGGGAACAAGTGAAGAAGTTGGGGTTTTAAAGAGGAAGACGAGTCTCTTCGATCAAGCAGCATGCGCTTCGGGGACACGACCTTTCTGCAACGCCCCTTTGAACTTTAAATGCACGGCTGGATCAACCCACGTGTCCCACCTTAAATGCGAAGTGATCAAGTGGAGACAACCGGGAAACGTGGGAAGCGTAAAAGGCCGCGACTCGCCCATCATTAACGAAGTTTCAGCCTTATCTCGCTCACTCAAAAGACTAGAAACCGGGGACCGTGTTTGGGTAACATCGGCAAGTTTCCGAGGCCCTTCCAACTGAATAAAATACCCCGAGGACAGTCTAGCTCGAGCGTAAGTCCCGACCACCGCACAAAGACGATCTCATCAAACGCCAAAGCCGGTCGAGGTCGTGGATTCGGAGCCGCTCGAGCTCCGCGTTTCTAACCCGCCGAGGTCATCGTGTTCAGCCAAAGCCGGTCAAGGTCGAGGAATTCAGAGGTCGATCGAGACCCGAGCTCTCCTTTCCCGCCGCGAAAGTCAAATCCCCGAGCACAATCGGACCATCTTAGTCATCGACCGACTGGAGCGTAAGACCCAGCCCAAGGTAGCCCGACCCGCTTTCCCCAAACCCTGGCACACCTTTAGATGTCTGATCAGGGTCCCACATGGTATGGTGGTGATACTATTTCCGATGGCCGGCACATGCCCCCACGGTGTCATCATACCTAGCGCACATGCCCGACATGGTGATCTGGCCACGTGAGCCGAGTTAAGAAGACAGCAGCGCATCCCCAGGGAAGATGACGCCAATCCCGGCTGTCAGAGGGACCCATACACCACTGATGCGGGAATGGATGCTCTTGAGAGAAAGAGCGGGAAAATGGAGTATAAAAGGAAATAAACGAGTACGCTATGAGGGTTGAAAAATTGATTCGCAAGGGTTCTAAAAAAAGATATATAGGTTCTTCCTATTCCGATTTCCTTACCCGGATTCTCCGAAAACCATATTTATTCAAAGTGGAGGGCAAAAATATCTCTTTCACCTTCCTGGCCTCTCCGATTAAGGAGATACCAAAAAGAACAACCCGATTATTGACTTGAGCGTCGGAGGGTTTTCGCCGGAACACGCCCGGCTACCCCTGACCTCGTTTTCTGTGAGTACAAGACCGGGAGATCTCTGTTCTGGACAAAACAGTGGAATAGGAAGAAGGAGACAGTCCTGCTCGAGCTCGAGCTCGAGCTAGCTGCGAGCAGAAGGTTCGAGGCACTGTTTGAAGGCACGCGGGAAAAAACTGCATCAACAATATTAGTTTATGATATGAAGATACAAAGTTATTATACCTTTGTGGATTTAAAGATCGGTAGTGAATTAAAGAAATTTATTTTTCTTCTACTTACAAAATATTATAATTGCTTATGTCTTATTTGAAGTAGTAAATCTTTTAAGTTGCGATTGGCATGCATGATTTGATTAGACTAAATATTATAATTGTATTGGATTAGATTGAATTATATGATTTTTTTTTATGTTTGATATATTATTAGATTGGACAATGTTACATTATAGTTAAATACAATAAAAATATTTATGAATATTTAAGAGTAATAATTAAAATTAATTTAAAGGTAATTAATAAGAATATTAAATATGTAGTACATTACTTATTGGGTAGTAATAATTATAATAAACAAATATAAATTAATAAAAATATTTAATTACTTAATTAATTTTTATCAAATATTTTAGATACAAAATCAGTTAATTATTAGTATTACTAATTTTCATGATTATTTTTAATATTACGCTAGTGATTATTAAATTTAATACAAACAATTATTGTAAAAATTATTAAATAGTTAATTTTATTGAAGTAAAAGTTACAATTTAATTAGACTATAAAACAAAATAAAAATTAAATTTCAAGTAAATCATGAATAAAATAATTAAATTTTAAGTAATAAATAAAAAACAGTGGTATATATGAAAGAAATATTACAAATGGGCAATTTTTTTCCCTTATTCTAATCTCATTTAAACGTACTTATAAATTGGGATTGCTAATCCCATGATTTAAGAACTAAATTTGAATTTAGTCTCTCTAATTCAATTCAAAGAAAATTGTCAAATATGAGAAAAATATTTAATCTCAAAGTTAGTCTAATACCACACTTAATTCTTTCTCACAAATATAGCCTTAATACTTGGAAATAATGGCAATAAAGGTTATGACTGATGTATCTTTACAATTCTATATATATATTTATAATTGTATGAATATATTAAAAAAACGAAGAAATGAAGAGCATAAGCATATTGATCTGCAATGCTCAAAATCATCATCACCTTATTCATTTATTTTCTTCTTTATATAAAAACATGTATGGGCATTATAGTAATTTTACATAAATAGACATAATGTTAAATCTACTTTTTTACAATACTCCCGCTTGGATTTATCTTTTATTTACATATATACTATAGGGGTATTATTTGATGTGCTTAATATTGACTCGTTAAAACATTGTCAATAAAACCCAATAGGATAAAACATAGTCGAAGGAAAAAAAGTACAATGCACATTTGTCTAATATAACTATAAAAAATCTTATTTCCAAAAATACACTTCCCCTGATGAAATATCTTCTCGAATATTTATGCAGATAAATCTTATATCGATGGAAGCATATCTGCTTAATATTAGTTTTCTTATTCAGCTCCTTTAATTACGGAAGATATACGATAATGAGCGATCGCATTTAATTATCTGCTTAAAGAAAACCTCACTAAAAACTAAACAAAATATGATTAGTTTAAAGTTAAATCAAGATATAATATCAAGCGTACCTGGATATAGGATATTTCTTGATAATATCATATCTATTTGTTGGATGTAAATCATTACTATAGTCTCTTAATGATATTTCTTGATAATATCATAAGATATGGTTTTCTTTTCCCTTCATCATGAAGAATATTTGTCCATGCCAAAACTGCTACTGAATTAATTAATCAATTGCAAAAGTATTATCATGAACCCAACCCAATTGTCTCAACTTAATTGGTTAGATACTGAAAATAACAAAAAATGTAAAATAGTATATTAGAATCTATCATTGTGGTTTGTAAGTCCTTCTCCTTTTCTTTTTCATCTATGATGTAATAAAATGAGTATTATTCACAAGAGTTTTTCAATATAAATTAATTAATGGATAACCATTCCATTTCTTTTATGCTTGATCTATAAGTTAAGACTATATATATATATATGTATATATTTAGCAGTTTTAAGAGCTCCTAAGGAGTTCTAATTATATTTATGTCAATAAAATAAATTGCTAGAAGTATAAATTCATATTTGAATTTTTTAATAAATACGAATGGTTATAGGATCAAATATTCACTCAAAAAATTATACCACATGCATTCATATTATTTTAATTCATATAAGGATTGTTGTAGCTTGATTAAACATAAATTACGATCCTTTGATTTAAATGCTTCAGGCATTTTGAATCTTTTAGGATTTTCACATAAATATTAATGTATATTGACCCATACAAAAATACAGTCATAAGACACATGTCAAATCTATCTGAGACTGCTAAACATATTAAAAATCAAATCGTAAGAGTATCCATCACTAGAGAATACTTATTCTCATAATCAATACTAGGTCTCTGTAAGAAACTTTATGCCATTAGTTGCG
Source organism: Murraya koenigii (assembly GCA_025617385.1). Lineage (NCBI taxonomy): Eukaryota > Viridiplantae > Streptophyta > Magnoliopsida > Sapindales > Rutaceae > Murraya > Murraya koenigii. The sequence continues at coordinate 11,676,562 of CM046819.1, forward strand.
CGTGCATTACATCCAGTAATTTTATTATATTCATTATATTTCTTAACAAATTCTCATTTACATCCAACGAATTTGACATCATCAGTTATCTGGATCACAAGTCCAAAAGTTTCACGTTTTATTAAAGAAGTCAATTCTACTAGATTGTTTCTTTCCATTTGGGTCAAGCATGCCACAGTCTATATTCATTAATAGTTTGGGGATTATAATTAGTTATAATGTTAGTACGCAAACATATCATTGATGACAATTTATTTACCAGCCACTTCAAGAGCTGATGCCTCATCTTGGGTATGTACCTAGTCAGAAGGTCTTTCAGGGTATTTGGTCACATCAAGGACCGAGCACTGCTATAGAAATTACCTTTAGAATCAATAGAAATCCTATAATATCTCAATTCATTTACATTTTCACAAGTTATTGTCATTTCGGATACTTATGTCACTTTAAGGATAATTAGTTTATCTATAAATGTGATGAAGATAATATTAGTATATTTATAACTCGAGCTTTATTTTCAACAAAATCTTGATTTTTCATTTTACTCTTCTAGGGAGCACTCGTCTTTAAAATCAAGTGGTTTGCCACATTTATGACATATAATAAATAACATAGTAGCTACTTATACACTTGATTCGACAGAACAATCACCCACGTTAGTGTATTGGTATATGTAAAATGTGACTTGGTTACTTTGCAATATCTACATAAGTTAATTGGTTTTGTAATTTACTACAAAATATTATCCTCCGTACTTCATTCACACATTGACTAGTACGAAGATCTAATCGAGATAAAGTGAAAATTTTTTCAAAATAATTCATGCCTTCTTTAAAAGTATTTCCATTTCTCACCGATGAAAAATTATTTCATCAAAGTAACAATCCATAAACATGTGAAAAACACCCAACAGGGTTAACGATATTATCATATAAAATGATATATAATCAATCATGCAAATAAAATATTGCGTGTGAATAAAAAACAAATATATAACCACTACGTAGATGCATCATTTAAAGTCATAAATTAACAAAATTATCTACCATGTAGATGAATTAATCCATATATATCCCTTAAATTCTTTATAGACATTTATGACCAATCATAAGAGGGGATGGTCAAATCATATATTTTTCTTATGAGTAAACAGTACAAATAATCTCAATGGGCAATAGAAACTTTTTTTTTTAATAAAATGTCCATAAGAATATTACAATAATTCTACGCATCATTATAATTTTTGAATGTCCAAGGTAATCGGCCAATAATATAAGTATTTTGTACAATGAATTTCTAATTCATTGATGCGTAGATTTTTATTATAATAAAATCAGTCGAGAATATTTTTCATTTTTTTAATGTATTTAATACCTTTATACATATAATATCGACATGTTATTTATTTTATTGGATATTTTCAAAATACATCGATTCTTCTACATATGACCGAGAATAAGACATAATTCTTTAAAGCATTCAATTGGTCTTAGAGTGGGCATCGGATCAGATTCTGAATCTGATCCGATCTAATATAATCTGAATTTGTTAAGACTGGATTCAGATTTAACATCAAATCCGATTGGATATGATTTATGCAATCTGATCGGATTTGAATCGGATCGGTTCGGATTCGGATTAATCCGAACCATCCGATCAGATTTGTGCTGTTTTTAAAATCAGAAAACAAAAACAAAATACCTAAGTTAAAAGCCTAAAACTAAAAGGCTAAAACGAAATAAAATTAAAACGTGAAGTCATGATTCGTGAACATTGAACACTAAACACCCATTCTTACAAAAATCAAGTCAAAACCTAAATAGAAAATCAAAATTCACGAGCAAAATCAAGCTCATTCTCAGCAATCTCAACCTTGAACACCTAGAAGTTATCAAGTTCATAACTAAAATCGAACTCATCCAACTCAATCTAACAATCTCAACCACAAATAACCAACCAAAATCAACCCATTCAACCCACGAACTCGCTCACGACGATACGCTACCCACGACCGATCGAACCTAGCTCACCCACTACCTACAACCAACAAACCCAACCTCAAGAAGAACCACGATCTACTGAGCCTATTTCGGCCTCGATCACGAGCCACCTAACCTAGCTTAGCCACTACCCACGACCAACGAACCCAACCCCAACTCGCAACCACGACCCACAAGCCCATTTCATCGCCAACCACAAGCCACGTAACCCAGCTCACCACTACCCACGCACCAAAAACCCCACCATAACTCATCGTCATGAGCCCATTTCAATCGCAACCACGAGCCACGAACCCACTACCCACAAGCCCATCTTTGCTACCACCATGAGTCGAGTCTAATGTCACTGAATTTGACTACTACCAGAACGACCCAAAGCCAAAGCAATCGAACTTACCCATCCGCTGATCACAACCCGCGACCCACAACCGATTGATAATTTGTTCATGGTAATTTGGCGCATGAGAAAGGCAATTATTTGTGTGTGTTTTCTGAGATATTGCTTGAGCTTGTTGGAATTTTATTTTGGTACTAGTTAGTTTTAAGTTAAATGGTGAGTTGGTGACACAATTTGAAATAAACCAAGCACTCCATCAAAACAATTCTTAAGCTTGTTGGAACTTTTAACTTGATTTTTTTGTATAGAATGAATGAAATGCTTGCAACTGTCAATGTGAAATATGATATGGTATAATGACATTGTTTGCTTTATAAAATTAATTTGATTATTCAAATCAATTTTTGATTCAATTTGCTCCTCAAATTTTGTAAAATTTATTTGATATGATCATACTATTCATTGTTTTATTTTAATTGCATTACAAATTTTAATTGGCATAAATATATTTTATAATTTTAATAGCTATAACACACTCATCAATACATTAGGAATATATATCCCTTGCAAAGAAAACTATGTCCAACCACCAATAGGTACAAATAGAACTAAACCTTCAGATTAAATTTATTTTCTTTTTTTTGAATTATTATATTTGCCAATAAAATTCCAATTTGAAGCACTAAGTTATTAACGTATTTATTAGCATATATATTGGCATAATGCCTATTACATTTATATTCATGTAAATATATATCAATACTCTCAATAAAATGCATGAATGTTTAAATTAATGTCATGATTTGCTTTATTTTCAAATAATGAATTTGTACTTTTTGTAGGCTTAAAAGATTATATACAATCAAAAGCCATATTTAACTTTTAGTTAAAAATTCATAAATAAAGCAATGATAATTGATATAGTTTTTGTATTTTCAGATGTTTGGGCATTCAAGATCAAATTTCAATAATGATGATGAAGTTCAAAGTGTAAAAGTACCCACAGAAGAAGGAAAAAGTAATACAAAACGAAAGAAACCAACTCAGAGACGATCGATGAAGAAAAGATTTGAGACATGGAATTATTTCACTTTGCTTGAGGACAACCAACATAAAGCAAAGTGCAACTACTGTGGCAAGGTATATCAATACCATTCAAAGTATGATGGGATTAGCAATATGAGAACTCATTTAAAAGTATGTGAAGCACACTTAAAAGCTGAAGCAAGAGCAAGATGAAAGATGCAGGTTGGCAATGAGAGTAGTGAAGGAAATGCAAGTAATCCGGTTTTAGCTAAATGATGGAGTCAAGATGCTTGTAGAAGGGCGACTACTAAAATGATTATTTTGTTTGCCACTCAATTTTGTGGATAATAAAGGGTTTAGACATTTCGTAGTGTAGTTGTTCTTTAGTTTATTTTGCCATCTCAAGAACTATTATTAGGAATGTCATGGAATTATTTTTGGAAGAAAAGGAAATTTTGAAAAGTTTGATATGTAAGAATAAGCAGAGAGTGTCTATTACAACAAACATATGGACTTCGACTCGTAATATGAGTTACATGGTGATCACAACTCATTTTATTTTCATTTATGTTGTTATTGGATGATAATTTTTAGTTTGGTTTATTTTGTTATTGGATGATAATATTACAATTTTGTGTTGTTTATTTGAAGACTTGGAGTTAGATTAATGTTTATTTTGTATGGTTTATTTAGAGATTTTATTTGAAGACTTGGAGAGTTGGAGTAATGTTTGTTTTGTGTTATTTATTTGGATTTTGGAGACTTGGAGAATGAAGTAATGTTTATTACCTTATTTTGTGTTGTCTATAACTCTATACTATTAATGTTTATTTTGTGTTGTTTATTTAGAGACTTGGAGCAATGCTTATTTATGTTGCTTATTTGGACTTTGGAATAATGTTTAATTGTTTATGCAGCTAGTTTATAAGAGGTATATGGTGATAATACTTAATTGTGAACTTGTTTTCTTATGTTTATTTTTTTTTATGGTTTACATTACATTTACATGTGTTTTCATTAATATAAACTTCATAAATTTTTTAAGAAAATTGTCAAAAAAGTCCCACATCCGAATTCAATCTGAATCCAAAATTATGATCCGAATCCGAAATATGAATTCATCAGATCCGATCTGAATCCGAACTAATCCGAAATATATATCCGATCCAAATTATTCGGATCAGATTAAGATAGGATTTAAGGTCGGATTGAAATCGGATTGATTTTTCCTCAATTCGAATTATCCGAAATCCGATTAAATTTTATCTGAATCCGAAATTGTCCACCCCTAATTGGTCTGCAAGACTAAATAATATGAATATTTTTTCAAATGATATTAAACAAATTACAATATTAAAATAATATTAATATATGCAGTACTACAAAAACTAATAATAAATCTCAATGTAATAATAAAACATAAAAAAATAAACATATAATTAAACAACTCACTTTCAATAATTTTCTCAATATTATGAATATTTTTCTAATTCTTATATTCATTTAAGGAAATAATAAACTTCTATCATAATTCAAGTATTGTCATATTATACTCTTACTTGTATTTAGAATTTCAAATTCTAAATTTTAATAGGGACAAAATTTCAAATTCTCCCACCTTATTTGTATTGTAAACTTTAGATTATAATAACAATTTAAATATATGTAAAAACAAATCTTCATTTATTAAAATTAAAATAATTCAATAGACGATTAAACCAACTATAATTTATTAAAATTAAATAATTTAATAGACAGTTAAACTGATCATATTAATAAAATAAATTAACCAAGTCAAATTAATAATAACAATAAAAATAAAATTAATGTACCTTGCGTAAAATGTAAGTACATGTCTCGAACTCCAAGTTTTATATATTATAATTATGAACTTTAGGTTCAAAATTTTGATAAATATCTTACCATACATAGTCTGAAACTTCTAGTTCAGATATACATAAAAACACATTTAAGATTTTTAGGTCCATAATATTTAAAAAATTCAAATTCATATATACAACTGTTTCAGATTCGCAAATCTCAAAATCACAACATCTACAATTATTTCATATATAACTGTATTAAGTCTACATATTAAATCTATAGATCTCAAAATCATAACCTTTACAATTATTTCATACATTGTTATATCATATATACAGATTTTGATATTGAAACTTCTAGTCCATGCGCATAAAATTACAGAATTAGAACTTCAGGTTATGAAAATCAATCAAGAACTTCACGTCTCAATTTAAAGTTCAGAGCTTCATATTCCAAAAATAATTTCAGGTTATAATATGCATATATGTTACAAACTAAATATTATGAACAATGAAATATATATGAGTCATATCGTAATTTAAAGATTATTTAGGGATCACAATGATATTTACCTCAAAACTTTCGGTACAAAACCTACCCTTAAAATGAGAAATTACCAAGCTGCCATCACTATGATACGGTAGCCGAAAATCAAGATCCGATGAGGAGGAAGCTCGGGATACAAACTTCATGCTGTGAGGACTCCAAATGCGCTGGCGGTGAGGTTCAACGTGCAGTGACGACGACGAATCGGGCTCCAAAATCTTTAAACACGAACAGCTACATTGGCGGCAAACGGTGGCATTTCGTCAATTGTGGATGGTCAAAAATTGAAAAGGTACCCAAGGACCAAAACCCAGCCGCTGGGGTGCTACAAATCCGGCGAAATCTCGCCTATTTGAGTCAAGTTGTGCCGCGGCGATTCGTGTCCTCAAGTGGTGATTTCTAGTGGTTTCCAGTGCCAATGGATGTTTTGGGGAGGACCAAGGATGTTTTCTGGTTTGGGGATGTCTTCCGTTGCCGGCAGTGTGGCTGAAAACAGGATCTACAGCCGGGTGAGTTTCAGGTTAACCTGACCCATTTCTCTCATTAAATCTAGATTTTTTGGTTGCGTTTTCCAGCTCGGCCAAAATCTGACTACGATGATTCTGTGGCATAATATTCAAATTGCCAAAGTAATAGCGGCTTTCACTTCTTCTTAACCCGAAATGGCTGAGTAGAGGATGGACATACGAAGAGCCCTCGGCGAGAGCTTCATTTGATAGAAGGACTCGGTGAGCGTCCTTATTTAAAATATCATTTTCTTATTTTATAATCATATTTTATTCTTTTCATAATATAATTTTAAATAACTTACCTATTAATCAAAGTAATTCTATAATTTTTAATAAAATCTTTCATTGACAATTAAATAATTAAAATTATTTTGATGAAAGTTTTATTTATAAAAATTGTACTTAAATAATTTTTTTTTGAAAAGTTATACCAAAAAGAGTCCTAGGAGGTGTTTTTTTTTTTTTAATTTAATGACTTAACTTGACTTAACTTAATTAATTAAGTTAATCATAGTTATTTAGTTTTATAACTTAATGAGACTTTTCAAATAATTTTGACTTGGCAAAATAAGCAATTTTTTTTTTTGTTTTTACTGGAAGGAAAATTTTGAATAAGCCAACTAATTTCTAATGTAAAAAATATCCATACTTTATCATTTATTTTTCATGCCTATCCCAAACCCACTCGTACAATTTTACCTCACTAATAATCTCATCACCATTTTGGATTTTTATATAATGCTGTATGTGTTTTTACAGCATTGATATTAGAATTATTGTGGACCCTTAAATTTATGAACTTTGATCTCAATCATTCATTTAATATAATTAATAATTAATTAATTAATTAAAATATATTACTAGTGAATACATTTTTTTAATACCTGAAATAAAAGTGGTTCAGATTCTTTGGTATTAAAAATAATTTTTTAGGCTAAATGAAAAAATCTATGTGCTCAATAAATATTTTCAAATCTGGAATAAGATCTCCATCTATGTTTTCATATGGAAGATACCATGCAAGCAATGGAGATGCAGAATCCCAAATGAGAGCTGGAAACTTGTTTAGAGATTCTTGGTCAGCTGCATGGGCTTTGGGCTCCATCTTTTTCATCTCAAGCTTCATCTTGGTTCAACGGAAAGAAAACAATTAGGGTTAATTTGCTAGATTTGTATGTATATGGTCAAATGATATTTGCTTTTAGATTGGATTGGAGAGGGAGAGATAGAGTGATGGAGATGATTCTTTCTCGAAAGTCATCCATGGCTGCCCATACGAATCTTTGTTTTTTCAATTTGATTATGTGATTAGGTTGCTTGTCAAGAACAATCTACAGAATTTCTTTGATCTAATCATTTTGGAACAAACACAGTCTTTAAGAATAATACAAGAATATAAGAGATAAAACCAAATGAATTTAATGAAATAAAAAAGAGAGATTATATTTTATTATATCTCTATTTTCCTTCCCTTTTTAAATTCAAAGTTCACTGCCAGATGTGGAGGAGCCGGGGGGTTCTGCATCTTCTACTTCAGAAAACAAGAACCTCCTCAATATGTCCACCTCTGAGATTCATCCTGGAGTTTCCAGGAAACGCCAACGCTTTTCTTCTGATTTTTCTAATTATAATCCTCCACTGATACACTTGAGTTCAAACCCTGAAGCCATCAATCTTGAACAAATGCTTCCTTCTTATTATTCTTACCCAACAATGCCAAATATTGGATCTTGGGTGAACACAGCTGATCAGTCAAATGTGTTCGCTCATGCTCGTAATTGTAATCCTCCATTATACTCTACTCCAAACCCCGCAGCTGTCACTTTAAAAGAAGCCTGTTTTTTACTCGTGAAATTATTAATATTAACCCTTTTATTTTACTCATTTTCATTTTTAACCTCCATAATTTTTATTTATCATCTTTAGTCAAATATTTACTGTATGGACTTAAAAATTAATGCTGTGTTTATATTAATTTCAAAAATACTATCTATTTTGTCTTTTATAATTATAGTAATTTTCTTTGAAGTCCTTGAAGTTTGTATAAGTTTGTATATTTTTATGCATTAATTATTGTTCCATCATTTCTGCATCTTCGTCCTATTCTTTCTAATATTTTTATTATTTCTTTATAAAAATATATTTTTTGTTCTAGATCATAAAAGTCTATAAATTCTAATTCTTCATAATTTTCTTGTCTAATATTTATTAAAGCTATTTTTTCTTGTTCTAAACTTGTTATTTCTTGATTTAAGTATTCTATGTAAAGATTAGCTTTATTTTCCCAACTAAAAATCATTCTTTTTATGGTATGACACATTAATCTAATTCTATTCCATACTTCAAATTTTGGATCATTATTATTCATAATGTTTCTGTTTTATACCAATATATTAAAAATTTAATTAATTCATCTATAAATTTCATTCTTTTATTTAATATTATCTCATCATCTTTAGTATTTATATTAAATCTTTCTCTTTGTTCTTGCATTAATTCTAATTCAATATTTCTTATATTATTCTTACTTTCTTTTATTTCTTTTACCAATTTTCTTATTTCATCTTTATCTTCTATTTTCAAAGTATACATTGCGTCTACTATATTAGTTATTGGCTCCATTTTAATTTCTCAAATTCTTATTCTTTCTTAATTTTCTTGATACTATTGGCTCTGATACCATTTGTTTGGGGGGTCCGAAGACTATTCTAGTTAATAAAAAATCTAGTCAATAAAAGTATCTAGTTAATAAAAGCTGGAGATAATGAAAAGAGATTGAAGATATTTTATTATTATTCAAACATTAAGTACATAATTTATACAAGAAATTATAAATATGTTACAACAAAAAGTAATATAAACAAACAATTTATACAAAATACAAGAGGATTTTTACAAATCTTATTGGTGGTAAAATAGTTTAGTTTAATAATAAAAGAAGTCATAGAGATTCATTCCCCATTTATCTTCTCCTTCTCGTTCTATTTGAGTTTCTATTATAGAAATTTCTTGATTTATCTTAAACATATATATTTTTTCTTGCAAATTATCTATTTCAATTTGATTTATTATTTTCCTTTCTAATTCACTTGGTAGTCCTATACCTTTTATTGCCAGCAAGGCTTCTTTTGATATTAAATCTTTTTTGGAAAATATGTATCATTCATAATGTGTTGTTCCACAATTGACTTGTATTACCACGATTTTATGATTATATGAAATTTTTGTTTTTTCACTTATACAAGTTATTTTATTTATTTCAAACCCTTTAAACAGAGTTTCATGATATTTTTTCATATTATAACAATATGTCCAAGAGTCCCTACTATTCCCTTCAAACATTAACATCTTTATAAACCTTTATCATCAAAAGATAAGAATTCAGAATTATTACCTCTATCCTTTATTGTATAAAAGGAATTTTCCTATACATCGGCGAAGTAACCTTCTGCCTAAATGACCTCGTCCTTGACTCCCTCAACACACCTTCACATTCGGCTAACATGAGAAAACTGGACAGTCTTCTAAGGCTTCACTGTATCCCTTGATGTCTTGAAATTTCCTTATATCCAATATTAGATATAGGTTTCCTCTTTCTTTCTTATGGGGTTATTTGGTTTATTTGGATGCTTATGTTATTCTGGGTTGAGATTGGGAAAAAGGTTTATTTTTACATTTGAAAGTGCTCTGTAAGATTGTAGAGAAGATTTTTTTTCTGAATGCAAGCCTATCAACTGATTGCCTCCTGATTTAGTTTATTTCTCTTTATATAGAGAGTACATTATTGATGTTTATCTTTTTCTTTTTACAAGTGTATGGTTGAGGGAAAAGATAATGACTTCTTATCTTCCTCCTTTACAGGTGTATGGTAGGAGAAAAGATAGATACAACTAATGCCCGACACATTTACATGGGCTGAATTGATGGCCGACAACTTTATGTGGTAGCCTTACAAAGTCAAAAAGTTTTTGTTACATTATTACAAAATGACAAATATATAAAGTAAAGATTACATTATTTATTCATCACTGACATAAACGACAAGACTTTTTTTCTTACTTTATCTCCATCGATCCGCATGCTCGTCAGTAAAGTAGTCTGGACTTGATGGAAATCTCATTGTTGTTATCTCATGTATGAAGTCTAGTAGTATTTCATATGGTGACTCTCCACCTTCTGCTGTCAGCAAGATGTAATTATTGAATTTTATTATTGTCCTGTATTTTCTATTGTACAGGTCTTTGGCTATGCTCCAGATGGCTTTTATTCCTCGAGCTCTTCTGGTTCTTATCCAAGCTTTATTGAATTGTGGGGCTGTTGTATATTTTGTACCCACTTCAAGCTGAAAATTTCTAATAACATGGCCTACTGTAATCATGTAGAAGGCCTGGTATTCTATGTTGTTGGTGTATTCAGGACTTATGGTGTAAAATTTAAGGTATATTTGTCTCTTTTTAGCAAACTTAGAGACTTCTTTTATAAGGAGTTCATCAAAACTGGCTAGCTCCTTTAGGTTTATGTCAGAGTATATTATGTCAAGAAATCCATACCTTGCTATCTTTCCGACAAGGACTAGATCTGCATCCTTTATTGCTATCATTCTATGATAGACATTTTTCCCTGGTGATTTATGGATGGTGTTCTTGTATGAACAAATGGAGTATATCCAGGTGGTTACCTGTTTATAATCTACTTCTTTTGGATTTAAAGGGAGGTTGTCATCCTCTAAGGCAAAGGGATTGATGTTGACAGTCCTTTTATTATCTTCACCTGTTGCACAGATGGTAATGGTTTTATTTTTCTGGACTATTGGATTGCTGATTGGATCCAAATTTATTGGATTGTTGAGTGGATCATGTTTTATTGGACCTCTGATAGAGTCCTGGTTTATTGGATCCCTGTTAGAACCCTGACTTATTGGATCACTGATAGGATTCTGTGGAACGGGTCCACTACTGCTTCCAGCATTTATTGGATTTATTTGGAGTCTACTGATCAGACTGTTCCAAGAAGAAATAAGTTTGTTTACTCCATCATTATGTGTTTCAAATATTTCCCGTAGACAATCTATGGCGTTTAAGGCTTCAGTGGCATCAGCTTTCAGCCGATTTATTTCAGCATTTATTTTAGAGATTTCTTCCTCCATTGTTTATGATTCTTCAGCAAATTCTATGTTCCTGGATAAAAAATCTGCAAGATAATTGTCAGATCCTTTAATATAATTAACTTTAAAAGTATATAAAAATAAAAATACTTGCCATCTATGAATTCTTCTATAATGAGGTTTATTTGGTAATTTATTTAATATTAAAGATTTAATTTGAGTATTATCAGTTTCTACAGAAATTCTTTGGTAATTAAAAATAATGAAAATTTTTTAATTCCTTTTAATATTGCTAATAATTCTTTTTCATGTGTTGTATAATTTTGTTCTGTTGAATTTAGTAATTCACTTGTGTATCTACATATTTCATTTAAATCAGTTTTGAGTATTGCTACCCAATACAAATCACTGGCATCTGTCTGTAAAATTAAATTATTTGTTGGTTATGGTAATCTTAGTTTAGGTAAATTTTTACATTCTTCTTTTAACTGTTTAATTGTTTGTGTATGTTATTCTTTCCAACCTTGAAGATTATTTTTCTTTAATAATTTTTGTAAAGGAATTCTCTTTTTAGCTAAATTATCTATAAATCCTTCTGCATAGTTTAAACATCCTAAGAATTTTTGGATTTGTTTTTTGTTTTCTAATTTATCAGGAAACTGTTTTATTTTTTCACTTATATGAGATTGTAATTTTATACCTGTATTATTAAGTATCATTCCTAAGAATTCTATTTCATTCTGACATATTTTTGTTTTTTTCTCACTTAATACTATTCCTTTTTCTTTACATGTTTGTGCAAAATCTTTTAAATGTTCAATATGTTCTTTATATGTTTTTGAACTTATTAAAATATCATCTACATAAACTATTAAATATGTTTTATTTCTTAATAGATCATCCATTCTTCTTTGATATATTTGTGGTGTATTTTTTAATCCAAATGGCATAACTAACCATTCGTAATGGCCTTGAGGTGTACTAAAGGCTGTATATTTTATACTATCTTATTCTATTTTTATTTGCCAAAATCTTGACTTACAATCAAATTTAGAATAATATGTATTCCCTTTTACTAAATTTATTAATACTTCATTCTTTGGTAAAAAATATCCATCAAATTTAGTGTACTTATTTAATTCTTTATAATTTATGAACATTCTAGCCTTTCCTCTAACTTGTTCACTATGTTTCATTACCATAAAAGCTGGATTAGAATGAGGACTAAAACTTTGTTTTATTAAATTTAAATTTAATAATTCTTTTAGTTGTACTTTAAATTCTTGGATATATGCCATTGGTCTTATTATAATGGTTACGGGTTCTATTAATTCTATTTTAGCTCTTAGATTTTTAGGGTTCCATAAAGCTAAAGGGTTTTCATTATATACTTCTTGTAATTATTTCTTAATTTCTTCTATAGATATCAAATTATTTTGTAATTGTTGTTTATCAAAAAAGATCTTATAAGTAGAATCACCACGCTCAGCTGCAACTCTGTATGGTTTAAAGATACGAGGCAGTCCAAGTATATGTCCACATGGTGTTTTAAGATTTATATTATATAAAGATTATTGATAACTTTGGAACTGGCTAAGGAAATCATTTCCTAAAAGTAAATCTTGTTTTAAGGTATTAAATTGAATAATATGTTTTAAAAATATTATTTTATTTCTAAGAATAATTGAACTGATTTATAATATAATAAAGTGTTTGTATTTGTTATTCTATAAGTTTTATTCTAACCGAGAACTTATTCCATTCTTTAGTAAAATGATTTACCTAATGTAATTTCACTCGTGTCATTATGCACATGTAGTATATTAGTTTGAAACGTAATTCATGTGCCTAAAGGAAATTTTATAGTATTCATTTATCCATTTTGCCACATTGCTATTTTTGGGCAAAATTCTGTTGTTTCACTATCCATTTTTATATAGATTCCTTCAGATGTAATATTATAAGTTATGTGTTTTAAGAAACTCATTCATAATATTATATCGTATATTTCATTTTGAGCAAATCCTGAGTCTATAAAACATGGTATTCTAAATAATAATCTTCCTATATATGTTGGTACTGTTACTTCTTTTGTACAAACTCTTAAATTTCCATTGAAGTCTTTATATTTATATTCATTAGTTGTAGTATGTTCTGTTAATCCTTTATTTTTTAAGATATTTAGGTGATTATGACTCGAACCTGTATCTATTAATATTTTCCCATTATTACTAAGCTTCCATTAGATGTATTATCATATATTAATATTTCTTTGTATGCATTATAGTTTGGTTGTTTTCCTTTTATTTTTATTCCTTTAATAAGTTGCTTATTACCAAATTGAATTGGTACTATTTGGTTCTTAATATCTTCTTCTAATTCAGGCTTATCATCTTTTATATCTAGATTATAAGTTGTTGGCAGATTAAGGATTTGTAATATTGGTTCTATACTTTGTCCTAAATCTTGAAATTCCTTGCCTATTTCTATATATGGTTTATTGCTATAAATTTCTCCGTAATTACTATTACAGAAAGAATATAAGGCAGAATAATAAAATGAATAATAAAATGTCATAATTTTATTTCCAGGTTTCATTATATCTTTTTTCTTTAATTCAAAATGTAAACTTAGAGTATCATTTATATTTTTATCTTTTATATGAACACAATATCTAGGATAACATGTGAATAAAAAATTTTTATAACATAAGTTTCCTTCTATAGTTCCTAAATGAGCTAATTCATGGTCTATAAATCTTTGATCATGTAAACTAAGTATTATAGGTGAATTTATTCTTCTCTAAATAAAGATTTTACTAATATTTGTATTCCTGCTAAATATACATATTGTATTTTATCTCTAATTCTATCACTTTTAATTTTGTTTAACGTAGCTTCTATACCTCTAGAGTTTAATAAACTTAGTTTAATATTTCCTCTACTTTGTGTTATATCTATAGCTTTTTCTTGTTCTTGGTATTCATGAATAATCATATTCTTTCTTTTAAAAAATTGTTGTATATTTCTTAAATTGTATTATCTGGATTTCTTAGATTTAATGAGATCCTTAAAGTTTCTTTTAATTTTTTCTGATTTAATTGTACAATTAATTGATATCCATCTCTATTTTCTTGTTGTTCTATTTCGTTATCTATTTCTATATCTTCTATGTTTTCTATTTCAGAATTCTGATTCTGATTCATTTGATTCTGAATTTTCTAAAGAACTTGTACTAATAGATTCTGTATCACTATAACTTTCATATATTTCAATATTATAACAATTTATGTTTTCATTATCAGATAATAATTCTAAATCTGGTTTTATTTCTTGATATTCTATTTCAGCTATTCTAACCTTTTTCTTTTTACATTCAGGGCTTATATGTCATTTTTGTCCATAATTCCAGCATTTGCATTCTTTGTGGTCTTTTTTAATTTCTTTATTATGTTTTCTTTTATAATATCTTCTATATGGTTTTCTTTTAAATGTTTTATTTTTTCAATATTTTCTGTAGTGTTTTTTATATCTCCTTTTGTTTTATATTTACCTTTATATCCTTATTTACGTTTTTTATGTTTTTTTATAATATAGTTTACATCCCCATTAATTTGGTGCATCTACTTGATCACAACAAATAATCATGGCATTTTTTACTTTTTTATATAATTGTCTTTCTATACATATCTCTTTTAATTTTCTTATGACAAATTCTACTCTAGATCCTAACGTATTTGGTATCAATTTTCTTGTTTCTGTTGATCTGTATGAATTCCATTATTTAATAAAGTAAGTATTCCATGGTGATGGTAATTTATTTATATACATATCATAATAAATTGTTTGATCATCATTACTGTAAAATTGTTTATAATAATATTTCTGAAATTCACATGTATAATTTTTTATATTACATAAATTGCATATTTGAAGGTTCATTAAACGTTGTCTTGCTAAAAGTTTTTCATTTTGTATTTCTTGTTGTTTAAGATCTTCCCAATTTTCTCCTAAGAATTCATCTCTTATATAATTTGTAAATTTATCTAGTTCTTCACTAATTCATTTTCTAAATTCTTGTTTAGTTGCTAGTCTTATTAAGGTTTTTGTTTCTTCAATTATTCAATCCCACTAATTTTGTACATTACCAGTAAAACTCATTATTAATAATTCTATCCATAGATCAAATTTTTCTTCTGTATTCTGTGCATCCCAATCATTATTTTGTTTATTAAATAAAAACATTATTTTCATATCATTTGACCAATTTGTTAGTGTTTTACTTTGGTCTTTTCTGCAGTCTATATCTAATTTACTTCCCATAGGTTTAATGGGTTCATTTTCAGTTTTATATTCAGGTATATATTCTCCTGGATACATTTTATAATAAGGTTTTTTAGATGCTATTATATGGTTATGTGCTCTTAGCCCTTTATCAGTGACTAATATATTAGGATTTTCAGTTTTTATACTTGGTTCAGTTGGTGGTGCTCCAACATTCATATGTACATCAAATCATAGGGTTTCTAGGTCTAAATCTTCTAATGATAATTTATTAAATTATTCTTCTAAATTATCCATTATTCACTACTTGAGCTTGATTCTTTAGGTTCATCAATTTTTATTCCATTTTTATTTTATATCAGGTTTTTCTTTTGATTTATTTTTCGATGTGCTTTCTTTTGATCTTTTTATTGTTTCTTGTAATTATCTTTGATATTCTTCTTCTCTTCTTAATATCTCTGGCATCATAGTAGTTCTTATTCTTTCATCAAATGATCATTTGATTATTTCTCCAAATTGTATTTTGTCTTTATGTCTAATTGATTCTTTTAATTCTTTTCGTGCTTCTAAAATTGTTGATTTCTTTTCTAACTTAGTTTTTATTTCAAAAACTTCAATCTTTAGGAGCTTAATTTCTTCTATTATTGTTTTAATATGTATTATCAATTGTCTATTTAATTCGTTAATTTCTGCAATATGTTTATCCATTTTGTATTTTTCTGGTTTTTCCGGACCTTAGTGATATATTCATAGAAAGGGTGTTTTAGTGATTTTAATATATTTTGGCTAGTTTTGAAAGAAATAAACTTAAAGGGTTATTTTCAAAATTTGCAAAAGTTTTATGGTTATTATTGTAGATTTCCCTTTTTACTCCTAGCTCTTGTCAAAATAAGCCAGATATAATCAACGGATCTGGGGTTCCATTGCCACTACCATAAATAATAGTCTTCCATTATACAAATCTAATTTAAATCCAGCCTCTACTCCCAAACTTCCTTCTTCTAACTGTTACCAAAATATGCAAAATTTGATGGATGGATCTTTGGGTGCTCCAGCTGATTCAAATATCGATACTCTAAATGACAGTCGCCGTACATTTGTGAAACTAAAGGCGGATGGATATCTAGATCTACACTTCTTCAACGACTATATACAACTGCTAGACAAAGACCTATTTGAAAACCCTAGCTCAAGTGTGATTCCAAGCTTGCCCAATACAGCAATCACCTAAATCATCAATTAGATCAGGATCTAAGCTGCTTGAACTCTACAGAGAGAACTCTCTGGTACCCTCCCCTCAATGTGGCTACTTGAAAATACTAAGTTTCAAGAGTTAATGACTGCTACTTGCTACTAATATCGTTTCACTTTCTGCTTATGAGTGAGAGCCGTGCAATTAGTGTCAAATAATGGGCTTCTAGAACTTCAATACTTCAAAAAAGTTAAGTCGCACTATTTGAAATGGAACTATTCAAAGAAAAAAAAAGTCACAAAATAAACAATGATAAATAACAGCCACTCGGTGGCTATAAAAGTAAAGGTTCTCCTCCCTCATATGTATCCATTATTGAGAAGCAATTCAATTTCTTGTATGAGAAAGAGCTGAGTTTAAAGGGTTTAAGAACTTAAATTGTAAAATTCTTTAGAGTTTAGTGAGAAATTTGATGTATTTGGAATTTGGCTGTGAGAGAATTATTCATGAGAATGTGGTTGTAATAATTTTTCACATAATAAATATTTTTACTAGTTATCTTTTGACAACGATCGTGGTTTTTCTCCGAATTTATAGTTTTTCACGTAAATCATATGTTGTGTGATTGATGTATTCTTCATTTAATTTTTCTATTAAAGTATTGCTTGATAGATTTGCTCGGAGTGATCTTGGAGAAAGCTCAATTTCCTAACAATTAGTATGTCATTGTCTTCAGTTTTCACTCTTTTCCACACTTCTGTCAGGCTTGAATTTCGTGTGCAGTAAGCTTGTTTTTGTTAAAAATGTTTTTCATGATTATTTGTCTGTGTTTGGAATTATTTTTCTCATTTTGTTTTTATATTTTTTTTTATAGATTTTTCTAGAATAATGCTAGGCATTCTAATATTTAAGTATCAATTTGAGTCCCAACTTATGTGTCATTTATCTATTAGAAAATAATTAAGTAATTTTGTAAGTTATAAAATCTAACATCCAATAAAAAAGTGACACATT
Source organism: Murraya koenigii (assembly GCA_025617385.1). Classification (NCBI taxonomy): domain Eukaryota; kingdom Viridiplantae; phylum Streptophyta; class Magnoliopsida; order Sapindales; family Rutaceae; genus Murraya; species Murraya koenigii. Next base: position 11,694,397 of record CM046819.1, read on the forward strand.
GTATTAGGATTCAAGTTAAGACTCAAATGTTAAGATCCCTAACATTATTAATACTGTATATGTTTTTAGCGCATTTATATTAGAATTGTTGTGGACCTTTAGATTTAAGTATTTTAATCTCAATAATTCATTTAATAAAATTAATAATTAATTAAAAGATATTACTAGTAAATATTAATTTTTTAATACTTGAAATAAAAGCGGTTCAGATTCTTTGGCACTAAAAAATAATGTTTCTTTGGCACTGAAAAATAATTTTTTAGGCTAAATGAAATAAATTTGGGTGCTCAGTAAATATTTTCAAATCTAGAATAAGATAGCCATCTATGTTTTCATGTGAAAGATACCATGCAAGTGAAGTAATGGAGATGCAGAGTCCCAAATGAGAGCTGGAAACTTGTTTAAGGATTCTTGGTCAGCTGCATGGGCTTCGGGCTCCATATTTTTCATCTCAAGCTTCATCTTAGTTCTGCATAAAGAAAATAATTAGGGTTAATTTGTTGGTTTTGTATGTATATGGTCAACTGATATTTGCTTTTAGATTGGATTGGAGAGGGAGAGATAGAGTGATGAAGATGATTCTTTCTCGAACGTCTTCCATGGCTACCCATATGAAAACTTTAATCTTTGTTTTTTCAATTTGATTATGTGATTAGGTGATGAGGTTGCTTGTCAAGAACAATTTACAGAATCTCTTTCATCTAATCATTATGGAATAGAGATTATGGAATAGAGACAGTCTTCATGAATAATACAAGGACATACAAGATAAAACTAGAGTAAATTTAATAAAATAAAAAAGAGAGATTGTATTTTATTATATCTCTATTTTCTTTTCCCTTTTTAAATTTAAAATAACTTTTTTAATCGCTTAACAAATCGATCATAATATTTATAAAATAATTAAAATTTTTATTAATAAAATTAATGTATACCATTGATTATATCCAATGGTATATATTTATTATACTCTTGATGTTGTAAAATAATTACAGCATCATTAACGGACCCTGAAAACAAATTAAGAACAAAAGCAAAATAATATCATATTATAATTTTTCTTTTATAAAAACAGATTATATAATTTAATAATTACATTAAAAAATTAAGAATCTCTCCACATTTTGCTTCTCTCATCAAGTTCTTGATTCTCCCATTATCTTTTAAGAATCTCTCCACATTTTGCTTCTCTCATCAAGTTCTTGATTCTCCCATTATCAGTAATCAAATGGATTATTCTTAAGTTTTTTATGTAATTATTAAATTATATAATCTGTTTTTATAAAAGAAAAATTATAATATGATATTATTTTGCTTTTGTTCTTAATTTGTTTTCATGCGTTAAGGTGTGATATTAGAGTTAGGCCTTTAGGGTTATGAAGTACTCACTCATGTTCCATGGATAGTCCACAACTGGCTCCATTGATTGGTTTTTTGTAGAATTTTCTTGTAGATGTCATCACAAGGGAAACGAACGAATTAGACTGATCTTACTTCTAGGAAATATTTTATTGATCTTTGCAACCGTGAAGCAAACAATGGAACTAGGTCTGGGCCAACCTTAAATCCTAATGCTTAGAATACGATTTCTTAGGAATTGAAAACATTGACGGGAAAAGCTATTACCCCAAAACAACTTAAAAATAGATGCTATTATATGAAAAGGCAGTACCTCACATGGCTGAAATTAACAATGGCAATAGGACGTTGTTACTATTCTACTACTCCTATTTTTTATTGACCAACTAAAAGATAGGCCCATTTTTCAATTCTAAAAAGAATGGCAAAATACTCATTTGATGCAGAAAAACATAGTGGTGGCATGCATGGCAATACATAAATTTCTTCGAAAAATGTTAATGGATGCTGCATTATTTGCTCAATATGAAGATCATGAAGTTGAGCTAGAAAGCATTCATGGCAATCAAAATCAAACAGCTTATGCTAGCAACTCTTCAAGTATTGAAGATCAAAGTTTCCAGCAACAACTTTCAGATCAAATGATAAATCAACTATTTCAAGTATCTTTTATATATATATATATATTATGTTCTATTATCATCGAGAATTTGAGATAAAATTTGTAACTTATGGTATTTTATATATTATAATTTCAAAATCATTATATGTTCAGTTGAATGCGGTTTTGCTTATATATGTTAAAATATTAGTGGATATATATATATGTTTGGCATTTAAATTTAATGAGGATACAAATGTAAAAGTACATAGTTTCATTGCTTTAGTTGAAAAAACAAGTAACTTAATAATTATTTTTAGATAATAGACAAAAAATAAAAATATTATTCAGATTCAGATATTCAGGACTATTCAGAATTCAGACTAAAGGCCCATTTGTGATTATTTTTAGATAGCTTGAAAGTAATTTTGAAAAACTAAAAGTAATTTTAAAAAATTAAAAGCTGATTTTAAAGTTGGTAAATTTTTTTAAATTTACTTTTGACAAAATCACATCATCTCACACTAGATTTTAAAAAATAGAAAATGAGTAGCTTTTTAAATTTTAATATTGAGAATCACTTTTATATTTAATATAATTACATATTTATTATAAAAATTTAAAATTATTCTTATTAATTAAAAATTAAAACTATTAACTTTAAGGAGATTATTATTATTATTATCAATTATATTGAGTTAGTAAAATAAAAATAAAATTAATAATATAAAATATATATACTCAATAAAAGATATTTTATACACATGTTTATAAATATTTAAATAAATTTTATTCAACATTATATTTAATTAAGTAGTTTATACTATTACAAAAATCTAATAACAAGATTTAACAAATATATAAAATTATTTTTAAAACTTATAATATTTATAAAAATAAATTTAATTAAATATTTAATTAATTATTTTTACATTACAACTAATAATAATTATTTTCAAAATTATAATATTACCAAATTAATACTAATGCACAGCCATTCTTTTTAAATTAAAAAAATAAACACCGCCAACACTGCAAAATATCCGAAGCAAGGAGAATCACGCGGCTAAGTATGAAATCTCTTTTTTAACCCCACACTTTTTCTTTCGATATCAATTGGGGCATTCTTTTTCAAATTCACAGCACTAAAGAACCGCAAAAGCTTTTCAGTCTTCGTCGCCGTATTATTCTTCTGCTTCGCTCGCACTCTTCACGCCATCCCTCGCTTGCACACACATACTCGGGCTAAATGGCAACCGACGCAGAGAGGCTAGCTACGGTCGCCACCAAAACCGACAACACCAACCTGTCGGCTGAAGAAAACCCTAAAAAGAACGTAGGCCCCATGGATCTTGAGCAAAACCCTGGCGCCGTCGTTAATTCTTCAGCTGTCGAGGTCAAGAAGGACGGCGATGACTCGAAGACGGCCGTTACTACTACTGCGGTGAGTCCGGTGTCGGGGGATGCCGATCCCGTCACCGACACTCAGAAGAAGATCCGCCGAGCCGAGCGGTTTGGTATGCCGGTTCAGATGTCTGAGCAAGAAAAGCGTAATTCTCGGGCTGAAAGGTAATTAGAGCTCATTATCGTTTACTTTTGTAATTTTAGGGTTAGAAAGTAAATTATTTATTTATCTGTTTATGTTAATTAAGTGGAGAGGGAAAAAATGAAAAACTAATTCTAGGAAACAAATAGACTAGTAACTTACATGTGCAATGAATTGTTTGTTGTTGATTTTATTGGTTTTTGTATAATCCATTTGGTTGCAAAAATTACTTCTCATGTGACTCATCTTGCTTTTTATGACTGATTGTAATTTTAAAGGGATAATTGTTGATTTAATGCGTGGTCGATTGTCAATTGTTATATTTTGCTTTAGCTTATTTGTTGGGTTTCTTGTGTTTGTCTCTATGTTCTTAGTTCATGCTTGAATTATTCCACAACCGATTGCAATGTTGAGACTTCTTCATCTCGAACTGGTTTTTTTTTTTTTTTGGTTTTTTTACTGTTGGTTATGTTTGAAAAGTGACCCATTGCCATGATGGTATCAAACTATAGGCACTTGGATAAGGTTTGAACTCCCAGACTGTGTTTGTACTGGTCTCTGGTACCAAACCTTTAATCTTGTATATTTGCTAACTGGGAGAACCACCTCTGACTGAGAGAGAGAGTACTCTATATGATACCCTGTACTATATAACAATGACATAGATAACTAAGGGAAGGGAAGTGTTGTAGATGCAAAAGGGGGTCTGATTTTTCCTTCGCTCAGTGTGATATAATAGGTCGTTGGCTGAAGCTGTCTCAACCCTATGTCCAAAATTTTGTCTGACCACTTATTTATCCTATTCAGAAGCCTATACCCCAATCAGTAATAGACCATATCAAGCCCTTACTCTAGATTGCAAATGTTCCACAAGAGCATTCCTAGAAGCTACTTCTTGAGGGCTATCTTGCTAGGGTGTGCTAGTGGTTCGGTGTTTCTAGCATGCTATGGAACCTCCATTCAGATCCTCCCTTGCGACACAACAGAAAGTTTGAGGTTCTTCTGGATGCAAGTGCTGCTTTTTTGATAATGGACCAGCCTAACTTGGATAGGAAAAAAGAAAGAAAAATTATATTCCAGAATCAAGAAGTACTTTATATTTTACCCTTTATTATATGACAATGAAAAGATATCTATGTACAAAATTTAGCATTTGAAGATATGATGTTAAAAATTATATGCTCGGTTTCTTTGTACTATCCATCTTGATGGATCCCAGACAATGGAACTTAACAACTTTTTTGCTTCTTCCACTTCCATCCTATCATGTGAGTCCAAGGACAAATTATTCTGCCTTTCTCTTTTATTTTCCATGTGCTTTGGTTTGGATTTATTTATTGGTGATTGAAAATTTTACCTGTAGACCAGAATTTTCATTTTTCTGTTTGTTCACTAAATTGTTTTAGTTTGGATTGATCTTCTTGCAGGTTTGGAACTGGTTCCAAAACGCAGGGATCAGAAGTATCAAATACCTCAGAGGAGCTGAAGAGAAAAGCTAGAGCAGAGAGGTAACAGTCTATGCCAACTTTATGTGGTTTTATGTCTGAAGAAGTTGAATTTTCAGTCTTTGTCAATTTACTGTTTTCTACAGCATGTTATTAATCCTTCTTCTTGTTTCTTAGATTTGGGCTTCCTGTGCCATCTTCAGTTAGTGATGAGGAGGAAAAGAGGAAAGCTCGACTCACCAGATTTGCACCATATCCCAAAACAGACTCTTTGGAGGAAGACAAAAGAAAAGCTAGGGCACTTCGGTATGTATTACTGCAAATGAATTGTTTTTTTCCCGTTATTAGCAGATTATTTAATAAATGTCTAACACTGTCTGTAATACAATGGTTGGTTGACATGCATGACTGATGTTGGCTTTTTCTTTCCCCTTCAGCTTCTCAAAAACCTCATCTAGTTCTGTGTCACAAGTGAATGGCAAGGGAAATATTGAAGCTGTAAGTCCTCTTGTGCTGTTACAAGCACATTGGAGAAAATGCTCTTACAAATTTGCTTTCTAGAGTACTGACCTTTCTTTTGTTTTACATAACAGAAGGCAGCTATCACCGGTGAGGCTGGTGGAGTCGCCTAAATCGAAAATGCCTTGTGAAATCTGCATGTTAAGGTATGTTTTGAGAATGGAGTTCGCTTTAGCATCTACCACACCATTTATGTTCTATTTAGTTATCTAACCTTAGGAATGATGTGGCTTAATTCATGTATGTATCTGCATATTTTCAATGATCTTTTTGTAATGTTATTTTTTTAATTTTCCTGGCAGGTTTAGGTTACTAACTTTCAGTGATTCCTTCTGCGGCTGTACCTATGTCTACTTCCTAGATGAATTAGTACCTATTTAATGTATTTCTGCACTGCAGTTAACAAGGTTTTGTGGTAGGAAAGTTGCTTTCCCTCCTTTAAGAAGATACAGTCAGAATATCAATTCACCTTGTGAAGCTTAGAGTAATTAGCAACTACCTTTACTCTTAACTTGTCTTAAAATCTTCTAAGAATTTCAGAAATTCTGAAGTAACAACCTAGGGACCTTTTTTTGTCTATAATTTTTTTTTTTGCAACTTCCAAACGCTACCAAGAGGTAAGTTGGTTTCTTTATAAACATTGGTTTTCTATATATTGATATGTGACCAACATATGGACTTCTCATATTTTGATTTATGGTTTTATGATAAAGCTGGAGACAGCAGTAGTTGCTCAACATATGGATTTCTCATATTCTGGTATATGATTTTAGGTTTCAAAATGTATTTTCTTGCTTTAATAGGCTATTGGGAGCTTTTACTATTTTTCTTAACTGAATCGAAGTCTGTTGGAATGTCTTGAGAATGAGTGTGGTTTGGTCTGATTTGATCTCAAATTTAATTTTATTTGGTATTTGCTTTACATATGGTCTGATGATGCCCTTCTCTAATGGGAGGATCTAGGAACACTTCGATACTAACAATCAGAAGTAACAAGGATACTGTGCTTGCTGTGTTTGGACTAGTAATATAAATTAAATGATTGTTGTTGTTAAGAGTTAGAATTTGAGGCATTCGTAATTTAGTATTTTTCTCATTTTCTTTTGGGTTCTATGCCCTGAAAAAAGGGAAGGGGGGGAGGTTGTGGGGCGGGAGGGAGGGGGCAGGGGGAGAGGAGTCAGGAGAGAGATTGTATCTGTGATTCAGTGTTAATGCTAACCAGGGACTTTATTGTATTAGTTGGTGGAATACTACTTTTGGATGCCCTATTTCAATTTAAGTGTACTTTCCTGTAGTATCAAGGGAGACATGAAATCCATATGTTGCTGCTACTTTTTATATTTGATCATGTGAAGTATCTAATGCGATCCATTTTGATTGAATGTGTCTTGTCAGATGAAAAACTAAATTAGATTTGTGTCACTGTTATTTTCTACATCAAAAACAGTGTTTTGTTCAAAACCTAGGTCCGGATAAGAGAAATAATTTGAGTCAGTTGCTTCAGAATTTCTGATTTTTCTTATATGATGTTTTATGATAGGTTAGTTGTTGAAAGGTGCTTGTTAATTTTCTATAGTTTCAGAGTGATTGCTGGACATGCAAGGTAGGATGCTGGGAGTGAAGACATTAATGTTACTTGATAATTGGCTTTTTTCTGTTTAGTTTTGTATCTTTTGTAGTTATCTCCTTTTCCTAATTTTGAACATCTTCATTGTAAGACTTATTTACACCCGGCTAGTGTGGAACTTATTTGCTTTCTATTTGGATCATTTGAATAGATGGATTTACTAACATTATAGAAGGGAATCACTGTATTGTTTTCCATTGTGGTGTTTTTATTCCCCATTAATGCATGGTTTTACTTTATGATCTTAGTAGGGGGATGGATCATCTTGAGGACTATAATGTTGTACTAGCTACGGTTATTATCTCATCAAAAAAAGGTTTTAGGGTTGTCATTAGATCACTGATTTGAGTTAAATATGGGCATATTCTATGATGATGAAACATTGAGCACTTTTGGTTTTGGATTCACAAACTGTAATTTTTAAGATATTATAATCTATACTGAATACTGATCTCGCCCCTTGTCCTTATCTAAAGAATGAATGAACTAATTGATACAGTTATGCAAGGCTCTGTGTTGTGTCTTGACTGCCTCTACATCGGGCAAATTTGGTTAATTCTTTCTGTCTTGTCTCCGCGCGATAATATCATTTCTTTCGGTAGAGAAGGGGTATGCCTTCTTATATTTCTACAGCTATATTTCTACATTTAGGATCCGACTTGTATCATTGATAATAATAGGGACGGAACCACTATGGCAAGGCAAAGTTTGATTCAGAGGGAAAAGAAAAGGTACAAATTGGAACAAAAATGGCACAAATTGGAACAAAAATATCATTTGATTCGTCGATAATTTAAACTTCCGAATGATTTGTCATTTAATTTACGTTCAATTGGAGGGGTCATATTTTTAGGTCATGAGGGGTGTGCAGCTGCAAATGTAATTTTGAAAAATAATAGCCTTACATGATCGAATGGAGCTGCTGCTTTCTTTTGAATGTTAACAATGAATTGAACGTTGATGTATATTTCATGTCAATCAAGATTGCAATAAATTAGTTCAAGATGTATAGACAAATAAACCCTGTAGAGTTGGGGTCTGCTATCTAAACGTGAATCATAAATTTGTATCAAAACTATTTTAAAATCTGTATGATGAAACTTGGAGTGAAGTGACGGTAACTCCAATTCGTCTGCACGCACAAAAAAGTAGAGAAATTTTTTTTCCGGAAAACAACCTCAGGAATAAAATCCATAAAACATAAAATAAAACTAGCACTAACATTCTAACAAAGAAGGGACAAAGGTCCCAAAAATGAGAGATGAATTACTGTTTTATTATTAGCATGGAGATGAGATTGACGGTTTTGCCCAATCCATAATGGGGAGAGAGGAAGGAGAAAGATTTGACGGTCTTTGAGAGAAACGAAAGAGCTAGGGAAAGAAGTTCTTAAGCAGAAAATTAATACTCTCTTTCAATCACGAACTCGAGTTACGGTAGATGAATGGAAGCTAAAAAGAAAAAGAATTATATGGGTGTGTAGTACAGCAGCTGGATGTGCCTGTGGTGATTTTCTTACAGAGGAAAAGAGGAAAAGAACTTTTATATCTACATGGATATCACTTTCACTGGATAAGCTTCCATAATGTCTGATTGCCAGTTCCCCTCTTGCCAATTACATCTTCCTTGTATACAACTGATGTTCTCATGCTAGTAAAATTTTCGATCTTGTGTTCAACGAAGAAGAGAACTGTTCTTCTTCTGACACATGGACTGACAAATTTCCTAATGGGAAAGCTTGATACAACTTTCAGAATACGATTTTTCTCCTATCAACCGTAGATAATATGATAGAAGCTTTGCCTTGATCAATCAGCTGGGGCATGGAACACAGTACCGCCTCTCATTGAAAAAGGAGAGCTGCAGTTGAAGTTCTGATCAATCAAACCCGGATCTAGATATATGACTATGACTGATATATCATCATGAAAATGTCTCCTCACTCCTCGATCAATCTTCTTCAGGTCTGAGAATCTCATTTCTCTTTTCTTAGCTGCTACCTTCAGTGCAGATTTAACAAGTCTTCTAGCAATTCCCTGCATCACAAGTTGCAAGACTATTTAGTAGTGATAATAGTTTTAAGCCATAATTTATCAATAAAAATAACTATGAGCTTTACGGCTGACTATCATTTGTGCTGCTATAGTAGGAATGGTTTCAGAACTATGATACCTAAAAGTAAAGAGAAATGTATTCTTACATGTCTTGGATAGTTCTGTACAATGTAGACTGCCTCCTCGTTACTAAGATGTTCCCATAAGCCATCAGAAGCAAATATGAGAAATTGATCTTCTGGGTAGAGTTTGTGAACTAATATTGATGGCTCTGCACTAATGATTGGCTTTTCGAAAGGTTCAGGCAATCTAAACTTAGATGCTAGAGGCTCTCTGTTGAACTCTGCCTTCTTCAAATATGCATCACCAATGGATCTTGACACCTGCAAAGACAAGGAGAAGATTCTTAGTACACTTATTTCACCAGCATTTATGAGCTAACAAGTCTCTTCTCAGCTTAAACTATACAATGGAAGTCACTTAAAAGTTTAATGCTGCTCCAGGAACCGCTAATCCTAACTGTTACAAGCCGGGGAAAGTAAAACGCAAGAAAGTTACCTGTATGATGCCCTTGACACGCCAAACCGTGTGCTTCAGGACAACAATCTGTGGATCATGGGGATGTAATGAATGAAGCTCATCTCTCACAGATTCTATGTTTGCATTGTGCTCCATGGATACTTGTATGGCAGAAACTTCCCTAGTGCTCCTTTGTGCTCTCCCTAGCACTACTCGAGAATCCCCAACATTCGCGATATACAGCAATCCATTGCATATCAACCCCACTACACAACACGATCCCACAGACGCCATATTTGGCTTACTAGGCCACTCTTTCTTCACAAGGGAGAGAAAATCATCCTCTGTTGTTGCGAAAGCCTTTCTTATAACATTTTCCGACATCTCATGATGCTCCGATGCAAATCCTGCGAGACATGCAGCAAATATTAACGCTATGAAACAAAGAAATAGCAAAGCAATAAAGATGGGGAAGGGAACATACTCCTAAGATTTTGGAAAAGATTGTCATTGATGAATCGTGCTGTCTCAGAACCTCCATGTCCATCATAAACACCAACAAAGGTTCCGTGAGGACCGGAATTTGAGGAACTCAATGGCCCTGATTCAAGTTGACATTGATCCTCCACAATGCTATTGGCTTGCACTAAGGCCATTGAGAATTCACCATAAACATGAGGCCCCAAATCCTTATACCACAACAACCCATCAACATGACCACTATCTTCATCTTCATAAGATGGTTTCCAACAAGGTTTCACCATTTTCAAGTAATCACTTGACATCATATAATCTTATACGGTACTATTTGACATCTTTCTTTTGTCTTGTTTTTATAATATCATCCAAATGAACCAGCAATTAAGGTTGTATTCATCAAAATCAAATAAAAAACAAAAACCAAATTTAATAATCTCAGTTCCAACTTATGAAACTCCTGCTCCAAGATCACCACAACAATTCTTGAACATATATAGGCTCTACAACAACCAGACACCATTAATATGTAAAATTCTCAGATAAAGACCAAAGGGTATGGGCTAAATGAACAATGAACCGAAATACTTGTATTCAAAAAGACAAGTATGTGAGTTCAGAGAATTTGGAGGCTTGCTGGTGCTATGTACCTTGAATTTGGGTTAAATGTGTTTGGTCCTTCACTCTGTGCCATCTTACAAGGAACAGACTTAGCTGTAAAAGAACATAAAGATTTGATATAAGACAGAGTTTGGTCTGAGAGATCAGAGAGATGATCAAAAGGGGAGCAAGAGCAATGGATGGGAAATAATAAAGAGATTTAAATTTACAAACTCTGACATTGCTGTTGTTGCTTTTTTTCTTTGCCCTTAACCTTTTTTGTGGCCAAGTGGGTTCCTTATTGCTTGATGGGTTTTTTTTATTGCATGGCTATGAGATTTTTGTGTTTTGTATAAATATTTGTTTAATTTACATTAACAATAGCCCACAGTTTTAGGCAGTTTTTGCTCATCTAATAATTTCTTTTTCTGGAGCTTTCCTCTTTATTTTTATTCTTTTAAAAAGATAATACATATTGTTTCCCAAGAATTTAGGAGTTTTAAGACAGACCATTTATCTTGGTAATTTTCTACTTGACTCTTTCCCCCCTTTCTTTGCTTTCCTATTTTACTAATTTTGTCCACTTTTCTTTTTGTTACACAATATATCAACTTCACTTCACTATATATATAGATTTATGCTAATAGTTTTAGTTGGTGCTATTGTTTAAGGGTACCTGTACTGCCGCTACACAGTACATACTACATGTATGTACATTTATGCAATGGCAACTGGGCCCTGTGTATTTCTACAGAGTGACCACGTATCTTGGTACATGCACTATAACTTAAAACATACTGACATGTTCTCTAATTTATTCAACTTTGGCTTGCCTCCAGGACCATCCACAATCCCAAAAAGCGAACCAGAGAAAAATATATATATATATATATATATATATATGTATATTGCCCACCAACTCTGCAGAACATTATTATTAATGCATTGGATCAAATGTTATTATAACTCAAATTGATGGATACAAGGATTTGATCAGTGTCTGCATTTGCCAACTGAGATGGTCATGGCCTTTCAAATCCATCATCTCCCAGTCTCTTGGAAGTTTTCACAGCTGGGTTAGGTCACTTTTTCTTTTTCTTTTTCTTTTTTGTCAAACTTTGGGGTTTATTACAAACAAACAAAATGAGGTCACGTTATTGTTCCAAGTTTAAATTTATTGACTCAGCACTTTGGCTTTATTGTTTTTTTTGGTGCCAATCAATCTTTTGCTCTTCAAATGACCACATTTCTAGTAGCTCTTTTTCTATTGTGTAAAGTTTGGGTAGATTGCTTAGTAATAGTATAGGGGAGTAAATTTTTCTTTCATCAGAAAAGACTTTGGATTATATTATTGTTGTTATGCATCAAGGTTAGTTCCCTAGATTTTTAATTTTAATATTAATAAGTGCAAGTAATACTAAAAAATAAAGTTAAAAAAAAAAAACAGAGCTCATTTTTCTTATGTAATTGTTAATTTTAGTTTTATAGTAGTTTGATGAAACTCAACAGTGATGACACATGCAATAATCTGACTAGGTAATATGTTATATTTAGATATAACTAAATTTTAATAAATATTTAGTTACATTAATTATTTAAATCAAAATATTGTTTTTAATTCACAATCAACACAAAATGCTTCATTTTTTTTCATTACATGAGACTATTGTTTATACTACAACTCATATTACATGAGACTATAACTAATATTTAAAAATCAAGTTATTATTGAGTCTAGTTTTATACTAATTCTTATGAAGCATTGTTTAAATTTTAACATTTACTAATACTTTAGTAATGTCTACTCTAATCTTACTTGGTAAGGAAGAAAATTATCTTCATTTAATAATTGAAGAAGAAAATACCCTACAATATTTCTTGAATAAATACTACGAAATAAAGCACTTTTCTAAATAGCACTGACAAAATTATCTTCATTTAATAAATATTACGAAACAAAATACTTTTCTAAATAGTACCGACAAACTTACACTTAACGATGAATCTTAGGTATACTCCTTTCTATGCATTGATCTACTCTTTTATTAAAATATACCATTATTTTTCCCCAAAATAAAATTGGTATTTTTGTTTTATTAATTGAAAAGTTTTATGGCATATTTTTAAGAAGCATTTTAAATGTTCTCTCTCTTCCAAAAAAAGCCAATATAAAAAAATAATATAAAGGCATGCTAACTTTTACTTATTATATTGAGGAAGGGAGAAAATTATTGACCAGTGCTTGTATTTTGTCATAATCTTCTTCATTTACTTTTAAAATCTTAGTTAGTGCCCTTTAAGCCCACATCAATCTTGTGACCTCTATGAAAACTTAGAGAATTGAATTAAGGCCATTTATGATTGATTTTGGGATATTTAAAATTGATTTTAAAAAATTAAAAACTAATTTTAGTATTTGATAAATGTTTTCAAAAATCACTTTTAATAAAATTACTTTATCTTATTTTGAAAAGTATGGAAGAAGTAACTTTTTAAAATTTGTGTTTAAAATTTATTTTTATACTTAAGATAATTTTATAATTATTATAAAAATTTGAAATTCTTCTTATTAATTAGGATGTAAAATCACTAACTTTAAAGAAATTATTAATATTACTAATTATGTTGAGATAAAAAAAAAAAATTTGTTGGTGGAGACGAGGAAATCAAATATTATGGAAGATTGACAATAATTGCCCAAATATCATGGAAGATTGACCGTGATTGCCAACTGCCATTCTTATTGCAGTGGGCCGTTATTACCTTCCAAATATTGATACATGTAATTGCTTTATACACTGGATTGTTATTAACTGTCCAACACATTAATAAGAAATATATCCTCTTCTCTTCTTCCGTGCATGTAGGTTGCTTTCGTGGCACCAAAGCACGTAAATTATTGAGCATTGTGTTGGTATTTTCACATTACAATTTGCTACATGGTATCAGAGTAGGCAAATTGAGGTAAATTTTCTTAAACCATTTTTCTTTTTGCTTATCTGTTGGTCTAACGGCTGAAAGCGAACCAAATCCTAGTTTGAAACTCCCTTCAGTTGCTTTAAATGGTTTGAATTATGTTCCTTGGTCAAGGGCTGTTACTTTTTCTCTTGGTAGAAAAAACAAAATTAAGTTACACTAATGGTAACTCTATTTGTCCGGATTCTAAAGATCCAAAGCATGAATATTGGATTGCTAATGACCAACTTGTTAGATCTTGGATTCTCAATTCCATGGAGCCTTATATTGCAGAAATTTTCACATTTTCTAACTCCTCAAAAGAATTGTGGGATTTTATATCTGAATTATATGGTAGCAAGAGTAATAGTGCACGTGTTTTTGAATTAAAATGTGAAATTGTTGTAGCTGAGCAAGGTGATAAAACCTTTAGTGAGATTTGGGTTATCTTAAAAGGTTATGGGATGAACTAAATATTTATCGTCCATCTGCAGCAAAGAATGGAATGAGACAAAAAAAATTCCTTACTTATATGAAAATCTAAGGAGCAACATTCTGATGGCCCCAAAGCTTACTTCTTTTTCCATTGTTTGTCAAACTATTCAATGGGAAGAAACTCGTAAGAAGACCATGAATGCTTATGTGAAAGTTATTTCTGAAAAACCAGAATCACTTACTTCTGAAAAACCAGAATCACATGCACCTGTGGCTGAAAAAAATGGCAGAAAGGAGAAGTACGGGAAGAACAATCGCAATAAAGGAAAAAGGGAAAGTTATCATTTTGACCATTGCGGAAAAAATGGACATACACAAGATCGATGTTGGGATTTGTATCCACGCCTCATGACTGCAGATACCTCAATCTCAATGAATCATCTCAGTCATCTCCTTCGACAAATCAGTAGTCATCTGAAATTGGTCAGTCCACTTCTACTAATATTTCAGGTAATCTACAAGCTTATCTCACTTCTTCCTGTAATACAAATTCATGGGTAATTGATTCCGGAGCTACAGATCACATGACCAATAATCCTAGTCTTGTGCATTAATTTATTCCTATTAACCATAAACATGAGGTATCTATTGCAAATGGAGCCATTGTTCCAGTATCTAGAAATGGAAAAATAAATTTTGTTTTCCTCAAAGCTCCACCTCCAATGTTTTTGTTGTTCCTCCATTTCCCGTACAACTTTTATCAGTTGGAAAAATCACTAACTCCTTAAATTGTGATGTTATTTTTTCTCTATCATCTGTTATATTTCAAGATCAAAAAACGAAGAAGATGATTGGTGAGGGAATTTATTCACATGGGCTGCATTTGCTTAACACAACTGATAAAGCTTGTCATACAAAAAATGAAGAAGGCCATATCCTACACAAACGATTTGGACACCTTTCAGATTGCATTTTATCAAGCCGTTTTCCTTTTATTTATATTACCTCCAGTGCTTTTGATTTTTGCCAATCTTCAAAACAAACTCGTTTACCTTTTAATAAATCTTTATTTCCAAGTCGTTTGAGCTGATTCATTATGATTTATGGGGCCCTACACCTGTTGATTCTTATGATTGATAAAAATATTTTGTCTTATTTATTGATGATAAATCTGAAATGGATAAAATTAGGTTTTTTTAATTTTTCAATTAAAACTTTATAAGACTGATCTCATACAATATATAAGAATTAAGTAATCTAAAAATTCGTACCTTGATGTTTTGAGGAGATGAACAATTAAGAGTTGTAGATCCGAATTCAAATCATCTTCCAGGCTATGACTCAAGATTGATCAATGCTGGACGTGTAGGCGTCTGTTTCACCATTCCCAATTGCAACTGGCTTCTCTTATATGTCCTCTGTACTTTCCTCAAGAGGGCTAGGATTCTCTTCTCTTTCTTATTTTTTGTTTTTTAAAAGAAAAATACTTATTTTATAATATCTTATGAAAAATCCTAATATGTTAGGATTAGAATTCTTATTTAAAATAGAATTCCTCTTTTAATTTAAATATTTAAATTAAATATTATCTCTTCACTTACGTAAAAGTGTAGAGAATGTGTAAGACCACCTTGTAAAATATCACAATGCCCTCTTTATACTTGAATATAACATACTAGGCCTTAACAAATATTATAATTATGATTTTCACCTAATATGCCAGTTTTTTTTACTTTTGGGTCCAGTGATGGTGTTGTCAATTAAATGAGCTAATATGAGGATCATTTGAGAATATAAAATAGTGGCTACAATAATTAAATTTGTAATCAAACAAATATAATTATTAAATTCCAATTCTACTCCACTATAAGATTGGAACTGACCTCAATAATTGTATGATCGAATAATAATTCGCCCAAGCCACATTGATTTCTTTACTGTACAATCCTTTGTACCATATCGTTATTTTTCCAACAAAATCTCCTGCTGCTTGGTTATATTTATTGAAATCAAAGGCAGAGGTGATATATGCTTTTCAAGAATTCCATAACATAGTGATTAATCAATTTGATGCCAAGATAAAATCTTTCAGGTCTGATAATGAAACTAAATATACCAGTGGTCCATTTCCTGAATATCTTTGCAACCATGGGATTCTTCATGAAACTAGTTGTGTGGGTACATTGTTGGAAAAATATGCTCTTTAAAACATATTTATATTTATTGTAATAAATTATATTTCTGATTAATAAAATAAAATGAAGTATTTTATTCATGTATATTTATTGCATTAATATTTTGAGTAAAGTCCATTTAATCATATTATATGTATTTATGTGATCATCATGCGGATTCGCAGAAGATATAAATACAAGTTATCTTATGATTAAATAAAATAAGTTCGCAGTTGATAAATAAAGTTGGGCACTTTATTTAGGTATAGACTATAATAAATTCATTGAGTGATTTGTCTTAATCATGTATGAATTTATTGATGTAGTATGTCTACATTGAACTGGATCACATGTGAGATTTAATTAACCTAATAATAACTATCAGACTTATTAAATCTCATAGGCATTAATTTACTATAATCTTAATCTTGAGTTAATTATGATTTCATGATTGTAGTTGTTATTTCATTTGAGTTACCAATGGGCATGACATACACATGTAGTTTAGATTACCCGGTATCTTGGTGGAAGCAATTACAAGTATTGAAATTATAGATTAACAATATAGAATTTGTACGACACATCTCTTGATGGGTTTTCAGTACTTGATCATAGAATTCTCTTGCCAGAGTGTCTCAACATAAATAAGTATGTTGAAAATGATCATTAGAGAAAACCAGTAAGTATCAAAGAACAAGATGTAATTAAATTGATTGGACAATTGAGATATCAATTTAAATTAACGATGTGGTACAAAGGATTTTGCAGTAAGGAAATCAATGTGGCTTGAGCGAATTAAATTCGAGCATACAATTATGGAGGTCAGTTCTAATCTTATAATGGAGTAGAATTGGAATTAAATAATTATATTTATTTAATTACAAATTTAATTATTATAGCTACTATTGTATGTTCCCAAATGATCCCCGGATTAGCTCGTTTAATTGGCAACATCATCACTGGACCCAAAACCAAGAAAAACTAGCATATTAGATGAAAATCATAATTATAATATTTGTTAAGGTCTAGAATATTATATTCATGTGTAAAAGGGGCTTGTGATATTTTACAAGGTGGTCTCTTAGTTAGTTACATATTCTTTTCACTTTCACGTAAGTGGAGAGATAGTTAAAAGATGAATTCTATTTTAAATAAGAATCCTAATCATAACATACAAGGACTTTTCATAAAATATTATAAAAGGGGCATTATTCTCTTAAGAGAAGTAAGAATCCCAGAGATTTTAAGAAAAATATAGAAGACATCTAAGAGGAGCCAGTTGCAATTGATGAGTGGTGAAACAGACGCCCATACGTCCAGTATTGATCAAACTTGAGTCATAGCCTGGAAGATCGTTTGGATACGGATCTACAACTCTCAATTATTCATCTTCTCAAAACATCAAGGTATGAATTTCTAGATTACTTAATTCTTATATGTTGTATGAGATCGGTCCTAAAAAATTTTAATTGAAAATTTGAAAAATCTAATTTTATTTCTTACCTACACAACAGTAGAATGGCGTGGTAAAAAAGAAAAACAGACATATTCTTGAAACTGTAAGGGATTTGATATTTCAAATGAATGTTCTAAAGAAGTACTGGTTACACAGTGTTCTAACGACAACATATTTGATTAATCGTCTTTCTAGTCGAGTGCTTGACTTTCAGTCTCCCTAGGAAGTCTTAAAAAATCAGAAGCCAAATATTTCTCATTTGCGAGAATTTGGTTGTGATTGTTACGTTCATTAACAAGCTATAAATCGTGATAAATTGGACGCTCGAGCAATTCGCTGTATATTCTTTGGATATTATTCAACAAAAAAGGCTACATGTACTATAATATGGCCACTTGAAAGCTTATTATCTCCCGATATGTGAGATTTGTTGAGTCAGAGTCATTTTTTCAACCACAAGATGATAGCAAAATTCAACTTCATGGGGAGTGCTTATCTAATTTGGTTCCACTACCAATAATTACAAGTGATGACACTTGTTTAAATAATGAAGCTCAATAAAGTCCTTATTTCAGTAACAGTGGTCAATAAATGGAAGAATCAGTAAGTTCAATGCCTACTGCTACAGCACATTTATCTACCACAGATAATACAGTTGTACCTCCATCTCAACAGCCCCAACGCAGATCAGAAAGTCAGGTTCATCCTCTAGAAAAAATGATGGATTTTTTCACTTACCTTGTGGTCACTTATCCCATGCAGGCTTACTTGACACATGACAAGATGAAGTATTCTCATTTGATCTTTCTTGCAGCAATATCCAATAATCAAGAGCCTAAAACTTTTAAAGAAGTCAACTCCAATTCCATTTAGAGAAGAGCAATGCATGAAGAACTATAAGCTTTGATGAGAACAAGATATAGAACATTGTTAAGCTACCACGTGGAAAGAAAACTGTCGGTTGTTGTTGAATATACAAAATAAATTATAAAAGTGATGGGACCATTGAAAGGCATAAAGTAAGATTGGTTGCTAGAGAGATTATAAAGAGACCTTCTCTCCAGTTGTAAAGATGAATACTTTTGGAATGCTTGTATCTCTTGCAGTGAGTGAAAACTAGAGACTATACTAAATGAATGTAAAAATGCTTTCCTTCATAGAAAGCTTGAAGAGGAAGTTTATATCAGAATACCTTCTGGCCACCCAAAAGAATTAGAACTTGGGCTTGTATGCAAATTAAACAAAGCATTATATAGGCTAAAACAATCACCACGAGCTTAGTATGCAAAGTTAAGTTCAGTTCTCATGATGAATGGACTATAAAGAAGTGATGCAGATTCTTCATTATTTGTCAAAAAGGCATCTCTGGCATTACAGTTTTTTTGGGTCTATGTTGCTGATATTATAATCACAGGAAATGACCATGAAGATATATCAAAGCTCAAAGCACTTTTGCACAAAAAGTTTACTATCAAGGATCTTGGTGTTTGAAGAAGTTTTTAAGGATAGAAGTTGCTTACTTAACCAAAGGTATTTTTCTTAATCAACGAAAGTATGTGCTAGGCTTATTACAAGACAGCATAAAATTAGGGGCAAAACCAGCAAAGACACCCATGACGACTGAACGTAAGCCTGGTAATGAAGGGAACCATTTTTTAATGTTGTTCAATATAAAAAATGTCAAAGTCATGATTCTCAACACCCTTTTAGATGGGCGGTGTCATACTATTTCAACATGGTGTGCCAATTTTAGTGGTGCTGTATTAATTATTTAAAAAATAATAATAAATAAATAAAAAGAGGTATGAATAGTAGTAGTGTTTAGTTATTATTTACGTATACAGGCATTGTTCATATATAGTCACTATTCATGTATATAGTTACTGTTCACATATATGATTACTATTCACATAAAACTGTGAGAGTCGATTCTAAGCAAAGACAGTTAGTGGTGAAAGTGATAGCGGCAAAATTTGAAATTGAGAAGTTTAACGGGAACAATTTCTCGTCGTGGAAAATGAAGATAAAAACTATTTTGAGGAAAAATTATTGCTTGGCAGCAATTGAAGAAAGACCCATAGAGATGACCAATGATAAGTGGAACAAGATAGAAGGTAATGCAATTGTTGATCTATACTTGGCACTTGCAGACGAGGTGTTATTCAGTGTAGCAGAGAAAAAGACAACAAATGAAATATAGGATACTATTATAAAATTGTACGAGGCTAAGTCCCTGCACAACAAGATCTTTTTAAAAAGGAAACTCTATACTCTGCGCATGGCAGAATCTACATCAATGATCGACCATATCAATACTTTGAAGACTCTATTTTTGCAACTCACAACGTTGGGTCACAAAATAGAGGAAAATGAACGTGCATAGTTTCTACTTCAATGTCTACCAGATTTGTATGATCAACTCATCATCAATCTAACGAACAACAACCCGAAGGACAGTCAGTTTTCGATGATGTTACAGCCTCCATCTTAAACGAATAGAGTAGGCGAAAAAGTAAGAAAGACAGACTAGCAAGTTCGCAGCAAGCGGAAGCGCTATCAATAATGAGAAGGAGATCAATGGAACGTGGCTCTAGTGGGAGTCACAATCATGATAGATCAAAGTCCAGAAGTAAGAAGAATGTGAAATGCTACAATTATGGCAAGAAAAGGCATGTAAAGAAAGATTGTTGGAGCAATCAAAAGAGTAGAAATGGTAAAACACCTAAGTCATCAAATGCTCAGGGTTGTGTGGCTAGTACATCGGATGATAGTAAAATTCTCTATAGCGAGGCAACAGCTATTACAGAAGGCAGGAAGCGGTTAGCTAACGTCTAGCTTATAGACTCATGAGCAACATGACACATGACCTCCCAGAGAGAATGGTTCCACACATATGAACCTATCTCAGGAGGATCTGTGTACATGGGCAATGCCCATGCCTTGGAGATCGCTGGTATTGATACTGTCAAAATAAAAATGTATGATGGTACAATTCGCACAATTCATGAGGTACGATATGTGAAAGGCCTGAAGAAAAATCTATTATCTTTGGGACAAATAGATAGTTTTGGGTGCAAAGCCCATATTAAAAATGGGATGATAAAAATTGTCAGAGGCACGCTTGTATTAATGAAGACAAAAAAGATAGGTGTGAATCTATTCATGCTTCAAGGAGAAATACTACAAGAAACTGATGCATGTGTCGCCTCAAATGGAGAAGAGTCAGCGATGATGTGGCATCTCAAACTTGGCCACATGTCAGAATAAGGTTTGAAGATTCTCTCTGAGTGAAAGCTGCTTCCGGGACTCAAATCGGTAAATTTACCATTTTGTGAGTATAGTGTTATAAGTAAGCAGCGTAGATTGAAGTTTAGCAGATCTCATGCTAGAAGTAAATGCATTCTAAACTTAGTTCATTCTGATGTTTGGGAATCACCGGATTTATCACAAGGAAGTGCAAAGTACTTCATTACTTTTATTGATGATTACTCCAGGAGATGTTGGGTGTATCCAATCAAGAAAAAGTCAGATGTGTTTCCAGTATTCAAGGAATTCAAATCACGAATTGAACTTGAATCCGAAAAAAGGATCAAGTGCGAACAGATAATGGTAAAGAGTATACAGACGGTGCATTTCTTGCATTCTGTAAACAATAAAGTATTCACAGGCAGTTTACAGCGGCATACACTTCTCAATAAAATGGAGTGGCAGAGCGGATAAACAGAACTCTTATAGAGAGGATAAGAGCTATGTTCAGGATCATCGGTCTACCTAACTCATTTTGAATGAAGCGACCAAAACCGTCATTATATGGTAAATTGATCTCTATCAACAACTATTGAGTTGAAGACGCCGATGGAGATGTGGACAGGTAAGTCAGCTAATTACTCTCATTTACATATATTTGGATGCCCTGTGTATGTAATGTATAATGCCCAAGAAAGAATAAAGGTAGATCCAAAATCTAGGAGGTGTATCTTTTGGGGTATGCTGATAGTGTAAATGAGTATCGTCTGTGGAATCCCACTGCCCACAAAATTTTCATCAGCAGAGATGTTGTCTTTGTAGAAGATCAACTTCAAAAAAAATATGGGGATGATAGTACTGTGAAAGAAAAATTAGAGACTACACTGGTATATGTAGAAAATAATCAGAAAGATTCAGAATCTTCTGAAGCAGCACCAGAGCACGAAGAACAAGAACCAATAGAGTTTGAGACTCTAGAAGTTAGTCCGTACACTTCTCACAAGACGACCGCTAGCTTAGCACTCAAAGTATGTTACGGAGATCAATATTGCATACTGTCTTCTAACAGAGGACGGAGAGCCATCAACTTTCCATGAAACTTTAAACAGTTTAGATGTTGCTTTTTGGATGACAGCAATGCAGGAAGAAATTGAATCTCTACACAAGAACAAGACTTGGGAACTTATACTGCTACCACATAGAAGAAAAATCATTGGAAACAAGTGGGTCTACAAGATCAAACGTGATGGCAATAACCAGGTGAAGCGGTATCGTGCAAGATTGGTAGTAAAAGGATATGCTCGAAAGAAGGTATTGACTTCAATGAGATATTTTCTCCGGAAGTTCGACTCATGACAGTCAGAGTAGTCTTGGCAATATGTGCTACATTTGACGTACATCTAGAATAGTTAGATGTGAAAACTGCATTTCTTCATGGAGAACTTGAAGAAGATATTTATATGCTCCAACCAGAAGATTTTACTGAAACAGGCAAGAAGAACTTGGTTTGTAGATTGAACAAATCTCTATACGATCTCAAACAGGCGCTGAGGTATTGGTATAAGAGATTTGATTCCTTCATCATGAACCTTGGATACAACAGACTCAGTTCAGACCATTGTGCTTATTACAAGAGATTTGAGAATAATGATTTTATCATTTTGCTATTGTATGTAGATGATATGTTGGTCGCATGCCCCAACAAAGATCAAGTTCAAGAACTAAAGGCACAATTGGCTAGGGAGTTTGTAATGAAGGACTTGGGACTAGCAAACAAGATTCTAGGGATGCAAATTCACCAAGACAAAAATAACAGGAAGATTTGGCTTTCACAGAAAAATTACTTGAAGAAAATCTTGTGACGCTTCAACATGTAAAATTGTAAGCCAATTTTTATCCCACTTTCTGTTAATTTCAAGTTATTCTCAAGTATGTATCCTAGCAATGAAGTAGAGAGGAAGGAGATGTCTCGAGTACCGTATACATCAGCAGTGGGAAGTTTGATGTTCGCTATGATTGTACAAGACTAGACATTACACAAGCAATGAGAGCAGTTAGTCGATACATGGCAAATCCTGGTAGAGAACATTAGCAAACAGTGAAGAGGATTCTAAAATACATCAGAGGAACATCAGATGTTGCATTATGTTATGGAGGGTTAGAATTTACTGTCAGAGGCTATGTGGATTCAGATTTTGCAGGTCACCTTGATAAAAGAAAATCTACTACTCGCTATGTGTTTACACTTACGGGAGGAGTTCTAAGCTAGGTTTCAAAACTATAGACTGTTGTGGCTTTATCTACGATATAAGCAGAATACATGGCAGCTACACAAGCATGCAAGGAAGCTATTTGGATACGAAGGTTATTGGAAGAGCTCGGGCATAAATAACAGAAAATTCTTGTGTTTTGTGACAATCAGAGTGCCTTGCATATTGTAAGAAATCCAGCCTTTCATTCCAAGACAAAGCACATACGGTACGTGTACCGTTCACACATGGTTACTATTCATATATACAGATATTGTTCATCATAGTAACTATTCACATATATGGTACTGTTCACATATATGGTTACTATTCATGTAAAGCGGTGAGAGCCGATCCTAAGCAAAGGCAGTTCGTGGTGAAAATGATAGCGGTAAAATTTGAAATTAAGAAGTTTAAAGGAAACAATTTCTCGTTGTGGAAAATGAAGATAAAAGTTATTCTGAGGAAAAACAATTGCTTGGCAGCAATTAGAGAAAGGCCCGTAGAGATGGCCAATGACAAGTGGAACGAGCTAGATGATAATGCAATTGCTGATCTATACTTGGCACTTGCAGACGAGGTGTTATCTAGTGTGGCAGAGAAAAAGACAACAAAGGAAATATGAGATACTCTCACAAAATTGTACGAGGATAAGTCGCTACACAACAAGATTTTTTTAAAGAGGAGACTTTATACTCCCCACATGACAAAATCTACATCAATGATCGACCATATCAACATCTTGAAGACTCTATTTTCGCAACTCACAGCGTTGGGTCACAAAATAGAGAAAATGAACGTGTGGAGCTTTTACTTCAAAGTCTACCAGGTATGATCAACTCATCATCAATCTGACGAACAGTCTAGTTTTCGATGATGTTGCAGCCTCCATCTTAAACGAGGAGAGCAGGTGGAAAAGAAAGAAAGACAGATTGGCAAGTTCGCAGCAAGCGAAAGCGCTATCAATAATGAGAGGGAGATCTATTGATGTCTTCACCACATCCAACCCATCATTCACAATCAAATTTATTATATGTGCTAAACATCTCACATGCAAATACGAACCATTTAAAACTAATGAATCTAGACTCCAATTTTCTAACTTCTTCTTCAAATAATTAACCACCTTTTCATTAGCACTTGCATTGTCCATAGTAATCGTGAAAAAACTTTCAATACCCCAATCAATCATACACTTCTCAATGAGCTTCCCAATAGCCTCTCCATTATGACTAGAAATAGGTGTAAAACTAAGTATTCTTTTATGCAACTCCCATTTTTTGTCAATAAAGTGTGTCATTATCACCATGTAGTTACACATCTGAATTGAAGTCTAAGTATCCATAGTGATGCATATCCTTTGAATACTTACACTAAATATACTTTTAAATATCATATTCTCATTCTCATATAATTAAATAATATCTCTTGTAATTGTCCTTTGTGATGGTATATTAAATTTTTGACAAATAGACATAAACTCCAAAAATCCCTCTATCTCTACAAACTTAAAAGGCAACTCATCTTTAATAATCATCTTTACAAGTGTTTTCCTACAAGCCTCTTTACTAAAACTTATAGAAAGAGCTTAGCATTACCAACACTCTTTTCAGGAGCTAAACTACTTTGATTTTCATCAATTTTAAGCTTCATTTTTTTACATTCAAGACAACATATATTCAAATGAATTCTCAAGATATAAGTTCCTTTAATACTTTCACATACATACTCCTTACAATATTTACACTTCGCTTTTTTTATCCTCTAAGTAGTTTAAAAAATGATTACCAAACATTTGATCTCAAACGTCTACCTCTTCTTTCATTTTGAACATCATCCTTAAAATCGTCTTTCATAATCTCTTCTACATCATTGTTATTTTCTTCCATCTGCACATAAACCTTGCTGTAACCAATGTATAATAAATAAAATAAAATAATTTATAAAGTGGGTATAATAAAAATAAAAATAATAATAATTTTGTAAATTGTTAATTAATATTGTTCTCATTTTACAGCAAATCAATTAGTTAAATCTCAAATACCCTTCAACCCATTTTCAGATTAATATATTGGCATCTAATTTTACAATTTTTAATTTTATTTTCATAATTTTGTAAATTTTTACAAAAAATAATTTTGTAAATTTTTATAATATACTCATCTTTTCAATAATTAATTAATTAGTCACTTCAATTATCATAATAATAAAATAAAAAAAATTACAGCTATTTAAAAAAAATTACGAACCAGACCATATACTTGGGCTTGCCGACGGAAGCAATAAGCAGCAGAAGCAAATGAAGCAACAGGCAGCAGGCAACGGAAGTAGCAGGCGCAGAACGCATGAAGCAGTAGGCGCAGGAAGCAGTAGTCGCAGGAAGCAGCAGATGCTGGAAGTAGTAAGGGCAGGAAGCGGAAGTAGCAAGGGCAAGAAGCAGCAGCAGAAGATGCGGGAAGCGGAAGTAGTAGGGGCAAGAAGCAACAACATCAGGCGCAGGAAGCAACAGATGCAGGAAAGGAAACAACAGGCGTATGAAGCATTAGACACAAGACGCAGCAACGTAAACGATTACTTGGCTGGCTGGCGAAGGAAGCAGCAGCAATAGCCAATAGGCAATGGCAACAGTAAGCAGCACGCAAATAGGTTTTAGGCATTTAGCTTCGATTTTCAAGTTTGGCCTTTTGGGATCAAATTTAGGGTTTGGCGAATTGTGCAGGTAAAACATGTATATATAAGTTATTTGAAATTACAAAAATGCTATCATAATAATTCAGTTCGAATTTTATAATTTTTGAACTGAAAACCAATCCGAACTAAAAATATCGTTATTACCTTACATCAACATTTGCATTATAACCTTACATCAACATCTCTGTATTTGCAGAAGGGACATGCAGTGGATGTGACCCATCTTAAACTTAAGACAGCAATACTTTATATCCCAGTTCTCAAGCACTAATAGAAAGAAACTCATCCAACAATTTAAGTTTTTAAGTTATATGAAATATTTCCCTAATTTGTTTAAATATGCGGCTCTTGTATTTGTTTCCAATTATTGATCCCATGAGCCACTTTGCCACCTGACGAAACACAACCGCACTCATGACGCGATTTTGTAACGTCTCATAAATATAACCATATATAACTATAAGATTAATTAAACAATACCACTGTGATTACATTCCTTGTTCACTAAA
The DNA here is from genome assembly GCA_025617385.1 of Murraya koenigii. NCBI lineage: Eukaryota > Viridiplantae > Streptophyta > Magnoliopsida > Sapindales > Rutaceae > Murraya > Murraya koenigii. The sequence goes on from CM046819.1 coordinate 11,720,859, forward strand.
TCCTTACTAGTTATCATAGAGTACGTGAATTAAACTCTACATTATACAAGGAAGTTTAAGCAAACCCTTTAAAATATATTTCATGTACCCTAGAGAAATTAATAGAAATTTGGTAAATCGTAGAATTGGATTTTATACTGTAATAAGAAAATCAGAAGCTGCAGATAAAGATCCCAGGCATATACCTCCATACAATGATTTGATAAAAGTTGGATGCTATATAAGTCTCCACAAATTCATGAGCTAATTTTGTTGCACCTCTTTTGTGGCCAATGATCAGAGTAACTTTCAATTTGCTGATATCAATATGGCACAACCGTACAAGGGAACAAAAACATCCACTAGATAAAGGAAGCTTAGCTCCCCCAGCTTTTGAACATTTCAATGCCATGCTGACAGTTTCCTGGCACAAAAACTTGGGCTCACAAGGGATGATAAGCTGCACAATTTTCCTCCATATTCTCCAAAGTTCTACAGAGACGCATAACAGCAGGTTAAAACGAGCTCTATAAACATGTTATACAGTCAACTGACACCACCATGAAAACTCAATAGAGCTGAGCGTCGAACTTCAAAGAGATGCCCATGCTGAAAAGTTCTTGACATAATAACTTTGACTCGTAAGGAACAACGGACTTAACAATGTCATCAGAAGATCCACAAACGCAACAATAGGGGCCCCGAACCTTGCGTCCACCACCCACCATTCATTGAACCACGTTTGCCACATTCCTGCACTTCCCACAAATGTGCATCTGGTAGGAATCACTCAGTGTGAACAAGCATTCATGCAAGTTGGCAGAGGCACTATGGGCTAAAAGACCGTCATGCTCCATCTCACCAAACTTGATCCCACTGAATCATTTCCAGTCTGTGATTGGCTGTTGGGTGAAGGGATGGATTGGCCCAAAGTTTTGAAATTTCAATTTGTCCTCAAACACATGAATGAGCCGCTGGTAAAATGTTGGCCCTCTAAATATGAGTGAACGAACCATTAAACCATATCAGCCATCGTAAAGTCTCTCTGTTCCCTCTTTGGAAAATCCAGCCCTGGCCCACATATACGGCAAATGAATGCTATTCAGTCTGTGGACCATGTAAAAGACCAAAACAGGAACTAATACTTGAATATGAAAAGAATTCCTCAGTTTCTGGCCAAAAGAGAGAGATGGCATCTGAAGTAATTCCTAAGCTACAAACTCACAATTCTGCACTCCCTTCACCCAGCAGAGGTCAGAATTAATGATCACAGGAATCCCCCAATTATGACGTCCTTAATTTCCTCAGTTAGAACCTCCTCAATAAATTGTATCTGTTCCAGTTTTGAGTTTGTCACTTGTGACACGTTTCTGAGTGTATACCTGAAAGATTATGAAGACGCAACATGAACACGATGCAAGTAATTAAAGAGCTCAAAGACAAGAATAAAAATTTGCTCGCACACTGACATTCATCATGCATTCAATGCTACAACTGCAGCATCCAGCAACTTAAAAGGAAATTAAGGAAAAAAACATCAGAAGAATGAGATGACCTGCAGTTTCAATCACACTAGGTAGATTTGAACACTTCAAACCCAAGTAGTCAGAGCACAGATAGGTTGGATTCCTTGAATTTCCAGGCCAACATAAATATATCAGACTCAGAAAGTAATCAAATGTCAGAGGGCGACTGGTAGTTAGCATCAACAATCACATCAAAAAGAAACCCAAAAAAATCATAAATTTAGAATTTCAGTGAATTTAGCACTCTTTATTCACCTGAAGTTGAACCTTCACTTTCATCCTAGATGAATACATCATGTTTTGAAGCCTTGCAAGCCTAGGAAGCATATCGCCACACCTTCTCCTTTCTTTGATGTCCCACAACCAGGCTCAACTACAGTCTCTTCAAAGGAATCAAAGGCCTTCTGGAGACCCTTTTTGATAAATTCATTGTCTGAGTTGATCTGGTGACTAATCAGACCATATTCATTAAAAAAACAAAATTGATGCTTTCCTACAAAAACTTTTCAGAAAGTCTTCCCCAAGATCTGTGTGCTGCTTGAGTGTGTAAATTCAATATCATTTGAATCCATATCATCTTAACCAGGAAACTTTTCACCCTTACTACTCATGGCTTTATCTTCCTTGGTGCTTGACAATGCCTCCATTGGACTCAAAATCTGCAAAGATAGTAAAAGGGAAAAAAGATTAAATACATAAATAAAGGCATGAATACAGAAGAGACCATGTGATGAACATTGAAGCCTAACACCCCAATTTTCTGAGAAGAAAACCTAAGAAATTGAAAATCTAACTTAAGCCTGTTGAACCTTTCAACCGTAGAATAGAGTGCTGTTGCCAATATATTTTGACAACTTTTTGGGGAAAAGGTCGAGAGAGAGAACTGAAAGCATTTTTACGGTTATAAGCAACAATTTAACAGTTTCTTTCGCAGCCACCTGACTTTTTTTAAGAACAGTAAATGCAGAATCTTAAGCATTTTCCCTGCATTTCTTATTACATACTATTTAACACCTACTATATTTTGAATGAAGAAAGAAATAACATTCCAAAAACACAGCATTTCTGATACCAATTGTTAAACAACTTTAAAACATTTCAAGCTTGCACATGTGCACATTCCTCAAAAAGAATAAAATTAGGCATACTTTCATTAAACCAAATACTTCATCATTTCCAGCATTCCATAAACTAATTTGGGTTTTCTCTGGAAATATAGCAAAAACACAACTTTCTTTCTTAAAAAGAATTAGAAAAATAATGTTTTTAGGAGAAAAAATAAAGAAAAGAATGCAGCAATACCTGATGATTTAAAAGAGTCTGTCTCAAGCCAATAAACCTTCAAAATTAACAATATCATTAACTAAAGTTAGATGTGTGTGTGTGTACATATTTTTGTTATGAACAAAAACAAATTCTTAAAACCAAAACAACAAAACAATAAGCATTAATACAATCGAACCACAGTTTGCATGCGAGCAAACTTCCAGTTTCAGGTTCCCTTAATGCATCAGATTTCCATTTCCAAAGCACAAAAAGCAAAAGGCTTTTTTTATTTTCCTTGAAAATCAAAATTATAAAATAAAACACCTAAAACATGAAATACAATTCATTTTCAACCAAATACAAGCGCAAATATTACCAGTCACACCAAATGAAACATTTTAAGTAAAAAATCCAAATTTAAGAAAAAAAGAGTTCGGATTTTGTTTACTTAACAACTCAAAATCAAACTTTCTTGGGTTCACAAACAATCAGTCAGAAAATAGTACAATAAAAATTAGAAAGCAAAGCTTAAGCAGTAATACAGCTACACAAGCAAACAACAGTCTGAGTGCAAGCAAGCTTCTCGTTTCTGGGTATCTTAACCATCTCATTCTTATTTCCAAAACACAAAAAGCAAAAAGCTTTGATGACACAAAATGCTTAGAACATGGAATACATTTCAGTTTCAGCCATAATATGACAAAAACAAGATAAAACTCTGAATAAAACAGAACCCAAAAGTCAAAGATCCCAAAGAATGGAGACATAAACTTACATTAAGCTTCCTATTGCAAGTGAAGTTTCAAACAGAGACTAAATCGCTCTAAAAACTGAATCTCTTATTCACCATCACTCTCAAAACCCAAACTTTCTGGCGTTTATAAACAATCAGTCAGACAATAATTAAAAAAATATTGACAAACCAAAACCTTAAGCAGTAATGCAACTACACAAGCAAACAACAATCTTCATGCAAGCCAGCTTCCTGTTTCTTGCCTTCTTGGTATCTTAACCCATCTCAATTAATTTCCAAAACACAAAAAGGCAAAGAGCTTTGAAGAAACAGAATGCTTTAAAATGAAATTCATTTCAGTTTCAGCAAAAATACAAACAAAAACTAGATAAAACTCCTCGGAGACAGAACCCCAAAAGTGAAAAAATCCGAAAGAATGGAAATAGAAACTTACATTAGCTTTCTACTGAATGTGGTTTCAAACCGAGACTAAACAACCCCTCTAAAAACTGAATCTTGTTTTCACCAACACTCTCAAAATCCAAAACTTTCAAACGTTTATACACAAACCAGTCACACAATGTGCGTACTTGCATATCCATAATTCCACTCAAAGCTTCGGGGACACATAGGGCTGCTTGCCCAGATAGACGAGCGTTGGCCGACACTTCCAATAGGTTGATTCAAATTGAGCTTTCTTCGGGAATCGTTTGATGGCACTCATTTCGGTTTGCTTTTGCTTCGATCCAGGAGCTCTAGTAAATGTAAATAGCTTCATTTTAGGGATCCCATTAGCCTTCATTTAAATATCATTGAATTGTTGGTTGTTAGGCTAATAGCACTGCTCAATCCTCTCATTTGTCGTACTGTTCGAAACTTCGAAACTTTTGTTGTATTTTGAGTGGGAGTTTCTTGTTTGAAATTTAAATGCACTCACGAATTGTAGTGTTGTTCAGTTCTTGCATTCACATAGCTGAGGTTACGAGTTTCAATGATTATAAAAATATTCATGAAGTAAGTTTTAATTTTTTTAATTATTAAATAATTAAGTGTAATTAATTTTTTTTTCGTAAAAGATAAGTAGAGTATCTTAAATATTAGAATGAGTTAAAAAAATATATTAATGTACACGCCATGAGGATCTTAATATTTTATTTTAAACTTTAATATTATTACTAGTTTATGGAGAGAACCTGATAGGGTTTATGTAATATTAGTATTTGATTGATATAACTTATTTAATGGTTATAAATTTATATATATTGTGTGTTTAGTTGTTATTTTAATATAATTTTTTAGGCTTTGATAAATAAATTTGTCTCTATTAACAAAGTCTCAAATTTAAACTTTGGAAGTAGAGGTTGGAAAAATTTTCCAAAATATATGTAATATAAAAAATATTCTAAGAATATTTAATTAATTACATAATACCTTTATGTATATACAAAACATACATAATAAAAATTTTACCACTATTTGATTAAAAAAAAAAAACCATATTGCCGCCGCAAATGGTGGCAATAACTTATATTATGTAAGATTTTATATATAGTAAGTAAATTAAAGTGGCAGCAATCTCATAAAAAAAAGAGTAAAGATTAGTATTTTAATTTGGATAGTATTAGTTGTTTGGAAAAATAAATTATTGATGTGTTTTTAATTTTAAACATTGAAGAAATGGTTGAACTATTTTTTCTTATTAATTAATAGCTTGGATGTATTTTGTTACAAATTATATAATTATAAAATAAACTTTTTTAATATCATTTTTAATAATTTAATTACACAAAAACACGTTTAATTTTACAAAACCAAATAATTTAATAGTTGAAAATAATTTTTCAATTGACAATCAAACATCTAACTTATTTCAAAAGCTCTATTAATATAAGCTATACTCATACAAACTTTACTCTCATAAGTTCTATTCAATAAATTATAACAAACGGAGCATTTGGAAAAAGTTTCAACTTAAAACTCAAGCATAAAATAAGCTAAAAAAGCCCAAGCCCAAGCCCACTGCTCATTCCTAAGGAGGGATGGTAATGAGCACAGTCAATTGCAGCTTTATTATTATTAAATTTATATTCGTATAAAATTTAAATTATCAAATCATACAAACTCACTACAAGTTTTAATTTTTTAAGAAAATTTATCTACTGCATATTTTAATAATTATCAAACCCACAATAATACTTGATAAATGTTTTACAAGTTCTTACATTTAAAATCACAATTTTCATTTTTATTATAGGTGAATCATCGTCATTGATATCAAAGGTTTACTTCATCTTTAATATACAAGAAAACTCAACAATATTAATCAATATATAAGAAAATTGATTTTAAGTGCATCAAATTAAGTAATTAACATATTAAACTTGTCGAAAATACAAAATTATGCATATTGATTTTAAACAAGCTGAATTAAATTATATTAAATTAGCATGTTAAACTATAACTTATTTTAAATCGTATCAAATTAATATGTTAAACTAGCCAAAAATAGAAAATTATGCATGCTAATTTTAAACAAACCTAATTTATAATTATGCATATATCAATCATATAATTTTCAAATATAATCAAATACCAAAAATTTGACAAAAATAATAGATTAATAGCATCATGTAATGATAAAAATACCTTCCACTTTGACTCTAATTAAAGCCCATGTTTGGAATGCATGATTAGATTGAATTAGCCTTTAGGATTAGATTAGATAGGATTATATATAACACTGTCTTTTGTTTAATATAATATCGAACAAAACTATATTAGTTTAATTTAATAAAAATAAATAAATATTTGAATAACATAAATATTTTTAAATTTTTTTTTATAATTATTGACTTTAATATTTAATATTCAATATTATTTTCAATAAATAGTTGATTATTATATATTTAATATTCAATACTAATTTAAATAAACTACTGAATAAAATTTTGATATTCTATATAATATAAAGTTATATGTTAAAAAATTATGAAATGAACTTCTATGTTTAATTTTTATTAAAATATTAGGTTATGTCTAAAAGAAAAGGGTGACAAAGGGTACTCAAATTTTTTATTTAATTTTTTCCATCCAAATCCATATAAAAGTAAGGATTAATAATCTTATTAATTTTGGACTATATTTTAATCTACTCTATTAGTTCATGACAACCAAATATATTTTGAATTAGATTATTTTGTTAATCTCAAAATCTAATCCAATCCAACAATTTATCCAAGCTCCCAAACATAACTTAAACCTACTAGCCAAAGCACAAACACGGTAATGAAAATAATGCCTTCCATTTTTAAGTAATTATATTTAAATATATTTAAATTAAAATTTTTAAAAAGTATTTAAAAAATATTATAAATTTAGCAAATATCTATACGGGTTTGACAAATATCAATGCGAATATCCACTGAATATTTACAAAATACCAAACCCTTCTTAACTCAGTGCAAATTTGAATTTATAATACCAAACTTACCTGCAACTGCAAAATTACCCACAGCACACAATTTTGATGGACGGATTTAGGCCAGTTTGCATGTACAACTGACCATCCCTATTCCTAAGAACTTACAGCCATGGCAAAATTTCAACATAAAGAAGAAAAGATTGCCAGAATTTGTGACCCAAGTTAAAAGCATCAAAGGGACAATACATACCCAACTTCACATGCGCTATCTGAAATGTACAAGGCCAACATCATTATAACTTTAATAAACCATCCAATCAGTCTGAATAATACGCTGTACTTTATTTGGCTATTTTGCTTCAATATAAAAAAGGAACAAAGATTAAATGTTCCATTTCTAATGTATTATCTACAAAAAGCAATTATTACTGTAAACATTCATGAATTCAAGAATGGCCAACTCTAATCATGCGTCTGCTTTCCATTGAGCACTGAATCATTTCCCTGGCAAGCCTTAGAGCATCAAGAGCATCTCTAACACTTCCACTAGTTATTTTCTTAACTTGATTGGTATCAGATTTCTCTGCTTGGACTGGATTACTCACTGGTACCAATGCTAATGAATTGTCTACATAATCTTCTTTATCACTTCCATTCTGATCAGCTTCCGTTTCAGCTTTCATGCTACCATAAGCCATTAAGAATTAAATGAAACATGTTTAAACTAACTCATCATTAGGGACATAATTATAATCATGGAGTGAACAAGCAAGTTGAATTTGGGTACCTATGATCATCGTCAGGCTTTGAACCTTCACAACATGGGCTTGAATGCTCGCTTGTGTTTGCAGTGTCTAAACAACTTGAGCTCTCTTGAAAATAAGCACTTTCATGGCTTTGATTAGAGGAAATGGTGTCCGATAAATTGTTGTCAAGATTTTGTGACACCTGTGGAGTTGTGATCTGTGGCTTGGATTCCGATTCTTCTGAATCTTTGAGGCCAGAAGTGCTTGTGGATGATTTACAAGAATGAGCACAAATATCTGATGATGAACTCGATTGCTCTGATTGATCCAAAGGAATCAATATGTTCAAGGATTCAAGCTTCTTCTTTACATATCTGAGCCTTTTTTCAGCTTTATTTCTCAACTTGGTCTCTTCCTTCAGTTGATTCTCCAACTCTATCAACTGAAACCCATCAGAGAGATTGTGAATACAAAGACATCAAATCCAACCAAATAAAATAAAATGCAAAAAGCATTTATATATATAAATACCTTGTTGCCCATTTGTTCTGCATCTTCATTTGCAATCTTTGAAGCTTGTCTTTCAGCAAGCAATCTTCCTCTCAGACACTCTATTGTCCTCAAATCTTCTTTTACATCAACCTTTTTTTCACTGAAAAAAAAAGGTCAAAAAAATCCCACATCAGAAAGTGAATATTACACACAAAATGTTCATTAACTCACCTCCATTTCACATCATCCATCTTGCCAGTAGCTATCATTCTCTTGTACTTTGGTCTGTGACTGAAGTAATACCAATCTTGACCAGAACTTCACTAATTTTGTAAAAGAAGAGGAGGGTGAGTGAACCAGGAAAATGTTAAATGTGGTTTCTTTTAGCTCTACTGCTACACTGCTACTGCTGTCAAAATTGGAAACCCAAGGCCACAGCTTGCGCTCTATTTTATGCTTATATATCCATAGCCAAGGGCATCACCCACTGCTTAGCTGCTACTCACACTACGTGTTTGGAGCAAAACTGTCCACTTTTGATTTTTTTTTATTTCACTTTCCACAGTATAAAGTTTTTAACTGCCCATTTATTGTTCACTAGCTGTCTGCGTGTTCTCATACCAAATGTTACATTTTTATGTGACTTTACATACTCTTTTGAACATTGGTATCATCGAGCCTCATCTTTCAAATTTAGGGTTTATTTATTTCCCTCTCTCATACCACGTGTTACATTTTTATTGGTCATTTTTTTAAGATGGATATGTAATTAAAAGAACGTGTCACTGAATTGTGAACTCCTTGGAATTTAAATAACCAGATTCACAAACCAAAAAGACACCTGGCCCTTGATTACTGATGATCAGGGACCCATTTGTTAAAATAGACAAATAATACTGTTATTTGTAAGACTATAAAACATTAAGGACTCGGTTTTATTACCCCCATTCTGAAAATAGATTTATCATTTAAAATTTTAAGATTTAACCTTTGTCTGAATTTCAAAAGAAGTTATTGACCAATTCCAAGATCTGCCTGTGACATTTATATATATTTTTTTAACCAATTTTCAAATGAAGTAAATCAAAGATTTTATCAAAATTTCTAAAAATTTGTGCAATATCTATATATTGTCATTTAAAAAAAATTAATAAATTACATTTTTAAAAAAATGTCCAATAAAAATGCAAGGTCATACCGAACTCAAATACAACACTTAAAACAGTGCCGAAAACTCAAGCCTTAGTTAAGATAATATCATTTACTGAAAATGTTTCCCAATCCATATTTGCAAGGAAATGACTTAATAAAAGTTCACAAAAATTACAATATCAAAAGCTTTAGATAATAGATATGTTAAAAACGAGCCCCCACAAGGACCGTTGCCATAATCATATGCTCTGTATTTTCTGTAGAAGCATTTATTGATTTTGAAACTTTGATGTGAGAAAGTAGATCAGAGGAGGTGAGCCTGTGTCTATGAAATAAATCGGTTCAAATTTTGAAAACCTTCACGGGGTGGAATAAACTGATGCAGCTCTCACGTGATGCCTCTGAAATATCTTATTCCCACACCTTTTATTCATTTTTTTCCATCACATATTCACATATGCTTAACAATTTTGTTTTACATTGAACTTGTCCTCTTCTATCTTATCTTAAACTTAAATTTAAAATTTTCCTTCATCACAATACAAAACGTTAAACACAAAATTATTATTTCAGTTTTCTCACATTTATAGATTTAGAAATTCAGTTGCCGATTGTCTGATGAATATTGGCCTGTCGTGTTGTAATTATGTTTGGTGGGATAATTCACCTATTGATATTTTTAAAAAATTTACACGAGAACTTCCTAATTTTCTTAATTTATCGTGCAGCCTGCTTACTCTTTAGCTTTCCTTTTTTTTTTCAATAAAACTTGTGCATTTACAAATAAATAAATAAAGATATTAGATAAAAAAAGTTATTAGTGAATTTATTAAATCATTCGTATAAAGACAGTAAGAGTTTGAATAAGTTCATATTTATTTTCAATAACATTCGCTATCTCTGCTTATTTGTTTTTATAATATAATTTTTTAAGGGTAAGGTTCATTACATTCTTTCCTAATTATGTTTCTTTTTATTTAATTAATAAATTTTTCTTCGCTCCGTCAAGTTTCTCCTAAAAAGAAAAAAAAATTGGATACCATCTGCGATTAATAATTTATTATGAAAATAATATTAATTATATCAATTCCATGATTACTTGCACATTTTAAGATGTAAATTTGAAGGGTTAGACAATCTTGTCTTATTATAATTTAATATTGTATTATAACTAAACAACACCTATATAACTTCGTATTAATATGTTTTATATAACCAATTTTACCTAAGGTGTCATTTTGTATTTGATGTTTATGATAATGTTTTTTTCATTCCTTTTTAAAATTAAGCATCAAAATTCTTTAAACAAAGTTGTGAATAATTATCTAACATCATTTAGGAGACTCATAATAAAGCTCACCCTACTCGTCTTGAAATAAATATGTCTCAGTGTGAAGTGGAAGTTTATTCATTTTGTTGTGTCTTTCTATATATATACATGAGTGACCATTATTAGTATCTGGGTGTCTAGAGATTACTAAATTAGCTTGCACTTCACTCGAAGCAAATTGAATTGAACAATTTAGTTAAATTTTAGTGTAGCTATGCGACACGTAGCTACATAGCTTTCATATCGAACAATTGGACGCATGAACTTCAAGCAAACTCATTATCATTTAACTGGACCACTTGTATCTTTTCTTAACAAAGGGCTTCACTATATGGGGTCCATACTTTTGTAATTTTCAATATGGGTGAACTTTGAAGACACTGAATAGAAAAGAAAAATCATGGAGATAAAAGTGTACAAAGTACAATTACAAGAAGAACAAAATCATGAAGGCTTTCAAAATTTTCTTTATGCTTATTCTCAATAACTAGAAGGTTCTTCATGAACTTTAAAGTTTAAATAGATTGGCTCATTCTAGTGATGATCTAGATAATAAGACTCGATTGATTTGTATTTGACTATACATTTTGCACAATTACAACGTTTATAACACTTAGAATTGTAATGGATTAATCATTATATGCGTATATTTATTGTAAATGTATGAGAAAGTTTTAAGTGAGAGATGGTGTATAAACATTTAAAACTATGTGGGACTTAACTTGCACTTTTATTTTATGTATTATATATGATTATGTTTGTGTAACTCATATGGTGTGTTTATTAAACTGAAATCATAATGGGTTAGAATTGAAATGGGTAGGAATATGAATGAATTGGAATAGAATTGAGAAATGATAATCAGAATAAATTGTTTACTTAAATTATAAGAATTGGAATGAGCTGCATTGTCATTAATGTGTTTATTTTATTTTAGAATTAGAATTAGAATAAGTTAAATTATAACAAATTATTGAAAAATACTTAATGAACTATTGTCATAATTATTATTTTATATTTTAATTATAATGATTATTTAAACAAAAGTTATTATTAATAATATATTAATAAATAATAATAATAATATTTGAATAAATAATCACAATAATTAATATATTATTATAGTTAATTAATTAATATACTATTATAATAATTATTAATATAACTATTATAATTCATTAATATAATAATAATAATTGTTAATATATTATTAACAATAATTAATAATTATTATATTAATTAAATATAATAATATATTTATTCATTAACTATAATAACATATTAATTATTGTGATTTTACTATTATTAGTATTGTTAATAATATATTAATATTTTAATTAATTATAGTATATTAATTAATTAACTATAATAATATATTATTATTGTGATTATTTATTCAAAATTATTATTATTAGTTATTATTAATAATATATTAATATATAAATTAATAATTATAATTATTTTTATTATTATATTAATTAATTAAAAGAATATATTAATATTATTATAATATTTTATCTATTAATTAAAATATATTAATTTATTATAAAATTATATTAATTAACAATAATTATTATTATATTAATTAATTAATTATAACTAAGAACAAAATGAGAATTTTGGATTTTTGGGGGCGGCCAAAATGGTGAATTCAAGGAATGGGAGAATGATTCTCAAGTTCCCCTATGGAATCAATCTCTCATTTAGGGATGGCAATAACATCCGGATCCGGCCCGCATCCGCATGGATCAGGAAGATCCGGATCCGCATTTAAAAAAGTGTGGATACGGGTAAATGAAATGAGGATCCGCACGGATCCGGATATAACTATATCTAGAAATCCGGATATCTGGATCCGTAATTTATTTAATATTAAATAAAAAATTAATTGAAAAATATATATTAAATTAAAAAAAAATCCTTAACCCTAGCTTACTTTCAAACACATACATTTTTATTTGTTATTTTTATGTTTGATTTATGGATTTATAGTGTTTTTATTTTTTATTTTTTGTTTGATTTAAGTTATTTTTATTTGTGATTTTATAATGTTATTGTATATTATGTTGAATTGTTAATTATTTAATTTTTGAATTTTAATTGAATTTTTTATTTTTAATTGAAAAATATATATTAAATTAAAAAAAAATCCTTAACCCTAGCTTACTTTCAAACACACACATTTTTATTTGTTATTTTTATGTTTGATTTATGGATTTATAGTGTTTTTTTTTTTTTTTGAAACCACCATGATGGTGGGGGGTTAGGCAGAACCCCTACTTGTAATATAAATAATGCAATAGAAACCAAATACATAAGGAGGGGGACATGAACCAAAACCTCCTCAATAAGTGAAAACATACAAACAGAAATATAGTAAAACTAGCGTCTGATATGCGGAACCGCATGAGCATCCATATGAATAATCCTAGATAAGTCTATGGGCAAATCACGGAACGATAAGAATCGACGGCTGGAACGAGAAGTGCAAGCCCAATTGGCCAAAAAGTCAGTTGCAGACGTAGTCTCACGATACACATGCCGAACCACAACCGAATGAGAGGACACCAAAAATCGAACTCGACGCAAGGACAAAGCATGATCCCATCTGATAGAATTGTCCGAGAGGACCCAGGAAACCACAGTAATCGAGTCAGACTCTACCTCCATAACATAATAATCTAGCTGGACCGCTAGCTCCAAACCCTCACAAACGATCATAAGCTCTGCATAAAAGATCGGATGATGGCCAAGAAAAGAGCCAAACCCTACCAAAAACATACTCTGATGATCCCGAAGAACACTCCATGCCTCGGACAACCCAGGATTACCCATCGAACACTCATCAACAGTCAGCTTGACCGCACCAAGAGGCGGTCGCGTCCAAACGACAACTCGAATAGGGATTTATAGTGTTTTTATTTGTTATTTTTTGTTTGATTTAAGTTATTTTTATTTGTGATTTTATAATGTTATTGTATGTTATGTTGAATTGTTACTTATTTAATTTTTGAATTTTGATTGAATTTTTTTATTTTTAATTAAATTTTAATTGTTGAATTTTATTTGTTAAACTTGATTTTTTTGTGGATTCGGATATCCGGAATATCCGCCCGCAATCCGTGTGGATATTATCCGCATTCGGATCGGCACAAAAAAAATGCGGATCCGAATGCGGATCTGGATGTAAAAATATTAATCCAGATCCGGATGTAGGTATATCTGGATCCGGATCCAGATTTTGCCATCCCTACTCTCATTCCTCATTCTCAAATTTGGATAGGTCCCACGATTTCGATTATGATTTATGTATATATTTTGCGAAGTAAACAATATCAATAATTTCGATTCTAGATTCTGATTCCCTAATATGAAAAATAAACACACCTTTAATCCTATGATAAGACGAGAATATAGGAAAATAGAATTTCTACTTTTATGTCTATTTTGAATAAATGGGAGTAAAAAACTCTATAAAATTTTGTCATTTTTTAAAATAATGAATAATAAACGCAATCATTTAAATTTTCTTTTAAATAAAAGCATAATTTTATAGAAAAAAAAATATATGAACAATAATAATTACATTATGAATATTTCATCATGATTATTTTTAACATAGATTCTCATTATACATTGATTATAGAGCGTTACTTGGGAGGGACAATTTAAGAACACCTTTGGTGCTCTAGAATAGCGGCGGATCCACCATGTGACCAGTGGGGGGTTCACGCTTGACAAAAAAATAAATCTAAGAATAAAAATAATATTTTTAGTTCGTAATTAACTTCCGTTAAATCTATTAAAATAGGTCCTATAAATTTATAAATCCATAAAATATAACTTTTAACTTTAAAATTTATAAAGTCTACATTTTAATTAAAAATAATAACAGCTCATCACTTAAAATATTTTTCTATTCCAAAAAATAAGATTAATTCTTCCAATTTTTATAATAATAGTAGAATGAACATTTTCAATAGTAAAATTTTTTAATAATCATCTTTGGAATCGAATGAGATAAATGATAATTTAATTGTTTATGTAGGAAATGTTACATTTAATAATAGCGATAATGAGTTTATTGCATAACATCTTCAAAATATAAAAATGTGTGGAAAATAATTATAAATGTATTAGTAAATATTTTATATATTTAGAGTTTTAATTTTTAAATTTTGTTATTATCTAATTTAGCTCCCGATAAGTTATTTTTTATTTTTTTGATCCGCCGCTACTCTAAGGCACCACATTTCTCAATATTCACTCGTTGATTGACAAAATATTTCAAGTGTTTAATAAAAATCTGTAAAGAAACACTACAGATTTGAATGAATATAAATAAACTAAGGCGACGTTATATCATTATCACATGTGTTATAAATATATTTCTTTGAAAGAAATGAAATGATGCAACAAAGATACAACATATTCACGTCAGTTTGTATCCACAGAATTTGTATCTTTAGAAATTATTGTAAAATTTTATTTGTGTTTTTTTTTTTTTCCATATCTTGTACCTCATTTCGTCTTTCCCATTCAAACATTAACTACAAGAATATTTCTTAGAAAGCCCAGTTTTCCCAACCATACACTGTTGATAACATTTTCAGATATACTATTAGCACATCTCCAAATACCTTTTAAAGCCCCGTTAAGCACCTTACAACTTTAACCTTCATTAAAATTTTCTTAAAACTTTGTAAAAGGACAATTTCTCATCAAAACCCACTCAAAAATCAATTAAAAAAATTTAAATTTTTATGAAATTTATAAATTTATCATTATGAAGGAGTTCTTTAATGATTAGTTCAATAAATTTAATATCCTCAATCTCATTATTATTTTCCTCTTTTTCACGCAGTTGTTTAAATATATTGAATATATTAAATTTTAACTTTATATTTCTAAATGATGAATTCATAACTTTATTTCTACAATTAATTAAAATATTAAATAATATATAATATTTTGGGCTTTGTGAAAATTAAAATAAAAAAAAAAAGGTTATTAAGTCATTAATGGTATGACAATATTATAATATTAATTCATATGATTAATATTTTTTTCAAATATTAATAAAATTTAAAATATTAAATCAGATCAGTATTTTATTTAATTATCTCCGGTAAAATTGATGGTTTGATAAATTGTAATAACATGTTTTAGTGCTCTGATCTTGGAGCTCGACGGCTTCACACTCTAGAATGTTGCAATAGAAGCTATCTAGTACTTTAACTGTTTCTAAAATTTTATTAGTGTAACCAACAACATCAAATAGTGAAAAAGCCACTATAATTACTGGCATCACCTCTAAAATTTCAGTTTCCTTGCACAAGCTAGTACTGATCATGAGCAAGGATTTTAGATTTTTGGCAGCATTTTGGATTTTAGAGCAATGTTTTGTCATTGTCTAGATTGCAAATGCCAATCCTTTCAATGCTTTCACAGCTTCGAAACTCATATTCAGGCATGACATATGAGAGTTTATTGCTTTAAAAGTTGGGAAAAAAAAAATATTGGCTATGAAGAAGAAGAAACAAAATAATGAAGAGCATGGTTTATGATAATAGGTTTCATTAAGGTTAATTTTGTCGTCAATGGAAGTGTGAAAAACATTTTGCAATATTTTCAAATGGGTGAGGCTATGAAAATACTCTACGGACTAAATAATTTTATTACTAAAATGATCATAAGTAAAATTACTAAAAAAAAAAGATAGATAATTACTTAATGTGACTCACTATTTGCACTCAAAAAAAAAAAAATCAACCTCTCTTCTTGTATTAACTTGACTTTTATCTTTTTGAACTGTTGGTAATTAAATGGCTAACTTGTATTATTGTATTTGTAATTCAAGAGCAGATTGAGATAGCAACATTTTTCAACAGACTTCATTTGTCATAGCATCTTGCATAGAAGATTATTACTTTTCATCCAGTGGTGCACTTTCAAGTGAGATATATATAGGAGAAGAATGAGTTCTACAATTAAATTAACTTTCAATTCGTCAAAGATGTCGAGGATATGGGTTTCTAAAACTGAATCTAGAATATAAATTATAAAAAAGAAAAAAGTATAGAGAATAAGAAAGTAGAAGATGAATAATAGTGGGTTTAAATAGTAAAATATGGTGAAATAATTAAGGTACTTAGTAGTGTTAGTTTTGGGATATAGATTGGTTAATTGAGCAACATTTTAAAACAAAAATTTTAATGGCGGGGATATTAAATAAATGGGTGTTAAGAATAATTTGATTGCTTCAAATAAGCCCATTTTTTTTTATAAATATTTTAATAATATAAAAAAGAATAGGGATTACAAGTGGTAATTGGAGGGGCCTTAATAGTTCAACTCTAACATTTTTTTATTTTTTATTTTTTTGATTCATAAACATTTGTTTATTAAATTAATCTCTGATCTCCAAAAATTAGTCAAACATACGCATGCTCCCTAATTTTAGAAATAGATACATAGCCTCTTATTTGATTGTTATATCCTTTTGACAATTGTAACTCAAAGAATTAAATTTAAAATTTTATCATAAATACTGTTACAATATTAGAAGCAATGAGAATTGAGAAGGGTAATTAATGATTTATGAAAAGAAATTTAACTATATGATAAAAGCTTCACAATAATGTTGCGGATCTTAATATTTGAGTTCCAACTCATCTATTACATGATAAATTTTATATATTATAAAATTACTTAATCATCACCAAATTAATTATTAGAATTTAATTTTTGACTTAGATGTTAGCATTATTCAAAATTTTATTAAAGACGCTTAAGATTGAGATTTGTGGATAAAAAAAAAAAAAAATTGGGATTTGACATGATAAAATATGGGCTTCACAAAAGTGAGGCCCATCCTGACAACGTAATCCAGTAAAAATTTTTTGTGGGCTCTGCAAAAGAAAAAG
Organism: Murraya koenigii; assembly: GCA_025617385.1. Taxonomy (NCBI): domain Eukaryota; kingdom Viridiplantae; phylum Streptophyta; class Magnoliopsida; order Sapindales; family Rutaceae; genus Murraya; species Murraya koenigii. The sequence goes on from CM046819.1 coordinate 11,738,430, forward strand.
CACGCTTCACTCAGAGTTGCCAGACCTAGCGGCCATGGTCGTGTATTCCTGGTGGTAGAGTTTTCACCAGAGATAAAAATTATATAATGCTCTCTATTGATTCAGTAGATTGTACTAAATGTACAAATGCACAATTATTTTTTAAGAGTAATGATATATATCACAAATGACTTGTTTATTAATCATGTTAATTATTCTAAATATTAATTTGATTCGTTATTAATTTTGTCACTCATTTAATATATTTTTTAAGCAATTACCTGTATATCATGTTCTTAATATATTTTGTAAAATATTTGTAATTCTACCTGCTCAACACTTTAATAATATTTTATTAAAATATTACTAAATAACTTTAAAAAAATGAAAATATAGCATAGAAACATACTAATATTTGATTTTACAAAGTTCTAACACGTTATGATTAATTGAATAGTTAATTGTGAAGTAAGCAAGTTCACATATCAAGAACTTTAAAATCAAACTCAGACACAATTAGAAATATACAAAAGTTTTGGAAAAATCACTATGTATTATTGTAATCAATATAAAAATATTTAATAAAACATTGAGCTAGTAAGCCGAGTTACATATTAAAGTGTCAAGTTTCATTAGCAAAATTGCTTGCAGCTTGTCTACCCATACATTTGCAAAATTCTCAAGTGTAGATACTTTTATTTTTCTTAATAATATGTTTACACTGACCTTATTAAATCATATAACTTAATAACATATTCATACAAAAAAATAAAATAAGGGATGTTCACATGAAAAAATAAAATAAAGGTACTTGTATAAAAAAAAACTCTATATATATAAATAATAGATGAATCATTTGCTTTGCATTTCTATTTCTAATGGTTTATGTATGAACATTTGAGCAAATTTTAGTGATCCTAATCCTTAAAATAATTAATTACGATGATCATGCAGAATAATTGATTCAATCTAGTACTTAAAGCCAGCTAATTTTTTAGTTTTAGTGGTTTAAAAGATCAATAGAAACAATGAGCAATGCTCTATTAAATATAGTTAGAAGACTATTGCATTAACAATTTCAAAAGATTATAACAAGAAGACTGCGTTTACTAGCCAATGATAAGTAATTTGATATTGAATAAAATTTCATTACAATTGTGCCAACCCATTGATGATTTTTAATTATAATAACATTTAATTTTAAAAACATTGTAGTCTATGGACATAGATATACATATGTACAACTTGTTTATCCCCTCATTTATGTGGTAGGCTACAAAAGTACAAACTTGCAAGTAGCCACAGGTGTCTTATTAAAGAAAAACATGTGATCCTCTGCATCCCATATCATCTCAATTCTCAACCACTCCCATCACAATCCTCTGCCGCGTGTTACATGCATGAAAATTAATCACATGCCACGATCACATTATTATCCTTCTGCATCAAATCTGCCGCCGCCACTCGTTTTAACGAGAACGTCCCACAGCCGTTCGATCTCTCCAAAAACATCATTAGTGGGTAGCCGGAACCTGCAACAAGGACACGTGTTCCTCTGCTTGAGCCAAGGCAAAATACACAGCCAATGAAACAAATGCTCGCATGGTAACTCACACACGTCCCTCCCTTCCCCCATTTCCTCTTTGCATATAGCACAACACTGATCGCCAGCGGCACCGGCGACCGACGGAAGCCCCACCACTGCAGCCACCGCCGCCGCCACATCTCTTCCTTCCTTCTCCCCACCACCACCTCCTCCCATTACGTTAACAAACCTCCTACACCTCGTCACCATCTCAACGTAGGGCAACAAAACGGCCCCTTCGTAAGCACCGCCGATAATGCCCGAGAGAGACAAAGCGCTTCTGCAAAAGTGCTTCCCCAAGACCACAGGCCATTTCGCCTGCGGGGCCGCCGAAAGCGCTTCTGGGTCCTGTTGGTGGACCTCACAGAGCAAGAGGAGAAGCAAAACGGCGTCGTGATCGCGTTTCTTGATTTGATAAGTCGACGAATGAGGAAGAGGCGTTTGGTGAACGTACTGGGTGAAGAGTTGGAGGGAGAAGAGGAGGTGGCGAGCGATGAGGAGGGTTTTGCTCGGGAGGGAGAGAGAGTGGAGGTGGTGGAGGGTGAGGGAGAAGAGGATTGGGGAGGAGATGACGGCGGAGATACGCCGGTGCTGGTTGTCGGAGAGTGATAGAACGGTGTGTGTGAGATCTTTAAGTTTATTTGGGGTGAGAGTGCAGAGTGCTGAGATGATGATAGTTTCTTCTTCCATGATATGGGATCGTGTGCTTTGTTTGCTCTTCGAGCGTGGGAGATTTGAGAACGTGGCTTTTTATGTGGGATTATCATTATTATTATTTTTTTTATTAACTAATTTGCTCATGATTGCTTATTATTGTAATGACCATATAATTCTATTATTCTATAAAACTTTTATTTGTATGGCACTGGATCGACTCTCAGATATTCTATAGTTTGACATCTACTGGTGCCAAAATTATTAGAATACAATACTTTGGATACCATAATCAAACTCCAGTGACCGTCATTATTGGATTATATTTTTAATTGTTAAAAAAATTCTCCTATTTTAACTCTTATTATGTGGGGTTATTGTTATTTGCTTGAGAATAGTAGGAGATAATTACCCATTACAGTACTCCTTGGAATATCGCAATTAATCTTACAAACAAGTCGTCAATTTAGGTGGTTATGATCACTACAATCCTATAAATTTGCTTTTATTATTTGAAGTGGAGGCAAACGTAATCCCAATCAGGTCAATTTCATCAAAGAAAAATTATATATAAACGCTATTGCTTTGGCATTCACTACGTTCAACAACACATTTTTAATTCTAAAAATTGAATTCTTGAATGTTCTGACAGTGCCTAGCTCATGGTTGAAAAGTGAAAAAATTTCATTTGCAATGGTACTTTATCATCTTCTTCTTTTAAAATATGACAAACAAAATAAATTAAATACAATTATTCGAATAATCAGTTGTGTCATATCGAGTTCACATGTTAGAACTCTATATTAAACCTGACATAATTAATAAATATGTGGCAATAAAACGAACAGAAAAAATAATTGTATTTTCTTTTAATTAACTCAAATCTATTAAATGGTGTCGTGTTTGTAAATGAAGGGTTGAGTCACAGATACAATGTACATAAAAACTAATGTAGGCAATTGACCCAGCTCAATATAAAAATTACCGTTTTCATATATTAACTTTTTAGAAAATTTTGTTTGAATGGTGATAAATTTATATAAAAAAAATTGATATTGAAATTAATTTTATAAATTTTTAATTTTTAATATAATTTTACCTCTAATAAATTAAGTTTCTAGATCCGTCGTGCTCAAATTATATCGCATTAGGAAGGAGTGTTTGTCCAGAAGCATGTGTCCAGTTCAAACAAGTTTGACACACTTCATTTCTTTTTATTATCTCTAATAAGCATTGCCTTAATCAAGAAAAAGAAAACAAGCACAACAGAGAAAAAGAAACATTTGGCCCATCCATGGCTCTTTTCTCTTGTCCCCTATAACCTAAATTATTGGTAACACTGCAAATCTGAGTGGAATTTAGCAACTGTGTCACCCTTCACACTAACATGCACCGCCTTCATCTCGATTTGTATGTTAAAAAAGTTGTGATTCCACATAGTAAAAATGAGCCCATAGACCATTCTGTCCATTCTTTACTGACAATTTTGGCAAATTTATGAAGGGCATTATGGTGATAGGTGAAACAGGGCATATAAAAGGGGGCACATGATGGTGGTGGTGATGATTTTGTAACAGCCAAATTACAGTCAGACTTAGGCCAACCAAAGAAAGATAATTAATAAACTATGGCCTATTTGGGCAGTATGGCCCAAAATTATGACATTGGATGCTTTATCTACAAGCAAAGATTACCCACGAGAACAAAAGAAAGAGAGATAAAGGCATCTAAAAGCAAAGAGCTAAAGATGAACCTGTTAAATGGGTATTCTTCATGTTCAAGTGATGATTAAAAGCTAAAACACTGTTGAAAGCACTGTACTCTTCTCCGAGATTGTAACTATGCCTATGTTCATTATGATTGGTGTCTATATCGACTCATTTTCTCCAGAAAAATGTCGACATTTCTTTAGAATGGGATCCAAAGTGCACTTTGCCTTTTTCATTGAACTCCTAAGGCATCGACAAAAACTGATTAAAAAGTTACAAAAACTGATTAAAAAGTTAATGTACACTGTTTCTTACCTTCCTTTTGCCTTGTTGCTTAATTTAATCCAAAGCAAAAGGCAATCTAGACTTGCTAATCAGCAGCCAGCCGGCTCAAATCTCTTCAACATGTGGGAAGCTTAACAACTGACTCGCAAAAATATTATGTGGAAACATATGAACAGCCGCTCTAGCTCATTTTTCTTCCAAATTGAATCCTCTCAGTTGAAAACAATAAATAGGTTAAATTACAAGGTATGGTTGCTTCAGTAATGCTCTTAACAGAAGTAAAAGCTGCTGTGTCAGGCATTTAAGCACCGTGACCAGATTGATCAAACTATCTACTCCAATGAATAGATCTCTGTAATGCTTATAAGTATCTCGACGCTATTTTTGACTTGCTGGGCATCTCTCAAAGCTTCACAGGTAAAGGTAGCTTTAGAAAGCTCCTTGAACATTGGATTACCCAGCTCACTCACAAGTTATTGTGATTCTGATACTCAGGGTTTTGGTTTCAAACATAAGTGCTCTCCTCCTCGACCTTATCCTGTAAAACATAACCTTCTTCTCTCATTAACCCAAGCAACCTTTCCAATATTAAATATATCTGTTCACTTTTATCACTTGATGTGTCCTTTGCAACGAAGCTTTGTAATCCTCCACTGCATTCAATCCAACTACGGCCTGGGATTTTTGCCAGACCAATTTCCTTCATTTTTTCTCTGACCATCTCGGCTTCATCCCATCTTCCCGCTTGTGAATATAAATTTGCCATGACAATATAATTTCCAGTGTTTTCAGGCTCAATCTCAAACAGATGGTCACAAACGAACTTCCCGAGTTCAACATCACCCGAAATTGAAGCCCCATAAAGCAATGCACCCCAAACCTTAGCACTTGGTTTGACTGGCATTTTAGATACAAATTCTGTTGCTTCAGATAGCCTTCTGGCTCTACTTAGAACTCCTACCATGCAAGCATAATGCTCCACTGAGGGCTGAATGGCATATTGCCCAGACATGGCATTGAAGATGTCCCAAGCTTTATCCACCAACCCTGTATGAGCACAAGCTGACAACACTGCTGTAAATGTAACTGGATCTGGCTGAATTCCATTGTTCAGCATCTCATTAAAAAGACTAAGTGCATTATTGGCATCCCCATAGGCAGCATAGGCTGAGATTATTGCCGTCCAAATAATCAAGCTCCGACCTTTGAACTGATCAAAAACCCGTTGTGCTCCATGAAGAAACCCTGTCTTTGAATAAGTATCAATAATGGCAGTTGCAACGTATATATTACGATCATATATATTTTTAACCGAATAGCCATGTATTTCTTTCCCTCCTTTTAGGTTTGAGAAATGGGAAAACATTGAAAAAATGCTCGAAATTGTCACTGCATTTGGTCTTAAACCAAAAGCCTGCATTTCTCTAACCAAATCCAAAACTCCCTCATGGCGGTTATTCTGAACAAGACCTGAAATCACAGCATTCCATGTACTCAATCCCGGTCGTTTCATTACTTGAAACAGATCCATGGCTTTCTCAACAAACCCATGAACCATGTAACCAGAAATAATTGCGCTGTAAGAAACTTCATCCTTATCACTCATCTCATCAAGCAATGCTCTTGCATAATCCAAACTACCACATTTTGCGTACATTCCAATCAAAGCATTACAAATCCAAAGGTCCATTTTAATATGACTCTCGATGACAAAGTTATGGACTTCCATTCCGAAAACAATATCATTAGATTGCCCACAAGCCTGCAAAACACTAACGACTGTCACCCCATCTGGTCTCATCACCGGTGAATTTCTCAACATCTCTCTAAACAATGCTTTACACTCTTTGTAAAACCCTCCTTGGGAATACCCAGCAATCATCGAATTCCAAGACACAATATCTCTGTTCGACATTCCATCAAACAACGCCCTCGCGGAAGCAACGTCATCGCATCTCGAATAAAATGTAATCAAACCATTAACAAGAAACAAACTTGAATCAAGCCCACATCGCAAAATATAAGAATGAACCTCCTTAGCCAATCTTGAGTCACGAAACAAACCAGTCAATGCCTTCAAAACACAAGTAATCGTAAAGTTATCAGGCTTCAAATCCTCTGAATAGGACGACGCCAAAGACGAAAACAACCTTAACGTATCAGTGTACATGTCGTGAATAGAGTAAGCGATAAGCATGGCGTTGTATGAGAAGATGCTTTTGCTTGTAATTTTATCGAACACGTAGTGGGCTTGAATGAGACTGTTAGATTTCGAGTAGAAATTGATGAGTTTCGATGCGAGGAAATTGTCGGGTGCGACGGAATAGAAGATGAGGCGCGCGTGGAGTTGCTTGGCTTGGCGAGGAAGGCGCTGGTCGGTGAAATGTTGGATGAGTTGGCCGTACGCTCCACAGTCGAGAGTCTGGAGAGCTCGCTGAATTTGGCCATTGATGGGGCGCAGATTTTGAATGTTTAATGACAGTGAGTTCGCGCGCGTCATTTACTTGGTTTCCTGCCAAGCCAAATTCACTAATTTGCTTGGTGGTTCTTTCTAATAAGGGCCCATGGATATACATTCAAACGGCACCGTTTAGGGAATGGCATGCCGCACAACTCATTATGTAAACCGTGCCACGTCACGAAGAATTTGCACATACGACTCCATAACACTTTAATGACATATATTTGAGTGAGAAATTGAAATTGCTAAAATTATGACAAGCCACTAGTGAAAATATATAAATACCCTTTTTATTAATTTCATCAAACTTCTGTAATTCTATCAAAATTCAAGTATAAAGTCAACAGGTCGAGAGGTGAAAATTTTTCAGATACATAATTTTAAGCACAAAAAATAGAAATAAAAAATGTTAACACGAATCTCATTAAAAAAAAATATGCATAATTCAATATACATTGAACCTGAAAACTACTAATTCATAGAACAATAAGTGACCCAACGAAGAATGGATTGACACTAGAATTTTGTATATTGATGTGGTCGGGCTGCAAGGAGGCTAAACTTTAAACACTTCTTTGTACTAGCAAGGTTTTGATCCCAAACTGGTGTGAGCTATTTGCAAAATAATAGAATAATAAGGGTGACTTATTGTTATTAGCGAAAACTCTCCAATGTTTAAGTAACAGATTAAGAATCGCAATGATAATAATTTAGAGAAAAAAAGAGAGAGATAAAATTTCTAATTTTGTTCTTAGTGTTATTCTTAAAGTAAAATATTTACCTTATCATTGATGACCCTTTTTTTATAGGGAGACCTCATTGAATACATATCGTATTTGAAACTCTTTAAAGAGACGACACGTGTATTAAGTCACGTACAATTTCAATCAAAGAATGTTATCATAATTATTGTCATGTTAGGTTTAGTCTACTGACATTATGTTTGTTGATAAAATCTTAGCGTTTGTCTCAAATTTGTTGAAAGATTTAATTTGAATCATTTTCATAAAAAAGAAGGGTAATTTTTTCTTTACCCTACCAAATTGTCACAACCATACATACAATAATCCTTAAAGTTTTTATCATATTTGTGTAAAAGATGGGGATATTTCCATCTTACTATCTGTCACATTATTTTTAATAAATGCAAATTAACAATAAAATTTTTACAATCAATTAAATCTTTCTTATAACTTTATTGTTACTTTAGGTTTCTTTGACCATGTTTGACTATTCAAGTTGTTTTAACATAAGTTTTATTTTATTATCTTACCCTTAATTATGACATAACATGAACAAATTTTATGACTTATAACCTATCATTTTTAAATAAAATCTAATAATTTTCAACATCATATATGTCAATTACATAAATTTGATATTAATAATCACACTAATAAAGTAGCATTGACACATCATTTAGAAATATGAAATTTTTTATAAAAATTAAAGTTAAAAGTAATTTTTTTGGTATTTTTACCTTATAACGATAAAATAATCAATTTAAACTTAAGTTAAAGTAATCTTGATAATTAAATATAGGGTGGAGCTATTTGAATCCATCAAATTACTCACTACTAAACTCACTTTTGAAAATAACTTTTAATAATTAAAATACCCTTAAATTAAATTACAATTACGGACACTAAGATATAGAAAAAAAAGAAAAAGAAAAAAAAATTTTGTTCCTATCTTTACATTCAACATATTTTTGTTAAACCCTAATAAGCTTGAGGCGTGACTCTTCTTTTGAGCCACTTATATTATACAATACATAAAATCTCCTCTAATTAGTATTGTCTAAGTGCCTTCTGTATTTTTTTTTTTTTTTAATTTTTGTGAAGTACTTGGCTGAAAATGAAAGACCTTGCTTTTTTTTTTTAATTATTATTAACATTAGAAAGTATATATTTAATAAAAGTTAAAATTATTTTTTTTTTACCTATAGTATTAATTAATGTGCTCATAATTCATATTTTATCTTAATGCTATCCAAATGTAATTTTATTTTAATTATAATTTATTACGTTAATTATTATATTTTGTTATTGTACGTATATTTTGATAATAAAAAATAATTGGAGCTGAAAACAGAAGATAAAGAAGATGGGCAAATTACATTATTGAAACTGTTTGGAATTAATATATATATATATATATATATATATATATTATATTTACAATAAATAAAATAAAATAAAAAGAAAGTCAAAATTAGAGAGGTCTAAGTGTTTGACAGTAAATGAATGTTAAAGAATTTTTTTAAGAGTTAGTGTCAAGTTTTTAAGTCATGTGAAGAATGATTTAGTAATACATATTTAAATAAATAAATGACAAAGATTTAATTAGTGATAACCAAATAAAGAATTCAAAATTTGTGTAATTCAAAGAAAGAGAACAAAAATAACTTACTATGAATTTCAAAATCAAAATATAATATAAATTAGACTATTAAGATGCGTTTTAAAAGTAGTGACTTTAACTTACTTGAGTATTTAGATAATTTAAATTCTTGATTTTTACCTTTGACCTTAACTTAGTAAATTAACCATTCATAGAAAATTGAAAACAAGGGAATAATAAAATACAGGGATAAAGTATATGATGTGCAACAACTATATTGGTGAGTCGATATTATGTCTAAATATCATATAGATTTAAAGTAAATATATATGTATATATATTAATAAAAAATAAAACTAATTGATGCAAAATAAAAAATTATAAATATATATTTAAAAATAAAATTACTTTAACTTATTTTGAGAGAACATTAATTCTATAATTTAAATATTTAAATTTATTTTTCACCTTATTTTAGTAAATTACCTCTTCATATTGAAAAGAAAATACTTATTTTATTTAACAAACTTTTGAAATATATTACAAAAAAATTAAAAATCAAAGAAAAAAGTTGAAAAAAAAAGAAAAAAGAAAAAAGAAAATTTCAGAGCTTTCTCTTTTTCTCTCCTGCCACGAGCACTCAGCTTCTGCGTCTGCACCCTAACTCCTCAGCTCGCCTCCCCACTCCCCCCGCCCCCTCCTTTTGTTATTTTTTTATTATAAAATTATATATATTTCAACAATGGCGCCAGCCACATTTTACTTTTTTATTTTATGATATATATAATATATATTTTAATTTCAAACAACTCTAATAATATAATTCGCTCATCTTCTTTGTCTTTTGTTTTCGATTCATTTTCATTCTAAAAATATACATACAATAACAAAATATAATGATTAAGATAAAAATCAACATAATAAAATATAATTTACATAAAATTATATTTTGGAAGCATTAAGATAAAATATGAGTTATGAACACATTAATTAACACTATAAGTAAAAAAAAATAAAAATTTTAACTTTAATTAAATATATATTTTTTAGTGTTAATCACATGTGACATAAAAGTAACTGGTAAATAAAATAAAAATAATAAATAAAATAAACTTTAAACACAATTGATAGAAAATTAATTCCATAATTTGAATATTTGAATTTTACCTTTCACCTTAGATTAGTAAATTAGTTATTCATATTGAAAAGAAAAATACTTATTTTATTTGACAAACTTCTGAAATATATTACAAGAAAATTAAAAACAAAAAAATAATTTCATGTAAATTATATTCTATGTTAATTTCTTAAGCACAAAGGAAGGTTTGGTGATATCCTGGATAATGAGTAAATGATAAATAATTAAAGTAAAGAAATTTGAGAGAATTTATTTATTTGATAATTTAGATGACAGACGAACAACTGTTAACTTATATGTAAATTTTGTAAATCTCAATTTATTATGACGTTTTAATTGATAGGGTTTAGCAATAAATTGGTTGTGGAATGTGATTAACACTAAAAAAAATATATTTAATAAAAGTTGAAATTATTATTTTTACTTATAGTGTTAATTAATGTGCTCATAACTCTTTTAAGCTTATTCTACAGTCATTCATGTATAATCTTTTATATGTCTTCTTTTATTATTTATGTTTTTTTCCGTCTTTCTACATGCGTATCTTTAAATTATAAAACATTAAGGATAATGTTTAAATTATATTGGGGATTGGAAATTGTTGAGTTAAATTGTAAATACATGTGTTTGTTTATTTTTCTTTAAAAAAAATTCCTAAAACAACAAATTTTATTATATTATTTAAGATGATTGTGTAAAGAGTCATTATTTTTTAGACATATCTTAATAGTCCAGTTTATATGATGTTTTGATTTTGAAATTCATAATAAGTTGATTTTGTGCCATATTCTTTATATTACTCAAATTTGTAAATTCTCCATTTAGTTATCACTAATTAAATCTTTTTGTCATTCATTTATTTAAATATGTATTATTAAATTATTCTTTTCTCACACACACTATGACACATGCCAGTGTTTAATTTTTTACAATATTTAGGTCTTTTAATTTATTGGAAATAATATCTAAGGTAGTAGAAATTGTATATATTCTCAAAAAAGAAGAAGTACATATTATGTCATAGCTATATTGGAGTGTTGGTATAATGTCAAAATACTATATATATATATATAAAGAGATCTATATTTACAAATTAATATGACATAAAAGTAACTGATAAATAAAAATACAAATAATAAGTATGTAATAAATAAAATAAATTTGAAACTTGAATGAAAAATTAATTTTATAATTTAAATTCTTAAATTTCACATTTGATCTTATCTTAATAAATTAGTCACTCATATTAAAAAAATAATTATTTTATTTAACGGACTTCTAAAATATATTATAAAAAAATTAAAAATTAAAAATAAAGAAAAAGAAAATGAAAGTTTTTTTCTCTTTTCTCGCACATTGCCTTGCTCTCTACTCGTCTCTTCTTATAGCCTTTGGTAACTTTCCTTTTTATTTTATTTTGTTATATTATTATAATATTATAATATATTAGTACCACCACTTTTGACAATTTCTTTATATATATAAAATATAGACTGATGTGATGTGCGAGAGAAGAATGGTTCTCCATGTAGTTACATTGCTTGCATTCCCTCTCTTGGAATTTATTTAATATATTTTGATATTATATCGATATTTTAATATAAGTGAGACATATTATATATTTTATTATTATATTTATTTATATAATGATTAGTTAAAAATAAAATAGCATAATAATTAACTAATAAATAAAATAAAAAATATAAATATAAGAGAATATTATAAAAATAATTTGAATGCTAATAATGGATCCCGTAACTATACATTTTAAACTATTAGTTTTTTTTATATAATTAATTTTTATTAAATAATTGACTATTAAATTTTAAAATTCTTTGTGGTTTGACTTCGGATTCAGAGCTTCATTCTTCCTTGAAAAATAAAGAATTAACTAGTAAAAGAATTTAAAACAGTTAATTAACTAGTAAAATTAATAACTAATCATTATTATTACTTAGTAGTAAATCAAATACTTTGAATTATTACTTAGGAGTAAATCAAATACTTTGAATTACTCAAAAATGTCTAAGCTTCATTATTCTCCGACAACGTTCCTAAAAACTTGACGCGACTTAAAAGTATCTGATTTATTTCCAAGTGTAAGAGTATCTATTTACAATATAACCCGGTGAGTCCGGGGTTGAACCGCATAGAATTTATGAATTTAGTAGTAAATTACTTAATAAAAATTAATTGAGGAAAAATAGATTAACAATCTAAAAAGTGTTAAGGTCACATGATCACACTTTGTATTCAAATAATAGTCATAATTGTTAAAATATAGATTTTTACAATTATGATTTTAATGATTACAAATATGATTTTGAATTAATTAAAGCTTAATGTCTTTGGAATATTTTTAAAGTAAATAGAAAAAATTGAAAAACTCTAATTCTGTTTAAAACTCTAAAAAGAATTTATTTGAAACGTATAAAATGATTTTTGGGCTTTAAAATAGTTTTAGAAAAAAATTGAGGTAAAATTATAATTTTAAGAAAGTTGCACTGTAGCTACATTATTTGGCACTATAGCTAAACGGCTGGCTGACAATAGAGTTATCAAGCTGCCGATATGGTCCAGAGAGTATCTTATCTTGTTCGAAGGTAACGGCTAACTAACAATATTTTAGCAGGCTGTTGATAAGGTTTAAAAAGCAACTTACCTTGTTCAAAGATAGTGGCTAACTGATAAGAAGTTAGTAGGTCACCGTCTAGAGAGCAATACAATCTGATTGATGTTAACGGTAATCCGATAACATGTAAACTGTTAACCGAATATTTGAAAAATAGCCCAACGGTAACTAATTAAAAATTAAAATGGCGATCTGACAACAAGTTAATGGCAAATCGTTAATACTAAAAAAGTCAATAATGACTAGTTTTCAACTCCAGCTATAAAAGGATTCATTCAAATCCAAATGAGTATTGGACAAATACATATATCACTGAGCATGCCCCCAAGCGTGTGGTCGGGTTGGTCACCATGTTCGCTGTAGAGCCGTGGAAGCCCGGGTTCGATTCTTGGGGGTGGGAAGGGAGTTAAAAAATTGTATTTGGGCTTGCCCACCCCCCTTTCCTTTAAAAAAAAAGAAAAAAAAATATATCACTGAGCATTCAAGAGTTATCCAAGCTTAAGTTCCTATAATCATTTTGTTCACACTTTGAGTATTCATCTTGTATTTGATTATATAGTGTGAGTAAAGTTGTGTTATAACTTTTTTTATTGTAAACACAAAAATTGGGTAACTGTAAGTATTGAAGTACACTTGGGTTAAGAGATTGGGGGTTAATCTCTTATTGTAAAAGTTCATTAACACCTAAGAAGTTAAGTGTAGGCGTTGTTGAAGCCTTAGAGGCGCATTTAGTGAAATCCTCAAGCCCGGTGAGCTTGGAGGCGTGGACGTAGGCATGGTTAGTTGAACCATGTAAAAATCCTCGTGTTTGCATATCTCTTTCCCTTACTCTTTATATTTGCTGCACTTTAAGTTTGAATATTTCGAATTTAGTTGCCTTATTGAGAGTTAATTGAGTTTTAATTTAGCAATATTTTAGAATCTCAATTTACCCCTTCGGGTTGCTTAGTTAGTATCTCATTTGGTATCACAGTGAAGTGTTCTTGTTCTCGACTTAACCGTCTAAAGTTAAAGATATATAGCAACCTAATATGATTCTACATTTAGGGAGGGAAAATCTATAACTAAGCCACATTTCTTTGATGGTAATGACTACTCTTATTGAAAAACTAGGATAATAATTTACCTACGGGCCTTAGATTATGAAATTTAGGAGATTGTTAATGATAGACCATTTATACCTATTATTAAAATGAAAAAGGGGAAGATATTTCCAAGTCATCCAGCCAATAGAGTGAGGAAGAGAAAAAAAATTGTCTCTGAACTCTAAAGCCATGAATGCTTTATTTTGTGTACTTGATAAGAAAGAATTCCATCTAGTTATAAGAGTGCACATCAAATTTGGAACAAACTTGAAGTTGTCTATGAGGGAACAAATCAAGTTAAAGAGTCTAAAATTAATAGATAAGCTAGATAATATGAACTATTTTAAATGGAATAAAATGAAAGTGTCTATGCCATGTATACTAGATTTACAGACATTGTGAATATTTTATGAGCCTTAGGAAAAACTTTCTCAAATAGTAAAAAAGTTAAGAAAATCATTAGGTCACTTTCTACTGAATGGAAACTTAAAAGAACAGCAATAGAAGAAGATAAGAATTTAAATATCCTACATATTTATGATTTAATTAGCTCTCTTATTTCATATGAAGAAGACTTAGTAGCTGAAAAAGGCAATGGGGAAAAGAAGAAGAAGAGCATTGCTCTTAAAGCTTCAAAGCATGAAGGTGAAGAGGAAAGCAAGCTGGATGATAAGGAAATGGATATGCTGGCAAGAAGATTCAGAAAATACTACAAGTAAACAAATGAACAGGGGAAGTCCGAAACTACGAGAATCAAAAGGAAAAGAAAGAGCCTATCACTTGCTATGAATGCAAGAAGCCTGGATACATTTGGTGAGGAATCAAGTGGTAATGAAGAGCTTTAAGAAGTGTTAGACCTAGCTCTTATGAGAATTGGGGATGAATCATTTGATGAGCTTAATGAGGTAAATGATTCTCTTATTTATGATGAACTATATGATGCTTTGAAGGAATTACATGAAAATTGGATAAGAATAGGCAAGAAGAATGCATGTCTTAAAAAGAAAATGATAGAAATCACAAATGGGAATGAATCTTTAAATGTTAAAATTACATATATAGAATTGAAGAATAAATTATTGCATGATAAGATAGATTTGTCAAATGAAAAATCCAGTACATCTCATGATTATATAAAATCACATATAGATGATTTGATAAAGGAAAATGAGATACTCAAGAAAAGGACTAAAGAACTTAGTCATATTGTCTTAAAATTCACAAATGGGTAAAAGATATTAGATAACTTACTTGGTTCACAAAAATGTGTGTTTGACAAGGACGGTATTGGCTATAAGCTAATTTGAAATAAAAGTATTATAATAATCACTTTGTAAAGAGTATCCCTATTAAGGATCAAATTGTATGTCATTTTTGCAATCAAAATGGTTATGTGAAAGTAGATGTTATGTCAAGAAAAATGTACATTGTGGAAAATGTCAAGAAAAATGTATATTGTGGAATGAAATGTATTTGGGTTCTAAAAGGAATCATTACTAACACTTAAGGATCTAAAAAGGTTTGGTACCTAAGACTTGAGATTTCCTTTATATGGTTTGAAAAATAAGAAGAATAAATAGTTTTTAGACACTAGATGTTCAAGACATATGACAAGAAGCAATGCTTGGTTTTCAAGTTTTACTAAAATCGACAATAGTGGAGATGTTTTCTTTGAAGGCAATTCAAAAGGAAAGATTCTTGGAATTGGTAATGTTAGTAGTTGAAAATTTAAAACACAACTTGATTAGCATTAGTTAATTATGCGACAAATGTTATGAGGTTATCTTTGATAAAACTAGATGTATTATAGAGAATGCATGTGATAGTAAAATTATGTTTGTTAGAAATAGATGCGGTAATGTGTATACCATCAATATTTTTCTGCATTAAATGATGATGGTTGGTTATGACATAGAAAATTAGGACATGCAAACATTAATTTGATTTCAAAGATTTCCAAAAATGATCTAGTTAAAGGTCTTCCTAAAATTAGTTTTTAAAAGAATAAAGTTTGTGAGGCAAGTCAATTTGGTAAACAAATCAAAACCTCTTTTAAAAAAAAAAATTACATTTATACTTCAACACCAGTTCAACTTCTTCATATGGACTTATTTGGACCTTCTAAGTATGCTAGTTTGAATGGAATGTACTATACTTTTGTGATTATTAATAATTTTTCTAGATTCACATGGGTATTGTTTTTAGCCAACAAGGATGATATTTTTGATGCTTTGAAAGTATTCCATAAAAAGGTTCGAAATGAAAAGGATTGTAAAATTGTATGCATTAGAAGTGATCATAGAGGAGAATTTAAAAATTATGCATTTGAACGTTTTTGCAGTGAGTATGGTATTAAACATCAATTTTATTCATTAAGGACTCCACAACAAAATAGAGTTGTTGATAGAAAGAATAGGTCTATTAAAAAAAAGGCTAGGATTATGTTAAACAAAAATATTTTGCCTAAATATTTTTGGGCCGAAGCCGTCAACACTGCATGTTATGTTTAAATCGTATATTAATTAGACCTACCCTTAATAAGACTTCCTATAAACTTTGGAAAAATAGAAACTCAATACTAATTATTTCAAAGTTTTTAGATGCAAATATTTTATTTTAAACACAAAAGATAATCTTCGTAAGTTTGATCTAAAATCTGATGTTGGCATCTTTTTAGAATTCAAATTTAAGTAAAGCTTATGGAGCCTATAACAAAAGATTGTTGGTTGTGAAGGAATCTATGCATGTCACATTTGATGAATCTAATTCCTCATCTTCAGAGCAAGTTGTTGTTGATAATGATGCAGATGAAGAGTCACATAGAGAGCAACTAAAGGACAAGCAAAATGATGCCCCACCTGAAAATCATGATGAACAACAAGAGGAAACAAGTGCAGAATAAAATGAAGGTATTTATCAAACACTTCTTAAAGAGTGGAGGTATGTCTCTTCTCATCTAAAAGATTTAATTTTAGGTGATCCCTCTAGAGAAATTGCTACTAGGTTATCATTTAGGAACATATAGGAATATAATGCATTCATTCCTCAAATTGAACCAAAATCCTTTTCGGATGCTGAAAACAATGAATATTGGATTATGGCTATAGAAGAAGAGTTAAATTAATTTGAGAGAAATAATATATGAGAAGTAATTCTAAATCAGAATACCAATCTGTCATTGGTACTAAATGAATATTTAGGAATAAGATGGATAAAACGGGAGTGGTTGTAAGAAATAAAGTTAGATTAATAGCTCAAGATTACAACCAAGAAGAAGGAATTAATTTTGATGAAACATTTATACCTGTAGCTAAATTGGAGTCTGTTAGGATGTTATTAGTATTCGCATATTATAAAGATTTCATCTTATATCAAATGGATGTTAAAATTGCATTTCTAAATGGCCATATTATGAAGGAAGTTTGTGTGAAACAACCTCCTGATTTTGAAAATGAAAAATTTTCAGATCATGTTTATAAGTTTACAAAAACTTTGTATGAATTGAAACAAGCATTTAGAGCATGGTATGATAGGCTTAAAAATTTCTTGCTAGAGAATGGTTTTTCAATGGGTAAAGCTGATACAACTTTCTTCATTAAGCTTAAGAACAAAAATATTCTTATTTTTCAAATTTATGTTGATGATATTATCTTTGGTTTTACTAATGAGCTGTTGTGTAAAGAATTAAAGTACTTCCTCGAACTACAAATAACATAAAATAAGGAAGGAATTTTCATAAATTGAGCTAAGTATGCGAAGGACTTACTTAAAAGTTTTAGTTATGAAAATGGATCAACAAAAAGCACTCCAATGAGCACAACTATCAAAGTAGACAAGGATGAAAAAGGTAAACAAGTTTATATCAAGACATATCGAAGTATGATCGGATCCTTGCTCTACTTAACTGCTAGTAGGCTTAATATTATGTTTAGTGTATGCTTGTGTGCTAGATTTCAATCATGTCATAAGGAGTCTCATTTAATGGATCAATAAAAAGCACTCCATTGAGCACAACTATCAAGCTAGACAAAGATGAAAAAGGTAAAAAAGTTGATATCAAGACATATTGAAGTATGATAGGATCATTGCTCTACTTAACTGTTAGTAGGCATAATATTATGTTTAACATATGTTTGTGTGCTAGATTTCAATCATGTCTTAAGGAGTCTCATTTAATGGCTGTTAAACAAATTTTTCGATATTTAATTGGCACAATTGATCTTAGTCTTTGGTATTCTAGAGGAATACATATAAATTTAGCATGTTATTTTGATACTGATTTTGCTCGGTATAAAGTTAATAGGGAAAACACTAGTAGTACATGCCATTTTCTAAGACACTCTTTAGTTTCTTGGTTTAGAAAGAAACAAAATTCAATTGCACTTTCTACTTTTGAGTCATAATATATTACAGCTAGAATTTGTTTTTGCACAAGCACTATGGATGAAATAAACACTTAGAAACTATGACATTAAGATAGATCATATTCCTATTAGATGTGACAACACCGATGCTATTAATTTATCAAAGAATCTAATTCAATACTCTAGAACGAAACACATAAAGGTTCAACATCATTTTCTAAGAGATCATGAATAAAAGGGAGATGCTGTGATTGAATTTGTTTCCATTGAAAATCAATTTACTGATATCTTTACAAAACCATTTAGTGAAGAGCAATTCAGAAATTTTAGGCGTGAACTTACAGTGATCAATATTACATATTAATATATTATTCTGTTTGATTTTTTGAATGTGTTTTACATGATTAATTGATTTTTGCATTCATAAATCATGCATCAAATAGTCATTAAGATATTCAAAGTTTCAGAAACGACTTTAGAGTAATTCATAATTTGGCCAAAAATTAAAATAATATGCGAAATCATTTCATAGGAGATCTTTGATGAGCATTCTGGAGTATAATGGCTCACCATTAACAAATAAACGGCTCGCCAATATTTGATTGACAATTTTTTTACTCTCTGGACCATAATGACTCGTCATTTTCGGGTTTTATCTGTATAATGACCTTCTTCTTCTTCTTCATTTTTCTTTGGTCCTTAACCATTTTTTTTGCACCTTTTGCTAACAGTTCATTCTCTCTCTAAGATCCATTATTTTTCTTATTTTTTCTTGCAAAATTGAGTTTTCTATACCCTTAAAATCTCTTGAATCTATATTTTTATGATTAAAACTCAATCATTTCTCAAATCACAAAATTTTCAATTTGAAACCCTAGAACTGGCGCGGCTTTCTTTTTCAAATTTCTCTAATTTTTCTTCCATTTTTGCTTAAATTGAGTTCATAAACACCTTTCTCTATTACTTTTCTATCTTTCTACTAATTTATTTTCTCATTTTCTCATTCACTTTCCAAATTCCCTAATTTGACCCTCAATGGCTAGTGGTTCTTTATTTATAAAAGGGAAGAGGGTCAAGCACTTTGCTGCACCAGACCTTGATTCAAGGTCAACTCCTGTGGACTTCACTCAACTGTATTTTTTCCTTGCTTATATGGCTCGAAGATTTAAAAGTTCTTTTATGGGTAAAACTGTTACTCCCTCATATTTTGTAGACATTAATAAATTTAAGGATATCATAATATATGGGTATAGTATTACAAGTCTCTTAAGACAATAGAAATTAACTTTAAGTATGAATGAGTCTGTTTACGAAAATCTTGTTAGAGTCTTCTATTTTAATATGGACAAAGTTACAAGGGTATATATTCTATTTCATTATACTGACCTACATAGAATTTTGGGGATTTTTTCTGATAGTTTAGACCTTTATACGGCTAGGAAGGAGTTAGAATTTGATAGATTTCATTATATAAGAGTTGTTAAAAATATATGTCGGTGTCGTGATCTTATGGACAATGTTTGTACTCTCTCCTTTATGTCACAACTACTACCCTTCCAAGTTAGGATCATCTATAGTATTTTGCATCACACGGTCACTCTTAGGCAGGGACATAGTGATGAGGTGACCCATCTTGATATAGGTCTATTAAATTCTCTAATCAGGGGCCGGGAGGTTAACCTTGGCTATATTATTACATGTCATATGCTAACTTCCCCTGGTGTCAGTAACCGGTCTCTTTCCTATGGAAGTATCATCACTCGGATTCTTCGTCACTTCCGCATTCCTCTCACTGAACTTATTCATGTTAATGTTAAGAAGTTAGGACGGGAAATAATTTCCGCAACTGGTTTTCAGAGGCGGGGAGATAGATGGATAAGGATTCCTTCTTCTAAGAATGAAGACACACTTATTGCTTTGGAGGATGACAAATTCTTCAACGACATCTATCCGAATGATCAGTTTCCTGACTTTCGCTTAGGTGCTCGACCTCGTGCCCCTAAGAGAGTTGGAGTGCGGTGGGATCGTGAGGAGAAGCAGGAGGAGCCTGCACATGAAGGAGACATTGATGACCAGCCTCCGGCTTCCGATAGTTTGTTGCAGCATATTAAGGGTCACGTTGACACTATTTCGAGCAGCAACAGCAAATCTAGTCTCAGTTTGAGGCATTTCCGATTCAGCAGCTTGAGTTTCAGTGACGCATCTTATCTGCTATAGGAGTTCCTCCATCCGAGTCATCATCATAGCTGCTTCCATAGATTTTATGTCTTCTTTATATATCTCCTTATATGTATTTCGCACATATATAATTACTTGCATATATTTATTATTATGGTATTTTTTGGATCACATGATATTGATTATTTAGTTCATATAGATGCTTTTTTATTTTTATGGATTCATATTGTTCATGTGAGTGCTTGGTTATGTTTATAGATTCATGTGGATGATTGGTTTTGGATGTTTCTTTCTTTATGGATTGGTGTATGTATTTGCTAAAATTATCTATTGATATGACTGGGAGTTGAGATGTTTTTTTAACCTATATTGGAAGTGTTCTTAGCAGGTTTCACAATTTTAGTTTACTTAATTTTCTAGAGAAACTCTGTCGAAATTGTTCCAAATATTTTCTATATTTTTAATTTCTTTTTTATGATAAAGGGGGAGAAGTATTATGCAAGAAAGTGTGAATTTAAGTACGTAATTATACTTATGTCTTTCAAATTTTTTAAAAGCAATATATGGCTTTAAAAATTTCTTAAAAACAAATGTGTTATTTAGAGGGAGTTTAAATCTTTCAATAATATTTTTCAAAAACATTTCTTGAGGATTTGTCATTATAAAAAGGGTGACTATTAACATATAAATTTTCACAATTATGATTTTAATGATTACAAATATGTTTTTGAATTAATTAAAGCTTAATGTCTTTGGAATATTTTTAGAGAGTAAATTGAAAACTTTGAAAACCTCTAATTCTGTTTAAAACTCTAAAAAGAACTTATTTGAAAATGTATAAAATGATTTTTAGGCTTTAAATTAGTTTTGAAAAAGAATTGAGGTAAAATTATAATTTTAAGAAAGTTGCATTGTAGCGATATTATTTAGTACTGTAGCTAAACGGCTAGCCGACAAAAGAGTTACCAGGCTGTCGATAAGGCCCAGAAAGCATCTTATCTTATTCAAAGATAATGACTAATCGATAACATGTAAGCAGGCTGCCGATAAGGTCCAGTAAGCAACATACTTTATTTAAAGATAATGGCTAACCGAAAACAAGTTAGTAGGTCACCGTTAAGTTCCAGAGAACATGATATCTTGTTCAACAAAAAAGGCTAACTAACAATAAGTTAGCAGGGCCCTGTTAAGGTTCAAAGAGCAACACAATTTGGTTGATGTTAACAGCAATCCGATAACATGTAAACGGCTAACTGATAGATTAACGGTGAATAGACAATTTCTAAACGGCTAACCGGCTGTTTGACAGATAACCCAACGATAACTTGTTCAAATTCAAAATGGTGATTCGACAACAAGTTAATAGCGAATCGTTAATACTCAAAAAGTCAATAGCAACTAGTTTTCAACTCCAGCTATAAAAGAATTCATTCAAATCCAAATAAGTATTGGACAACTACACATATCATTGAGCATTCAAGAGTAATCCAAGTTTAAGTTCTTGTAATCATTTTGTTCATACTTTAAGTATTTATCTTGTATTTGATTGTATAGTATGAGTGAAGTTGTGTTGTAACTTCTTTTATTTTAAACACAGAAATTGGGTAACTGTAAATGTTGAAGTACAATTGGGTAAGAGATTGGGGTTAATCTTTTATTATAAAGGCTTATTAACACATAGGAAGTCAAGTGTAAGCGTTGTTGAAGCCTTGGAGGTGTGCTTAGTGAAATCCTTAAGGCCGATGAGCGGAGGCGTGGATGTAGGCATGGTTGGTCGAACCACATAAAAATCCTCGTGTTTTCATTTCATTTTCCTTTACTACTTATATTTGCTGTACTTTAAGTTTGAATATTTTGAATTTAGTTGCCTTATTGAGAGTTAATTGAGTTTTAATTTATTAATATTTTTAGAATCTCAATTCATCCCCCTCTTGAGTTACTTAGTTAGTATTTCAATAATATTATCTCTTAATTATATTTTACATTTTATTTACTAGTTAATTATTATGCTATTTAATTTTTAACTAACTATTTTTATGGATAAATATAGGAATAAAGTACATGATGTGTCATAACTATATTATAGTATTGATATAATGTCAAAATACTATAAACATCAAAGGATATCTAGATCTACAAATTAATATGACATAAAAGTAATTGATAAATAAAATATAAATAAGAAACATTTAATAAATAAAATAAACTTTAAACTCATTTGAGAGGAAAATTAATTTCATAATTTGAATCATTGAGTTTCATCATTCATCTTAGTTTAGTAAGTTAACCACTCATATTGAAAAGAAAAATATTTATTTTATTTAACAAACTTCTGAAATATATTACAAAAAAATTGAAAACTAAAAAAGAATATTGAAAACAAAGGAAAATGAAAATTTAAGAGCTTTCTTTCTATTTTGCTCTGCCTAAAGCTCTCGTCCTCTCTTTGGCAGTAATCGCTTTTGACTTTTGTTTTATTTTTTTATTAAATATAATTAATATATATATATATATAATCCAAATAGCTTAAATAATGTAATTCATCCATCTTCTTTGTCTCTTATTTTCAAATTCAATTTCTCTTTATTTTCAAAATATGCTTACAATAATAAAATATATTAATTAAGATAAAAATTAATATAATAAAATATAATTTATAAAAAATTATGTTGGGGAAGCATTGCGATAAATATATGAGTTATGAGCACATTAATTAACACTATAAATAAAAAAAATGATAATTTTAACTTTTATTAAATATATATTTTTAATGTTAATTATCTTTACTGGGTGGGTGGTCATTTTCTTTGACGTCAATCATTTGTCTTACTTGAGATGTGATATTTTGATTTTAAGGTGAATGGATCGTCTTCTTACTTGACCATAACATCGTTAACACGAGTCTATGTTCGGTGATTGATGAGCTGCTAGATATATTTTCTAGATTTTGAATAATAACATAAGAAATTCAATGAAACATTCATTAATTTATAAATGAATTTAATCGTTTTAATGAGTAAATATAATATTATTATATAAATTGGATTTAGTAAGAGTATACTAAGTATTTAGGTAGATTTATCAAATAAAATTTAAAATTTTAAGATATAGGAACCTCTTTATTTAGTAAATGAGTTTAATAAGTATTTTATTGTATTCAAATAGCCCCTATAAATATAACAATTAAGTCAAAAAACTAAATTAAGACAGATTTTAATTAATTAATTTCCTAAATTCTTGTTTATTTTAAGTTTTTTAAAAATTCGTAAATGTTTTCAATTATTTGTTGAAAATTAGGATAGGTTAACAAAAGCTACGCATTGGATGATATGTAATAAATAATAATTAACTTCCCCAACATTTCACTGTTTTAGTACAGGAGAACTATACGTTGTCGTTTCAGTGAGATTTTATTTCATCCTTATTCACTGCTTCTGAAGACTTTCAAGGTAGTTACCGCCTTTAACTGCTCTGCTACCTGCAGCACGAAGGATTCGTTCTCTGTTATCTGTACAAGTTAGGGTTTTATTAAATAGGAGAAGCAAGAACACGCTGCAAAATCCAGCTAATTCTTTCATTTTTGCTTCATATTTTGATCGGTACATTTATTTACTCAAAGCTAAACTCACTTGTTAAATGAATTATCTTCCTTTTAGGAATATCAATCAATACTGCTCTTTATAACTAATTTAAACCCTAATTATCTTGTTACAATTATTCCGTAATTTATTGAGTATTATTTATTTAAGCTTCTTTTCTTTTTTTATTTTCCCGAAAATGGAATTTGAAAAAAAAAAAAAAGAACCATTGAATTGAATTCTTTTTAGACCAAATGAAGCGATTGGGAAACTAGAGACAGAATTAATAGGCAATATATTGAATCAATTTTCTCTTTTCCTTTGCTTGGTAATATAGAGTTGACAGTTATTTGTATTTGCCACTCCATTGTGTTTACTAGTTTCTTCAGTTTAGGGTACTATTTGTAAATTAGAAGTGTATAACAGTCAATGCAGAAATTATTCAGATTAATATGACATTGCTTCAGTAAGTTTAATTTTTTGAGATTTGATAATCTTGTATCTGATGTTGGCATGGTATCAAACTACTGACCAATTTTCTTGATTACTTCATTGAAGTTTGAGACAGCAAGTTTCTTTTTCTGCTGATATTTGTTGAAGCAAAAAATCACAAAAGTTATATTTCGGATGGTTTTGCAGTATGTTACTTTCATGATTGTATTGTTTTACAGATGTCGTAGATAACTTCTAGATGCAATGTTCTTATTCATAACCGATTTTCTTATGGAGGATATCAATGGCCGTATACTTGCTGAAGATTTCTTCTGTAATGTGATTTGTACCGGAGTATGTGTTTTTATTTTATTTGTCTCTGGAGAATGCCCCATATAGTCTATTTTCAAAGGATATTATCTAATACCTATCTGCATTAATCAGCATCAATCTGTTGAATTTTATGGTTGAAAGAGTATGAACTATTTTTCTTACATTTTCAAATCTCTTGACTCTTCTCTCCAGTCTTTATGTGAAAGAGTGCTATACATGGAAAACGTGAGCAAAGAGTTGGAATCTGAATCTTCTTTGACAGGGGTTTTTGAGTTGCCAGGAGAGCCTGCTGTTGTTATCAATGGCGTACCTGAAATGCCTTCTGTTGACAATGCTATTGTTCTCTTTAATAGCGTGAGTGATGCCAAATCACCAGGAGATGCTGGTTTTGGTGAATGGCTGGAAGGAAGGGATGTTCGGAAGTTGTTTGGGGAACAATATTTCTCTGGTACTGTGACCCAGTTTGACAAGGAAAATGGCTGGTATAGGGTAGTGTATGAAGATGGTGATTTTGAAGATCTTGACTGGCATGAGCTGGAAGAGGTGCTTCTGCCGCTGGATATTTCAAAACCACTGAAAACATTAGCTATGAAGATCGTCAAGAAGAACCAGAAACCAGTTCAGAAATCTGGAAGAACTAAGGCTCAGTCATGGAAACATAAAGCCCAGAGAACAGAGAATAAGGGAAACAATACAGATGCACATGAAGCTTCGGGTATACAATTAAATATTCCATAGAAGGTGAGTGGATTTGTGAAACTGATAAGCAGAAACCAGAAGTAGTGAACCAGCTAAAGAAATGCAACTGACTCAGCAATTTATCTTCAGAATTAGGTAGAGACTTCTAGAGTACAAAATTTGTAGAGCCAAGCTTCGAGCTGAAGCTTAAAACTGAGAATAGTATGTTTCTGGCAATTAATATGTTGTTTGTGTTTAATGTCTTTTCTTGCTACATATGTAATGTCAAGAAAAAGGAAAGACATTTTTGTTTGAACCTGTGTAAAAATGGATGCTTGTTGATACTTGAGGTAGAAACAAACAATTTATGTTATTTCTTGTTTGCATTTTCCCTGTGAGCCTGCTAATCTGCTGTTGTGCTTGGGAATTTAGTTTCATGATTTGTGGTTTTATTCTAGATAAGAACTTGGTAGAAAATAGCTGTAACTGGCTTAATTTTTGTGTACTCTTTACTTTATTTAATCTTAATTAATATTAATATTGAAATATTGAAGAAAAATTAAAATATAAAAATTTTATTATCAAGATATGTTTAAATTGAAATTATAACACAATGTTGGAATTGCCGAAGCCAAAAATGAAAAATGGTATTTCAGTATGCAGAATTTTTTTTTTTTTTTTTACCAATCAAAGTGAGCTGCTTGATCTTGCATTGATTGATCTCACAACCCTTTAATTTTCTATGTTGAATATGAAAAATTAATGGACACTTAAATGGTTCAGCGTGCAAATATAAATTCGACCAAAATAATAATTTTTTAAATAAAAATATAAAAAATAATTGATAATTTTTGCAAATTTTTATTTTTATCTCTCATAAACTTCCAAATTTTTTCTCCTGTTGAAGGAAGCAAATCTCAGCAAATCAATTTCCCCTACACATTCCTAACGTGACTTCATCGATAAAACAAGACAGAAACGCAATTTTTCCATAACTTTTAATCTTATTTTTTATCTCTAATTCCTAAACTCCCATGTAGGGATGGCAAAATCCGGATCAAGATTAATATTTTACATCTGGATCCACATTCAGATCCGTATTTTTTTGTGCGGATCCAGATGCGGATAATATCCGCACGGATTGTGGGCACTTATTCCGAATATCCGGATCCACAAAAAAATTAAATTTAATAAATAAAATTCAACAATTAAAATTTAATTAAAAATAAAAAATTCAATCAAAATTCAAAAATTAAATAATTAACAATTCAACATAACATACAATAACATTATAAAATCACAAATAAAAATAATTTAAATCAAACAAAAAATAACAAATAAAAACACTATAAATCTATAAATCAAATATAAAAATAACAAATAAAAATGTGTGTGTTTGAAAGTAAGCTAGGGTTAACGATTTTTTTTAATTTAATATATATTTTTCAATTAAAAATAAAAAATTCAATCAAAATTCAAAAATTAAATAATTAACAATTCAACATAACATACAATAATATTATAAAATCACAAATAAAAATAATTTAAATCAAACAAAAAATAACAAATAAAAACACTATAAATCCATAAATCAAACATAAAAATAACAAATAAAAATGTGTGTGTTTGAAAGTAAGCTAGGGTTAAGGATTTTTTTTAATTTAATATATATTTTTCAATTAATTTTTTATTTAATATTAATTAAAATACGGATCCGGATATCTGAATTTTCGGATATAATTATATCCGAATCCACATCTGAATCCGTGCGGATCCTCATTTCCTTTACCCGCGGATCCGAATTTTTTAAATGCAGATCCGAATTTTTCCAGATCCGGATCTTCCGGATCCATGTGGATGCGGGCCGCATCCGGATGTTATTGCCATTTCTACTCCCATGTATGTTATATGTACTTATCAGTCTTTTCACATTCAAGACCAGAACAATTTGGATCCAACGGCCCACGTTTATCCAATTTTCCTCTCAAGAAAAAATAGCTTCTGCTGGTGACGTGATTTATAAAAACTTCCACTTTATTAGTCTCTTGCCATTCCCTGCTCTAATTCTCACTCTCTTCTCCTGGCCCGTCTCTAGGGTTCTTAACGATCAATGTTCTCCGTTTCCGTTAGTTTCCCAGAAAATAATCCTAAGGTACTGTTACACACCCTTTCACTCCATGTTTCTTCATAAGTTAAAAATGAATAAACGTTATTATTACGTATGTAGAGTTAGTTAAGGCAAAAGACATAGTTTTATTTTTTTTAGCTTTGTAATGCAAGCAAAACCAAATATACATGTCTTTTTTTCTCTCTTCATTGAATTGAACTTTTCAACCAACCAAATTGGTAGTGATCATTTTATTTGTTGTGCTTTTATATTCATTTAAAGGATGGCTTGTGGTTATTACGGTTAAGTTTTGTTTATGTGATTCAAGAATCAATTTTCTTTTGTTTTGGTTGCATTATTTCATTTTGTATTTGCAAGAATCAATTGGTACATTGTCTAGTTTCTACACTAGAACAAGTATTTGCCAACGTCTGTGAGTAGTCTTCTATGCTTTGTTTTGTTTAATACCAAATTGAATGCCATTCTGAATTGTGCCCAAAGGTTGTATTAACCTGTTAGGCCAGGCAAAGATTTGTTTCTACTGATCATATCATTAGATCTTGAGGAATCGTTTGATTCAATATTTTGGATCCTTTAGCTTGATTATCCCAGTAATGAGACATCACTGTTGGAATTGATTTTTTTTTTTTTTTATCTTAACTGTCAAATGCTTGGTTTTTGTTGGATTTTACCTTTGGTAGATGTTGAAAAAGGCGACTAGAGCTCCAAATGTGCCTGAACCCGTTTGTGTGGGCAATGAGTCTATTCCAAATCTCGCTTCTCAACGTAGGCAAGTAATCTTGAAACCCAAGAAACATGGAGAACCAAGTTCAATTGGGATAGTGAAGAATGTGGGGTTGAACATTTCACAGGTGGAAAATTTGTCGAGTCAACATCGTTGTAGAAAGAATAAGCGTAAAACAATTCACAATCAGCCAGATACTATTGAGTGGGATCCTTCTTATCCCAATCAGATGGTGCAAGGAAATAAGTTTGGGGTTTCTTATGGTGCAAGAACAGGTCGGGTAAAAGGGGAGTATGGTGTGGAACTATCAACCTGCATTGACGCAGCTCTGGCTTTGATGGAACTGGCAAATGGGAGTTTGGGGTTGCCTAAGAATGGATTATACTTTAGCATTGATCAAATGCCAAGCAGTTTGGTGTTAATAGATCAATTGAATGATACAATGACCTACAGTAACCATTCTCAAACTGCTGGTTACAAGACCAAGCTGTTTGAGAAGTTTCAGCAATCTTCAGTTGATAATGAGGAAAATGGAGATAGGTTGCCAAAGAAGAAGAAGAAATTAAGGAATGGACCCTCTGTGCTACCATCAAAGTACAAGAATGATGGTCATGATGGTGAGGAGGATAATTTGCAGAACAAAGGACGGCAACAGGTTAAAGCTTGTCTGAAATTCGGTTGTGATCCATTAGACATGCCAATGATGCCATCGTTCAAATGTGAAACAGAGAAAAAGAAGCAGAAGAAGAAGGCAGGCGTACCATTCGTGTCTGGGCTAGTTGAATATGATTGTATTCACTTCGATTCAAGAGAGGTCCTCGATGAACCAGTTATTTCTTCTTTAAAGAAACATGGTTTGAAGAAAGGAGAAACTGATGATAGCTCTTCATATGGGTTAAATGCTAATTCATTCTTGTCAAAAAGAAGAGCTAAGGATAATGCAGTGCCAGAAACAAAACCATTAGGAAAGTTGGAATTACCTCCAGTAAGCCCCAAGATTGATGAGGGATTCTCCATTATTCATTTTCTTTCTGCCATTCGCACAGCAATGGTAACACTAGATGCAGAAGAAGATTCTTCTGTAATTGGCAAGCATCTTGGGAAGGGCAATTGTAATATTGCACAGACAGATAAAATGAAGTTGCCTTCTCTCACCATACATGAAATTATTGAACGTGTGAGAAGAACTCCAATTGATCCTTGTATTCTTGAAGCGTGGGAGCCACTGGAGGAATTAGTGAGAGGTGCTTTGCATATATTTTCTTCTAAGCTAGCACCTTTAGGTGCCAAGGGTTGGCAGCCACTCATTTCATACTTGAAATCGACAAAGAGTTGGTCCTGGATTGGTCCAATTTCCTTTAAGCCAGATGAAGCCGAGGAAGAGGTATCTGCTAAAGCTTGGGGTCTCCCACGCAAAATGCTCACGAAGTTAGTTGATTCTTTTGCTAATTGGCTGACAAGTGTTCAAGAGACACTTCAGCGAATTAAAAGCCTTCCTGCACCACCTATGACTTCAATGCCAAAAACTGCAGATTTGGAGCAAAGACTAAAAAGTGCAAGGCCTCGTAAGTGTACAGCCACCTTCAGCCCATGCTCTGCAGAACAAAGGGCTTATTTCCATATTGAGGAAACTCTCAGGTATTCAGTTCCAGAAAGAGCTTTTTCATATACAGCAGTGGATGGTAGGAAATCCGCAGTTGCTCCTATTAGAAGGAGCAGTGGCAAGCCATCATCAAAAGTTAGAGACCATTTTATGCTTAAAACAGATCGGCCACCTCATGTCACCGTGCTGTGCCTTGTGAGGGATGCAGCTGCCAGGTTGCCTGAAAATATGGGTACCAGGACAGATGTTTGCACACTTATGCGTGACTCACAGTATATTGTCGAAGATATCTCTGATGAACAACTTAATCAAGTTGTTAGTCGCGGTCTTGATCGTTTGCATTATGAAAATGATCCCTGTGTACAGTACAATGGAGATACAAAGTTATGGGTTTATTTACATGGAGATAGAGAAGAAGGTGATTTTGATGATGATGGTACAGCACATAGAAGGAGCTGCTAATGGTAATGGTAAAACTGGTAGGAATTTCTTGTAATCATGGAGTTTCTGATCTCATCATAACTACTTCTCTCATAAAAGTGATCTAGTATGGACTTTGGTCATACTCTTCTTTTCACGCATCCTGCAATGAAATTTTCTGGATTATTTTTTGTTTGAAATCTACCACTATTAAATTGACACGTCAATTTGTGATTTAAGTCAAATTTGTGATTTAATATTCTTACATCAATAATTAACAGGTCGTGGGTCAGTTTAAATTTAGAACGATTCATTTAAAATATGACAAAAATTTAAAATGATTAGCAGCGAATATTTGAAATTAAGGTGCTGTAATTTTTAAGTTATAGTTACTATAGAAAAAAAGTTATAATTATAAAATAAAAATTAATAATATGTAATAAATATAATTTTTAAATAATAATTTTAATAAAATTATTAAAAATATAATAAATTTTATATTAAAAAATGAAAAATTATATTAACATAGTTAATATACTTTAAAAACTACAGTAATTAGTATTTACTAAACACTTTAGTGCTGCAGCTTAAAAATTACAGTTATCCAATCTCAATCCCAAACGTACCAATAAATTACTACCGTTAGATATAAAACTTCTTGTTTGATTTGCTATTTTTAAGAACCAACTTATGTGATAAATGTGGTGGTGGTATATAAATCATGACTTGGTTGAAAAGTGATAAAATAAGTAATCATTTTTAAAGAATGTAATATTATTTGTCAAATTAGTTGGGTTTGTATTATTGATCCAAAATATTAAAATAAACAAATTTTAGATTTTTTTTTTTTTGGGTTTTCAGAGACTTTGTCGAGGTTTTCTGACCAGCTGAATTCAAATTTGGAGGAGGTAGAGGATCGGAAAATTGATTTGGGCTTCGTTCATCCTCTACCTTTATAGAACAAAAATTTATTTTTTTGGATGTAATCTACTTGCATTTAAAAAAAAAAAACACAAAAAGAAAAGAAAAAAGGAATAGAGTATGTTACTATGTTCCAATTTTAAAAAATTTACTTTTGTCCTTATATATTTTAATGTTTACCCTAATCGAAATTGTATATTAAATATTCAATTAATTAAGCCAAAGGTGGCGGCAAAGATAGCCGTACTAAATCACTCATGCTTACAAGCACGACTGCGCAGTAAGCCCTTCGATTAATTCACAAATGAATCACAGGCTACATATTTTCACGGGGTTATGTCAGGTCTAGACACAGTCTCCAAACTCTATCAATCATCCATAGGCCTTTCTGTTCGCACAAATTGAAACAGACATTGTCAAGAAAGAGCTTAAACAAGGCTCTGAGAGTCCTAGATATCATCTCGCCCGGAACTAGAGTCAGTACAAAGGGCCAAGTCCATCTTCGGTTCATTCAGGACTTCCTACAAACAGATTCCAAACATCTCGATTCGCAAAAATTTAACCATGACTTCGCCGGTACAAATTCTCCGTTTGGATCATCAAATGTGTTTGATCAATTGCTTGACATTCCTGTTGTTGATGAAAAGCCATCATTGCTGCGTTTGCACAACAGTGGCAGGTTGATATGTGTTTAGAGCTTTATAGTATGATGAGAAATTCAATGTTAGAGGCCAATTATTTTACGTTCACAAATATTTTGAGTGCTTGCACAGGCAGTGGAGCTCTTGGACTGGGAAGAAGTGATCATTGTCAGACGATTCGTATGGGTTTTACGTCGACCAAATGAAAACTTTAGGCTATGTGCCCGAAGTGCCCGAGGAAGAGGTTGATGATGCTTTACATGAAAGGATAGATTGGACAGTTTTAAGTTATAAATAGATAAAACCCTAGTGTTCGTTTCCATCTAAAGCTCACGCCATCATCATCACCCGCTGCCGTCATCAAGGCTTTCACGCCGGCGCCGAAAAGCCACCGCGCCATCAATTGAAAATTCCTGACTCATGTTCACACAAGACTCGATTTACTTAAATCTCATGAAATCCGATGGCTTCAGTTCCATTCGCAAGATGACGGTGCATTGGACGTAATTGAGGATGCAGAGAGATGGAGATGAACATCTTTTCTAATTCTAGCTTAGAAGTAGCTTTGGATTCAACATAAGCGGCTTGAAATTGTTAGGTGAGGTTCTATCATTTCCAATTTCATAGCTTTAACTGAAGCATGCCAATGATGATTAGTGGCCAGTAATAGCTTGATTGCTTTGCAATTGATTGATGCTGATACCGTATCACATTATTCATTTGTTTCTGTGTGGTATGCGTGAAAATGATTATGAGAGAAAGAGCTGAATATGTATCAAAGCATTTGATAGTCATCTTGCATAATTAATTAAATGCCAGATGATTAATTAATTAAATGCAAGATGATTAGCCAACATCACTCAACTTACTGGCCAAATTCCTATGTAATATAACTGTTTATTGCTGGCATTGTTGTATGAGGAATCAGATGTATCTAAGGCTCTGTTTAGTACAACTTATTGTGCTTATAGGAGTAGAGCATTTGTCAAAAAGTTAGTGGGTGTTTGGTTGTTAATTAAAAAAGTTCTTTTGAATCATTAGACTATTTGTTTCTGTAAGATTAAAATGTAAAAAAGTTTGGTTTATAATTATATAACTTGTAACAAATGCATCCAAGCTGTCAATTAACAAGAAAAAAAATAATTCAGCCATTTCTTCAATGTTCAAAATTAAAAACGCATCAATAATATATCCTTCTAAACAAATAATACCATCCAAATTAAAATGTTATTCAAATAGTGGCAATAATTTATATTGTGTAGGGTTGTTTATATAATAAGTAAATTAAAGTGGCGGCAATCTTATAAAAAAAAAAAAAGAAACTAAAGTAGCAGCAATATGTTTTTTATCAAATAGTGCAATAAATTTTATTGTGTAGTTTTTTTTTATATAAATAAGATTATAATGTAATTAATGAACTGTTCTTAGAGTATTTTTTATATTACATATATTTTGGAAAATTTTTCTAACCTGTATTTCCAAAAGCTCAAAATTTGGGCTTTTGCTAGTAGAGGTAAATTAACTTATTTAAGCCTAAAAAACTCTACTTAAAAAACAACCAAACACTATAAAAATTTTTAAAAAGTACTTATGGGATTAAATAAGCACTTGTGGCTATTAAATAAATCATATCAAACTAGCACTAAATTCATCATATAAACTGAGTTATTTGTTTTCATATTCTGTTTGAAACACTATCAAATCAGTGGCTCTTGTTCTGGAACTCGTGACTGTAATTAATTTAGAGTGGAAGTATGTGAATAATAACAATTTAGTAGTTGAGTATATTCTTGCAAATTAGTATAAGTGTGCAGGTTGAAGCAGATGAAGTGATTGATTGTAGCATAGTATTTTATCTTATTATTTATTTAGATCATCTATATTTCCGTGTACTATAGTTTTTTTATTCTCTTTCTTCCTTTTTCCATTTTCCTTTTAATTATTATATGCTCAGAAAATTTATGATTCTTGTCAATCTTGGCTAAAGTATTAATTAAACGATGGTTCTGACGTTTTTCAGGATTCTTAGGTTTGCACCATATGGAATTTCAAACAACAATTGGCTTGGCAAGAGTCCATATTCTCAAGGTTCAATCGATAGACTGTCTCTTTCCTTTACTCTGTAGACAATACCACAGTGATGAATATTGAAAGTGAGATTCTTGAGTTATTACTAGGAAAACGTTCTCTTGGCTTAAACTAACACTCAGAAACAAAAATAGCGATGGGATTTGGAGAGGCCTTTCATTCTCTGAACCTTCAAAATGCCCACTGGATAAGACCTCTACTATTGGTAAACTTCATTCTCTTATTTCTTAGTGGAGGTAAGGGTATTTGGTTCACAAAAATTAGTCAAAAAGCAAAAGAATAATCCAAAATTAATTTAAATTTATTGCATTAAATTTATTTACAAAATTATTGTTTTGATATTGATAGAAGGTGATTTCAAAATCAATATTGTGTATACTGTATAAGTTACCTCATTCTTATGTAGGAAATTACTTCCACCTTCTGTTGAAGGAAGACTAATACAAGTGGTTAGTGAAGGTAATATGATAAGGAGAAAGTTTGATTTTTCAGGTTAATGATTGTGAAGATACTTCGGTATTCACAAATTTAAGGTGTACCCTTCAAATGGTATTGGTTCTTTCTGTATTATTTTCTGAGTTATTGCATTGGTTGGATAGCTTGTGTAAAAGAGACTTTCCAGCTATGGCATGCTACATTACTGATTCAGCTAATATTGGATCAAATGGGATATTGAGACTAGGTATACTCTTGCTAGCATTGGAAGCTTAATTAGAACACTACCAAGTTCAGAGATGCCAAAACAGGAGAAGCAAGTCCCTGTTTTTCATGGTAATTGCTTTTTTCCGATTCATTCATTTGATAAAAATGTTGGTTCTCTTTCATTTTGCCTTTACTTTGCCATTATAATAGACTTTGCTGAGGTGTATAGCTTCATAGGGAGTTCCTTTGATCTGGCACCAAAGGCCATTACGAAAGCCCAAAGAAATGAATCCCATATATTTCTGAAACAGTGAGTTAATTTATACATTTTGTCAGCTTCAATGGTTCATTTTATCAGTCGATACCTAGTCCAAGATACCCTTATTTCACGTGCTGTTTACCCTAAAAATGATTTTTCTTTATGAGTTATTTGGAAAGTGAGAAAATATTTATCGTTTGATGCTTTATCTGGATTTTTTTTTTTGGCTTTTTCTTGGTAATCTTGTTTGGACAATTATTTCAAATAGTGTATTGTGCTTTATTAGCTATTTACTCATTTCCTGATCTGAAATGGTAAACTTCTCGACACATGGATCCTGATTCTTAGTGTACGTAAATTATTACTTATAATTAGTGTTGATACATCATAATTCATACATCCAGTTGTTGATCGTCTTGTACTTGGATGAGCAGAGGATTAGAAACTACTAAGTACAATGTAAGAGGGATCATGGGTTTACTTTGGAAAGTTGATGAATTAGTTTGCCTAGTTGGTGGCTTCTCCGTAAGTTTCTCACTTGGTTTCTTTATCAATATGGCAAGACCACATGGAATATCAACTACTAGGTTTCCCAGAATGTTTCAGCAATGTATATTTGGTCAAAGTCATCATTCTTGTTCAACAGTTTATGGTTCTCATTGTCACTAGTTATTATACTCAGATAGTTATAATGGAATGAATTGATGTTCTGCGATCTATTGTATTATCACATTATATGCTGGGTATTAATTCTTTTTATTCCTTCATTTGGGAGGTCTTGATTAATGGAGGTGTTGTGGAGTGGTTGAGCTTAGAATTTATAAAAAGTATGAATATGACAAATGGTCAAGGGGGCAAGGGCCTGTTATTCAAATTTTGTCTTTGTATTTACTGTTGAATGCAAACTTAATAACAGTTTGCTCATGCTGCTTAAATTTTGAAATGGTTAAATGGGTATTAATTTGAAGTAATATGTGAATATGATGCTAATGCAGTCACTTCGTGGGCTGCCTTTTTTTTCCGCTGTCGCTAAATTCTTGCGACGCCACTTATGTTTTACGATGACCACATCGCCGACGTAAGTGCGATGGTTTTTGGGACATCGCAAATAAAAAATAACGCGATTACTTGCATCACCCTTCCCCTGTTGCTGTTGTTAAAGGCTTTCTGCGATGTAACTAGCCAAAAGGCCTTTCTCTTGTAGTGACTTCAACTTCTGCCTTGAACAATAGAGCTAAGAAGAATAAGAATGCAGCGTATAAAGTGCTTGCTGAGTTTATAATTTCGAACCACATTACCATTTGTAGGTGACTTGATTAAGAATATTGAAGAATTTTTTTCCGTACTGTTGATTTACCGAATTCTTCGACCATACATGTATGAAGGAATTGAAAAATACATTTGAATATCAAGAAATTTTTTACAACCGGCCGTACACTTTTTCTTAGAACAAACGTCGATGAAGAACAAAAAAAACAACCAAAACAGGGGCTCATCCATTCCAGGACGTGAGACTAAAAATAACCAATGTCCGAACATGCACATGCTATGACAAGAAAACACAAATTTACTGAAACCGACTTCACTTTTCTTTGCCTCAATCTGAAGGTGAGCATCTAAACAGACTGCTGATTTTGCCGCTCCAAAACGCGGTGATTCATCATTGCCTTGAGCAAATTGAATATCTGCAGAGTTGCTTCGTAAAGGAGTTGATAGAGTTGTTGATACGAATCATGTGCTACCGTTACAAAGCAAATAACCCATACGACCAAGCTGAGCCAACCCACTGGGGGAACAAGCATTATCAGAAGCAAAACTGAAGCAAGAGCTCCGGCGAGGAGACTGATCTTGCCAAAAATTGCATGGTGCAGCTTTATTTGAGTAACTAGTAGTATAGCATGTACAAGCAAAATAGCAAAGAACGCCACCATGACCCCGGAATGTGTGTCGAATGGGTTGGCATCTTTTGACTGGTATTTAACTTGAAGCAGGGTGCATGATGTGTTGATTAGAAAGACGATTATGGAAGAACACTGGATGTAGATATTCATTCCTTGCTCGTTCTCGCTGTCACCATTAGAAGATAAAATTGCATTACGGTAAGTTGGTTCGAAAGTAAGTTGTCAAATAAACTAAATCCAAAATGTAACGATAACCTAAAATGAATGTTAATTGAGAAATTTTGCACTAACCGTTGAGTACCGAAATCATTTGCATGGTTGTTTGCCATTTTCGCCAGTGTTTTCTCTAACTCCGCATCAACCTCTGACTGTGGTGTTAAGCAATGTTAGCCTCGTTTCATTGGCTTTTTATAGGCTTCGCTGGCTGTCTTAGTAAGCAACTAAGCAAGACTCAGAGGATGACTCTTTCTTTGGGACTGAAGTCGAAAACGTTGACTTGCAAGTGCTTCCTTAAAGTCAAAAACAAAGAAACCCGTATATTGTTCTGCGCCTTATAAACTACTCCCGAATAATTCATGAAAACAATTATAGTTCGTTAAGAAACCGGCCCGTTTAATTGAGTTCTGTAGCATCCTGCTACCGTCCACCCACTCCAGCAATATTCGTTTGAATGAAAGGGCCGTCATTTTTTTTGGGCATTATCAGCAGAAAATTATCGAGTTTTTTTTTTTTTGGCACAGTTTCATTAATCTCATTAAATCCTTATTTTATTAATATTATTTTAAGAACAAATATAAATAAAATTAATTCCAGCTAGTTCCATCATGGATCCGCCAATGCATGCGAGAATATTTTCTTGCATATTAATTAAAATACAATAACAAAAAGTAAATGGAAATGAAGCAATGCTATAGGCCATACAATCAATCTAATAACCTCTTGGTACGTGAGAATTTATATTTAAAAAAATATATAACTGATAAAATTGATTTACCGAGGTTTTCTCTATCCCATGCATCTGAGGTAACTATTATTTCTTAAGGAAAAAGAGATATACTTTATTATCTTAGGCTCCATATAACTTTATTATAAGGGTAAATTTTAATTTTTCCCACCTAGAATGATGATCTCTAATTTATTCCTTAGGTTAATTAAAAAGATATGGAAAAAAAAAAAATTGTCATTCACGTGCCCATTTACCCTAATCTTTTTTATGATAAATGGAGATAAATTGAAATTTTTACAATCTTTGAGATCAATTGAAGATTGTAATACTAAGGGTCAGTTCGGAATTGTGGTGGCTGATCAAATAAACTATTTCTGTTTTACGGATGAAATAAGATACTGATTAAAAAAATAGTTTAGTGTTTGGTAAATTATATTTTTGCAATTGTTATGAATTTGAAAAGTAGAGTACATAGGTTTAGTAAATTTTATTACTAAAGTATTGTTTTATTATATAATGACTAAAATAGACATAAGTTTAAATTATCTTTTATTTTTAGAGTATGTTTAATAAATTGTTTAGAGATATCTTTTTTTTTAATACATAGATTACATAAAGTAAAAAAAAAAACTCAACTAAAGAAAATTTATTGAACTTTATTGTTACACAAATATGATAAAAAAATCATGCTTATACATAATCTAAATAAAATAAAAGGTAATATTTATTACATTTATATTAAATTGATACTGTAAATAATATATAGTAGTTGTTGTGGTAATTTAATTGTGGTAATAATATAATATCCAATAATTTATATATTAGGGTTTATGAAAAGTAAAATATGATTATCTTTTTGTTAAAATACTAACGTTATAACAAAAATTTTTAAAAATTGCCGTGACTTATTTAATAAGTTGTTTATAAATAGTAATCTCCCACTTGCTTTTAAAAACTATTGTCAAAATGAAAAAAAAAAATGAAATAAGCTGCTTTTACAAAATTTACTAAACACTATCTTTGTTAAAAATTATGAAATAAACAGCTTATTTTTACCAAACATTACTTATTTAATAAACAGCTTAAGGCTCCATATATAATTGAGGATGAAACTTAACAAGCTGCCTATTTCATAATTTTTGACAAAAATACTATTTGGTAAATTTCGTAAACCTTAATATATAAGGTCAGTTTAGGATTGCGGTAGCTAATTAAATAAGTTACTTCTGCTGTGCAGATGAAATAAACTGCTGATTAAAAAAACAGTTTGATGTTTGGTAAATTGTATTGTTACGGTTGCTGTGAGTTTGAAAAGTAAAGTACATGCGTTTAGTAAATTTTATTTATTACGAAAGTGTTATTTTATTATATAATGACTAAAATATACATAAGTTTAAACTGCCTTTTATTTTTAGAGTATGTTTATTAAATTGTTTATAAATGTCTTTTTTTTAATACATAAATTACATAAAGTAAAAAAAATCAACTAAATAAAATTTATTGAACTTTATTGTTACACAAATATGATAAAAAAATCATGCTTATACATAATCTAAATAAAATAAAATGTAATATTTATTATATTCATATCAAATTGATATTGTAGAGAATATATAGTAATTGTCGTGGTAATTATCTTTTTTATTAAAATACTAAGGCTATAATAAGAATTTTAAAAAATATGGTGATTTATTTAATAAGCGGTTTATAAAAAGCAATCTCCAACTATTTTTAAAAGCTGCTGTCAAAATGAAAATAATTATGAAATAAGTTATTTTTATGAAGTTTACCAAATAGGATTTTTATCAAAAATTATAAAATAATCACCTTATTTTTACTAAACACTACTTATTTAATAAACAACTTAAGGCCTTGTTTAGAATTGAAGTTGAAACTTAACAAGTTGCCTATTTCATAATTTTTGACAAAATTACTATTTGGTAAATTTCTTAAGCTCTAATATATGGCTGATTAAATAAACTACCTTTTTTTTTTAATAGATGAAATAAGCTACTAATTAAAAAAATAACTTAGTATTTGGTAAATTGTGTTGTTATAGTTGTTGAGTTTGAAAAGTAGAGTACATGCATTTGGTAAATTTTATTATGAAAATATTATTTTATTATATAATGACTAAAATAAACATAAATTTAAATTACCTTTCATTTTTAGAGTATGTTTAATAAATTGTTTATAAATGTCATTTTTTTAATACATAAATTACATAAAGTAAAAAAAAAAACTCAACTAAATAAAATTTATTGAACTTTAATGTTACACAAATATGATTAAAAAAATCATGCTTATACATAATCTAAATAAAATAAAAGATAATATTTATTACATTCATATTAGATTAATATTGTAGAGACCAATGAGCTTATAGCCTAGTGGAAGAACTATTGCATTCACAATGTTGAGAGTAAGGGTTCGAGCCGCTATAAAAATACTTATAGGGGTTATTTAAAAAAAAATTAATATTGTAGAGAATATATAGTAGTTATGGCGGTAATTTAATTGTGATGATAATATGATATCTAATTATTTATATATTATAGTATATGAAAAAGTAAGATATAACTGTCTTTTTTGTTAAAATACTAAGGTTATAATAAGAATTTTAAAATAATATTATTTAATAAGCAGTTTATAAAAAGCAAATCTCTACTTGCTTTTAAAAGCTATTGTCAAAATGAAAAAAAATTATAAAATAAACTACTTTTATGAAATTTTCCAAATATTATTTTTATCAAAAAATTATGAAATAAGCAGATTCTTGAGTTTTAACCTTAATTCCAAATGAGACCATAGTAGTGTTTAGTAAATAAGCTGCTTATTTCATAATTTTTTAATAAAATAATGTTTAGTAAATTTTGTAAAGCAGTTTATTTTATAATTTTTTTATTTTGACAATAGCTTTTAAAAATAAGTGCAGAGTTGCTTTTTATAAACTGCTTATTAAATAAGTTATCATATTTTTTAAAGTTTTTATTATAACCTTAATATTTTAATAAAAAGACAATTACTACTTACTTTTCCATAAACCTTAATATATAAATTATTAGGTATCATATTATCAACACAATTAAATTACTGGCACAACTACTGTATGTGCTCTCCAATATCAAATTAATGTAAATGTAATAAATATTACTTTTTATTTTATTTGAATTA
Source organism: Murraya koenigii (assembly GCA_025617385.1). Lineage (NCBI taxonomy): Eukaryota > Viridiplantae > Streptophyta > Magnoliopsida > Sapindales > Rutaceae > Murraya > Murraya koenigii. The sequence goes on from CM046819.1 coordinate 11,779,311, forward strand.
TATATAAGTATGAATTTTTATTATAACATTTTCATAATAAAATTTATCAAACATATGTACTCTATTTTTCAAACTCGTAATAATTATAATAATATAATTTATTAAATATTAAAATATTTTGTTAATCAATAATTTATTTAATCTACCGTAACCTCAAATTAGTCGTAGGTGGAGAAGACATCATGGCTAGTATGCCTTCAAGCGTTCTAATTTAAGTTACTTGTGACTTCTATGATCTATTAGCTAGGCCTTTTAATTCGTTAAAAAAACGCCCCGTGTGCTTGAGTTCTTAATCTATCCTCTTTCTTACTTTCCTCTCCAGCGGCCGGGCGTATAATTCGTTAGAGAAAAACCGATAATTCGTTAGAGAAAGACCGCGCATTGAAACGGGACTATTCACTCCAGAATTATTCGTTTGAATGAATCGAAAAAAATAACTCAATCACTAAAATTCACGTAGCATAACCAAAGACAAATCCACTTCCCAAGGCCGCTGGACGCGTTGTATGCGCGGGTTGGCATGTCGGGAAGCGCGTTACTTGAAGCTCTAATACGAGTTCTCTGTGACTTCCTCTATCACCTACTAACGTTTAATTTGTTAATAAACACCCCGTAAAATTAATTGCAAGAGAAAAAGGCGCCTTTTTGACATATATGTCCCTAAGGTCGTTGAATTTTGACTTGAAGACTTGCGTTGACATTGCATTTTTCGTTTTAGCAACTCGTCATTTCCGTTGTAAATTCAAATGAAACAAAATTTACCAATTTCTTTGCGTTTTCTCGCCTTTGAGAGCATTTCATGCATACAAGCGCAAAGCTTTCCGTAACTTCCTCTCTTCAAGTGGGCTTCTTACTGAGAGCTTTAATTCAGGAAAAAACAGTTGAGTATGGTTAATTTCAATCAATTAATAGTTTTCTTGCACTTGCTGGTTAATGCGTTTATTTACATATATGACCAACGTTTTAAATCTTTTTGCCTTGTTTGGGCTGGTCTGATTTCACTTCTTTCTTATCATGTAATTTGTTTACTCCACTTATAGCGTAGAATGATGTTGCCAGCAATGCATGTGAGCTTTTACCTTAGAGAAGAAAATTACATCCTTAGCTTTCATGTCTTTTAAGCTTATAAATGCTAAATGTTATTATGTTATGTCCTTAACTGTTAAATGTTCGCGAGGTGAGCTTCTGCTTCGTTTTTTTTTTTTTTTTTATTGTAGATGTTTTTGAATAGGTTTCGATGGGATTTTTCAGTCATTGACAACTATTCTTTCTCTGTGGAATAAAAGCAATTATGGTTAGAGAAAGAGATTTGGGAATACTTCAAGTACTTAAATGACCAGTTTATTGTGGGTAAGTTTTGGTATATATAGAGAAAATTACACTTCCTAGGTAAGGGAATCCATCTTTTTGAAGATAGTGTGCATGGTACAAATAAATCTTTAAGGCCTAATCATGTTGTTTAGGGTTAAGGATTCGGTACTCAACTGAGCTTGTACATGGTATAAATAAATATTTGAGTAACCAATCAACAGTTAGGAATTTTCTAATATAGGTCCCAATAAAATCTTAACTTTTGATTTGATGCTCAATACAAGTTCAGCTGAGCACTGAATCCTAGTCCATTGTTCAATTCTTCATTGATGATAGTGAAGATCCTACGGTTGAATCCTTTTCTGATTTTAAGGGTAAGTTTTTTGTAGAAGGTTTGGAGATGATCCTAGGGAAGTATCTTTTACAGACATATCTCCATGTCCTAATGGTTAACTTGGGTTGCGGTGGGTGTTGGAAGGAGAGGACTTTAATTTTGGTGTTCATATAACTTGGAGAACCTTGGATTCATAAGACTACTCGTATTAGCAAAAAAGATTTTCACATATTTGTTCTAGCATGAGATCACTTTATTCTGCTCCCATAAAAGGAGCAGCATACAAGAAATAAGGAATATAGTTGCAATGGTAAGACTAAAATTGCAATTGAAATATTTATGCTTAATTTAATTTTGGAAGTCAATAAAGAATTACAGCTTGCGGCTACCAATTGTTTCTGCATCTTGTAAAAACGAGGGGTTTAGGAATGAAAGTGATGTAGCTAATTGTGAACTTGCGCTGGCTTGATTTTAAAGTCTGCAATTCAATGTGTTTTGTTTTCTCATTCATGCATATAATTTGTATAGCCAGCATGTGAACTTTCAACTTTTAGCACAGGATTGCATTTTAAGCTGCATACCCTTTTAACCTTAGGGACTATGTTAATTTTTTACTACTTTAGAATTTGTTTAATCATTTTATTATGGATTTATAATAGGTTTTTATTCGGATTCCTTATTAAATATTAACTTATTCTTTTTTTTCTTTTTCCAATCTCACGTAGAATAAAAAGAAAACATGGTGAGAGAGAAAGATAAACTTTGGGAATATGTCAAGGTCTTGGAAGATAATCGACTTATGTGCAAGTTCTGTGAAAGGACGTTTGCTGGGGGCATCACCAGGTTTAGATACCATTTATCTGGGCTTAAAAGGCATGATATTCAAACTTGTCCAAAGGTTCCTGAGATTGTTCAAATTGCAGCATATGAAGGAATTAGAGCTTCAAATAGTGGTAGAGAAACTGAAATCATTTCAACTTCACCTCCAAAAAAGAAAGCTAAGGCTTTTCATCAGCCTAAAGTTGTAGGGGCATATAAGAAGGGTAAAAGTGAAGCTGATAAATTACTTGCTAGGTTCTTAAGTTCAAACAACTTGCCACTGGATGTTTCCAGAATACCTCATTTGGGTGGCTTGCTGCATAGCGTAGCAGAGGTTGGGCGTAGTTACGAATTACCAACTTATTCAGAACTCCAATCACAGCAGATCCTAGATGCCAATAAGGAAATTGAGGAATACATTGGAAAGACCAAGAAATTATTTCCTAAAACAGGTTGTACATTGATCATATCTAAGGTAGAGACAAATGCAAAACTTGAGTGTCTGAACTTTTTTGTGTGTTCACCAGGTGGCTGGATATTTTTAGAGAAAGTTAGAGTTTCGGAGGAAGGGATGACATTTCATAGTTTTAAAAGTAATGTATGTCGTATAATTGAATCTTTGGGGCCTGAGCATGTTGTTCAGGTTATCCTTGATGATTCTAAAGATTGTATGATGGGCTGCTTTACTGATTTAGAGGAGACAACTTTTTCCCTGAAGTTATGAAGGTGATTCAAAGGAAATATGCTTGGATATACGTGTCTAGATGTGTTAATGGTGAACTGGAGGAAATTTTGCTGCACATATGCTCTGAAGTTTGTTGGATTCGCGAGATTATTCAATTGGCAAAGCTGATTTTCAAATATATGTGCAAGCATAATAGCACTTTACAGTTGCTAAGAAAGCAGCAGCATCCAAGAAATAAGGAATACAGTTGCAGTGAAAAGAGTAAAATTGCCAATGAATTCTCTATGCTTAATTCAATTTTGCAAGTCGAAAAAGAGTTACAGACTCGAGAGGGGGAAGGGTTCAGTAGTGAAAATGATGTGGCTACAGTTGTGCAAAAAGCTATTTATTCTACAGATTTTTGGAGCAACGGGAAGAAGGTAGTGCAAGTTTTGCAGCCGTTGTTTCAAGTTCTTGAACTCGTAGACAGATATGAATCAACTACAGGATATTTGAATGAAGCACTGAAGAGGGCAGAAGAGGCATTTAAACGGCATTTAGATGGTAAGGACTGGATTGAGGTGCTTAGAGCTTGGAGAAGTCGTGTAGTCCAACCAATACATGAAGTTGCAGGTTTTCTTAACCCCTACACCTGTGGTCTGAACTTTTGTCATGACCATGAAATTAAAATGGTTTTGGACAGTCTAAAGTTATTGGTTTCTGTTCCAGAATGGGAAGCTCTCTTAAAGGAAGTGCAACTCTACCGTAGGAAAGACTCAGATTTGTTCAATGAAGAAGCAATGACAATGTTAAAGACAGTCCATCCTCGTATGTTCTATTAATTTAACTTGCATTAATTTAGCCATTTACTTGATTGGATGAATTTTTATTCTGTTTCGATTGTTTTCCAATATGTAGGGAAGTGGTGGGACTGTTGTGGTGATCGTTATCCAATTCTGCAGAAGATTGCTATAAGGGTTTTGAGCCAAACTTGTTCTACTTCATTATGTGATCACATTACCTTTCGCCAGAATCGATTTGTTAATGAATCAACCATGAATAGGAATATGATGGAAAAATTTAGTGCGTTTAAATCAAAGAATTTGAAGCTGATTGACCTTGAGAGAATCAGTGGACTTCCTGTATGTTCTCAAGAGCTTGTTCAAAAATTTTTGGAGGATCTGGATGAGTCGGACAACAACATCAATGATGAGGAGACTATACCATTGACATCAGAGTATAGGAATTTAAATCGTCGATTGAATTTGGAGTTAGGGCATTTATCGACTTTGCCTGAATGTAACTCAGAGCCTGAGCAACGCGGCAGCATGAATTTGAAGTTAGTTCCTGTATCGACTCTGCCTGAATGTGATCCGGAACCAGAGCAGCGTGGCTGCCTGAATTTAGAGTTAGGGCCTGAGCAGCGTGACTGCCTGAATTGGGAGTTAGGGCATGTATCGACTCTGCCTGAATGCGATCCGGAGCCTGAGCAGCATGGCTGCCTGAATTTACAGTTAGAGCCTGTATCGACTCCGCCTGAATGCGATCCGGAGCCTGAGCAGCGTGGCTGCCTGAATTTACAGTTAGAGCCTGAGCAGTGTGATCGCCTGAATTTACAGTTAGAGCCTGAGCAGTGTGATCGCCTGAATTTAGAGTTAGGTCCTGCATCGACTCTGCCTGAATGTAATCCAGAACCTGAGCAATGTGGTCGCTTGAATTTGGAGTTAAGGCCTTTATCGACTCTACCTGAATGTAATCCAGAGCCTGAGCAACGTGCTCTCGAGAATGTGGAGGTAGGTCCTGATTTGGGTTTGGGCCGATACGTTGTAGAGGAATGTCCTTTCAGTCATGCCAAATCTTTATACTATTTTCTTGATGATCTCTGGGCAGCTCCGAAAGCGATACTCCACTTGTAGTTGTCTGTTTTCTCAAATTATTCTCCCAATCGAGGTAGGAAACTGTGTTTTATTATTAATTTTTCAAAATATATTGTTTATCTTATTAATTTGTTTAATGTATTTTTAAGATATTTCGAATTTGGGCAAAATCTTATTGTCACTGGGGTAATTAATCGTCTTTTTTGTTGTGCGGAAGCACAGGTTGAGTAGATTAGCAATTGATGGTAACTGTAATTTTTAGAGAAATTTAAATGTGGTGTAAATAATTTTAAAAAAAATTAACACAATAATTTACGTGGTTCGGTGTAAAGCCTATATACACAAGCAAAAATTGGAAGATAATTTTACTAATAAATAAGAATTTATAAATTGGAAAAAACTCACAAAAACTCAATACTCTAATACACCAAAATGAATTCTCCTAACACTCAAGTGGAAGCTCTCTCACTTTTTCAATTACTTCACTTGCAATTGTTCTCAATTGTGGGATGCCTTAATAAATGAAGAACAATAGCTATTTATAGGAATGCATGGTAATATTATTTCACAAAATCTTTAATATTGTCAAAGTTTGTTTGATGATTACCTAATTTTTAATCAAACTTTAAACAATTTACCTTTGAACAATTTTGGCCAAATTTAGAATATGTACTTTGCTAAACTTTAAATAATTTGATTTTGAACAAGTTTATCCAAACTTTGAACACGTGCTTTGATTTGATTTTTTCGACACTCTTATCTTTTTTTGGGTTAATTACACTGGAATTCCTGTTTTGGTGTACAATTTGAAAAACTCACTCGGGTATCTTGGGAATAAAAAACAAGCTCAAGATCAACGGAAGAACAATAGGAATCAGATCAGCAAAACTCACTCAACTTTTAATCATGCTTCGATTTAATCGGTTAAATCATACACTTATCTTGAATTTGCTGATCCACGTACATTATTCTTCATGAAAATTTCACATGCAACAGAATCAGATATACATTCCTGTTTGTGTCAAAAAACAAAGGGGAAAAAAAAAGAAAAAAACCCGCACTAAGCTATTCATTTGCCATGACAAATTTGTGTATTTGTTAGTATATCAGGCAAGGTTACAGGTGTAAAGCATGAATAAAAGTCTAAATCCTAGGTTGATTTTCTGATTCAGCATGCTTTCATGACAAATTAGTTCATGAATTGCGAAATATATATGTTATAGCTTCAGTTTCTTTGGATTGGCTGTTTGTGGTTCTGAAAATTTATTTCTCTTAAAGCATGCTAATGATAGATTTATGTCGATATGCATGATTGAATTTAGCAAATCAGAATTGATGCAATATCCTGTTCATTCTATTTGAGATTATTAAATTTGTGAATTTGCTTTCAGTTCACACGCTTGATATAAGCTTGATTTGACATAGGAATTGGCTTTTGATCTGAAATTATAACTCAAGACTTAAAATCAAGTCTTCCGGACATTAATTTTTGGGCAATAATCTGGGAAAAAAGGCCATTATAGAATCATGATATAATGTTACCTGCCAAATGTTTGATGGAATGACCAAACGAGTTCTGTTGCCTTTCTACTCTTGCATTTTTCATGAATTCAAGACATAGAAATGTCTTATTAAACTTACGGGAAGACATCCAGAGGAAGCCAAAAATCAGATCGATGGGCAAGCAAATACAACGGTATAAATTCAGTTTTAGGAAAGAGGGCTCAGAATTCAGATTTCCCGTAGCTGATATCAGATACAGCTTTGCTTGATGCCTAATATCGGATTGAGAACAAGCTTGCCAGGGAGATAAGCATAGTAAGCCACATGACAGCACAAAACATAAACAGAAATCAGATGCAAGAGTGAAGACAGACTGTAAGTGAAAGGGAACAGCACCAAACCCTCAAACTCGGTCATAAGTTCAGTTGAAATTACAGGTTCTATGTTCATTTCACGTGCACTTATCATGATCAAAATCTTGTTATGCCTATATGCTGAATTGATTCTTTGATTGAAATTATGCCTTTACCTGATTTTAGAACACAAGCATGTCAATTATGCCAGTGCATATTCAGAACTTTGTAACTATATTAAATCAGAACATCCAGTTTGCTTTCTAGAAAATCCATTCCATAACTCAGCATAGCACTAACAGATAACGAATTTGGAGATGCCTTGTTTTACATGAATAATTCTCATGAATTTCTTTTTGAAAAACATTTTAGAATCAGGGCATGTATAACTATCCTCAGCTAACCAATTTTGCTGCTGACCGCGTGAAACTGAGATGTAATAGAGGAAACACCAATAATCCTTCAGGCTCAGATACAGGTTCAGTTGATAGTTTACAGCTAAGGTATACACTCCTTTGCAGCTAAGGTATACAAGGATGGATATGGATATGCGGGTCATTTATTTTTAGCATGGTTGATATGATTATTTATCTTGAATAACTATGTGAAAAATCTAGCAAGGGAGATGCCCCTTCTGTGGATTCGGATACTTTAACTGATTCAGTTAGGCTTAGAAGCAGCCAATACCAGTCCAATCTTGAAACTATTGTTTCGGATTGGTACTCTACGATTCTTGGTAATGCACAATTCGATGGTATTCATATGATTAATCATATCGATTAGAGTTATTTTTAGTGCCATATATTATCTATACTCAGATAAAAACAGAATCAGAACACCATGGCTTACTTGTGCACTGCACTGGTAAACATATCCATGCATCTCGGAAGCAATTTCAGGTTTAACAATAAAAGTCTACTAAAAAATGGCACTTGTGCTATGAAACCAAAAAGACTTATTTCACACACCAAGTTTTGAGCAGCTCGGGTGAGGAATAGAATGAGAGTGCGTTTGACATATTATATTGTATTATATTATATTGAATTATTTTAAAATGCATTTAGATCACTGTATTTTATTATATTATATTATTGTAATACAGGTGTATTGTATTATGTTGTATTGTATTAGCACTATATTATAACAATGCTGTATTATATTTGGTACTACACTATATTATATTAATTTTTAATTATACTACATTCGGTGTATGATATTAATTTTTTTGTGATTAATTTAAATTATATATTTAGAAAATAATATTTATTAATATTTAGAAAAATACTAAATATAGAAATCTTAAATTAACAAAATGACTTGTGCTAAATAATCCAGTAATTATTTATATTATTAATTTTAAATTAATATTATTCAAATTTAATCATATTTAAATATTTATTATTAGTTATATTAAATATTTAAAAATAATAAATTTAATTAATGTAATATAATTAAATAGTGTAATATTATATTATATGATTTAAGTATTTATTATAATTTATATTAAATTGTTGAATAATAATCAATTTTTATATATTAATTACTACATATAATTAAATAATTTAATATTATGTTATATTTTTATTTTTATATATTATTTAATTATTAGCTACATTAAGTTATTAAATATTAATCAATTTTATATATTAATTATTATAATATAATTAAATAATACATTATTTAGTTATATTTTTAATATAATAAAAATATTATATAATATTATTGAATAATCAATTATAAAATTATTAATTTATATTAATAATTATAACATAAAAATTAAATATATTATATTATATTAAAAGATTATATTTATTTATTATTATTACAGTTTAAAAAAAATAAAAAGACAAGAAGCTAATGCGGCAACTGCAGCATTAGCTAAAACCCGACTAAATGTCGAGTTTAGTTAATGCGGTGAGTTGCTGCATTAATGCACGCTAATGCAGCATCTTGGCACTCCAAAGTCCAAACATGTGATGAGAGATGCCAATTGATGTATTATATTATATTGTATTGCATTAACACTATATTATAATGATAATGTATAATGTTTGGTGTTATAATGTATTATATTAATTTTTTTTTTTGTGATTAGTTTAAATTATATATTTAGAAAATAATATTTATTAGTACTTAGGAAAATACTAAATATAGAAGTCTTAAATTTTAGAAATTTAATAATTTTTTTAGTGTAAATGTTAAAAAAATTATATTTATTATTAGTTATATTAAATTATTTAATTTTTATATAGTAATTATTATAATATAATTAAATAATATTATATTATATTATATTTTTATATAATATTTAAATATTTATTATTAATTATAGTAAATTATAAATTTATTAATAAATTATAATGTAAAAATAAAAATTAATAATATATAAAATTAAAAAATTATAGTTATTTATTATTATTATTATTTAAAAAAAAAAATAAAGGGTAAGCTAATGCGGCAACTGCCGCATTACCGCCCCTCTTTTATGCGGGTAACTTTTGTGCCAAATAAAGTTATATATTAATCAAATACAAAACAGTGTTTTAATGCTATGTCATGCAGGCAACCAAATGCATCCTAAGGCGAGAGTGGTGTAAGTACCATAATATTTGGCCACTTACACCGCGCCACATGTTAGTAAATGCACTGTAGATTTGAATACCCCAGGTCTGTGCAGTAGGCATAGACGAACAAATCTAGAAAGCAAAAGCATGCAAGTCACATCACAAATAAATAAACGGAAATTTGCTCCTGCAACTACAAATTAAGAACATAAATTAAATTAATATTCTCTTTTATCATAAAATATGGCTTGTAATTAATACATAATTTTGTTATATATTAAATTAATTAATTAATTAATATGTATAGGTAAGAAAAAAATATAACTACTTATACCGCATTACACGTCCAACAAAAATAAAAAATTCGGACAATGACATAGCTTATGATATTCATAAATTAGAGACCAATAACCATACGGTAACTTGTACAAAACACTTGGAGACGATCAACGATCAAACCTTAAATATTAGAGTATTAAATCACATGCTGAGAATTTAGATACAGGTAAAAATGGTTATTAGATCAACGACATAAACTCAAACAAATAAAATGGATGATAGACATTTAGATCTAAAATGAAATCCCAATTTAAGAGTTGTTTGTTAAATATATAAAGTTTGAAATTTTATTGATGTTAGACTTTTTTAAAAAATTTTTTGTTTATTTTTTGTAATTTATGTCTGATTTTCATATATTTATAACTAAATAAAAAAATAAACTCTTATTATTTTTATCTAAATGTAAAAAAGTCTGAACAAAAAGTAAATATTATATTATAAAAATATCTCTATAAATATATTTTATTTTTTAAAATATAAAATCTAATTTTTTTTATTTGATTTATAAAGATAAAAATATTAAATAACCATATTTTAAGATTTTTTTTATTTATAAAAACAAACAAGATGTCACTTATATTTAAATATTAAAAATATATATATCATTCAGAAATTATATTCAAACTTATTCAAATTTAAAAAAAATTTAGATTCATTTAAATTTTAGATAAAATAAGATATATTACCTTACTTTTGTCCGCATATTTTTTACGCTTACCCTAATCCCAATTGTATATTAAATATGCGATTAATTAAACCAAAGGTGGCGGCAAAGATATCCGTACTAAGATAGCCATGCTTACAAACACGACCACGCAGTAAGCCCTTAGACTAGTTCACAAATGAATCATAGGCTACATATTTTCATGGGGTTTTGTCAGGGATGAATATTATTTTTCCTCAAACATGCACAAAGAAGAAACCCTGTTGTGCTATACAAATTCTCGAAACTCTATTAATCAACTATAGGTCTTTCTGTACACACAAATTGAAACAGACATCGTCAAGTAAGAGCTTAAACAAGGCTCTGAGAGTCCTAGATATCATCTCGCCCAGAACTAGAGTCAGTACAAAGGCCCAAGTCCATCTTCGGCTCATTCAGGACTTTCTGCAAACAGATTCCAAACATCTCAATTCGCAAAAATTTAACCATGATTTCACCGGTACAAATAAAATGTTTGGATCATCAAATGTGTTTGATCAATTGCTTGACACTCCTGTTGTTGATGTGGAGAACTCAATCTCCATGCATCATGATTTGCACAGGGAACGGCTGAAAGTTGATGCGAGTTTTTTGTCAAATGCTGTGACTTCATGTGGGTCTACACGAAATATCCGTGGCGGTACTCAGTATCAGTGCTTTGCTGTAAGAAGTGGGTTTGTTACAAATGTTTATGTCGGGAGTTCTTTGATCAGTTTGTACAGCAAATGCGGCGAAATAATTGATGCATATAAAGTGTTTGAGGAAATGCCCGTTAGGAACGTAGTGTCATGGACAGCCATCATTGCTGCGTTTGCACAAGAGTGGCAGGTTGATATGTGTTTAGAGCTTTATCGTATGATGAGAAATTCAATGTTAGAGCCAAATGATTTTACGTTCACTAGTATTTTGAGTGCTTGCACGGGCGGTGGAGCTCTTGGACAGGGAAGAAGTGCTCATTGTCAGACGATTCGTATGGGTTTCTTTTCGTATATTCAAGTTGCTAATTCCCTTATCTCAATGTATTGCAAGTGTGGTAACGTTGAAGAAGCAGTTTATGTATTCAACAATATGCATGGTAAAGATATTGTATCATGGAATTCCATGATAGCTGGGTATGCTCAGCATGGACTTGCTGTACATGGGATTGATCTTTTTGAAGAGATGATGAAACAACGGGTGAAACCAGATGCCATAACTTTCCTTGGTGTTCTCTCTTCGTGCCGCCATGCAGGTCTAGTTGAAGAGGGCAAAGTTTACTTCAATTCAATGGCTAAACATGGTTTGAAGCCAGAACTTGACCATTATTCGTGTGTTGTTGATCTTCTTGGCCGAGCTGGATTACTGGAAGAGGCTCGAGATTTCATTAAACAGATGCCTATATATCCCAATGCTGTTATATGGGGTTCTCTACTTTCTTCCTGCAGGCTTCATGGGGATGTTTGGATTGGCATAGAGGCTGCGGAGATCAAGCTATTGCTGGAACCAGAATGTGCTGCTACCCACGTGCAGTTGGCAAATCTTTATGCAAGTGTAAGGTACTGGGATCAGGCAGCAAGAGTGAGGAAATTAATGAAAGATAAAGGGTTGAAAACAAATCCTGGGTGCAGTTGGATTGAGATTAAGAATGTTGTTTACAGATTTCAGGCAGAAGACAAGTCGAATACTAGGCTGAGTGAAATACTTACCGTGTTAGATTTTCTGGTCGACCAAATGAAAACTTTAGGCTATGTGCCTGAAACCCATGAGGAAGAAGAGGTTGATGACGCTTCACATAAAAGGATAGAACCTTTTTTAAGTTATAAATAAGCAAATTCCTGGATGTGTAGGCATCCTGCAACTGTGCAGATTTTCATTGTACGAGATTTCATCTAACGCATATATATTCTTCCTCTCACTGATTTAAATTTTAGTTCACTTATCTCAAGTATTGTCATAAGTGATTAATTTAAAATAAATGTGTATCATCTAATAGCAATTTTATCGGAGCATACAAAGACTTCAAGGAAACATCCCCAATAGATATGAATGCATTTGCCGATATGCACAGAAACCAGAAAAATGTCAAAGAAATTAAAAATCTTGAAAACCTTCGTCAGATAAAAGTCAAATTTACAAAATAAAATAAAAGACGAGGACCCAACTAACTAACCATCTAAAAAGAAAATGGATCCAGTTATTTCACAAAATCATAGTGGATACTAGTCCCTTTCTCATACTTGGAACATCGAAAACGCTACATGTTTCCAGACAAAAATACTGAGATCTAACTTGCATAGGAAATTTTTCAAATTTCTATTAGTCAAAAGATAAAATAAAAACAAAATAAGCAGTGCTCATCAGTACACAAATCCACCCTAGCCTGAGGAGAAAAAACAGTTACTGCAGAACTCGCACTGAGACTTGATTATTGAGACAGAAGCCTCTATTCTTCCTAATGAATGCATCCATCGCCTGGGTCTGTGATGGGAAGCGAACAGTTGCCCATTTAATGGAATCTGGGAGTGTCTGTCTGCAATGATATAATAGGAAACAAGAGGGGAAAACAAAAGAAAGAAAAGAAGTTAACATGTGAAAATAATAAGAAAGAACATTGTAATATCGTCCAACTGCAATGTAAAATGCTAGGCATTAACCTCAAAAGAAAACTGATGGAGGATGCCTCATATTCACACCCTGAGAGAAAGCGTTCTACATCTTCTGTAACAGCAATTCTAGGAACATTTTGCAGTAAAACCTGAAAAGGAGCAGATGAGATACAGTTAACATCAGCTTAGATGTATGCGGGAAAATGTCTACATGCTCAGAACTTGGAGTCACAATGCACAAAAAGTCGCAGCTTTCAACTTTTATGAAGATGGCAGAGAGCACTACAATTGCCAAATCTAGTATCTGCATATTTGAGGACTAAGGCTGTTACAGGAACACAAACAAAGCAAAGTGGCATCCCAGCAGGCTTCAGAATTCAAAATACTAAATACCCCAACACAAACTCTTCTAATTACAGATTTACATCTGCTTGAGAGAATTATCGCCTTACAACACAGAAAAATCAACACGAGACTACTGATATCCACAAAATATTACTGTAAACACTTAAAGCAAGAGAGCTGTATGAGGCTTGCAAAACTGAAAGTGGGAATAGAGAGGGCCTGTCACACAGCCAGCAAATGAACACAGTACCAGAATCCTACCACCCAGCGCACAGCTTCTTCTCTTACAATGTCAAGTGGCTTATAGGATCTAACATAAACAATCTTATGATAATTTCACAACAAAAAATAGGGAAAAAAAAATTGTGACTTCCTCTAAATTTTATGTTAATTGTTGCAGATATTAGCTGTACTTTACAGTTGATGTTGACTATTTTTATGATAGCTGTATTTTACAGCTATGTGTTGCATTTAGGAGATTCAGTTCCTAATTTTCAGGGATACTAGTTTGAATATCCTAACTGCATTTTCTGTTTTTTCTTATGGTCAAATGTATATAAATAGGTATTCTTTCTTAGTGTAATATAACAAGATTAATATAGAAAAATCTGATTTTGCACATGGTATCAGAAAAGCTCTTTTGATCCAGCCTTTGATTGCTCTTTTGATCCAAGCCTCTGATTTTTTTTTTCCTTCCACTCAAAGTCTCAATCCTTCCAATGGAAAAGACAACAGGCCCTGCACAAGAATCTGAGATTTCCTCCAACTCTGTCATAGAGCAGGACATCTCCTCGGTCTCTTTAGGTACCGAAAACCCATCTTTGCAAATAACTCTGCACAAGTTAAATGGCAGAAATTTTTTGCAATGGTCTCAATCCGTCACTCTATTTCTTCGTGGCAAAGGCCGATTAGGGTATATTATAGGGGAAACTAAAGCTCCAGATGTCTTGGATCCTCATTATCTGAAGTGGGATGTTGAAAATTCGATGGTGCAAGCATGGTTGATCAACTCGATGGACGTGGAGATTGGTAGAACTTATCTCTTCCTACCAACTAATGAGCTTTGGGAAACTATAACAAAAACCTTTTCTGACCTTGAGAATGCAGCTCAACTCTTTGAAATCAAGTCACAATTGTGTGACCAAAAGCAAGGGAGTCCATCGGTGACTCAATATTTCAGTTCTTTGCACAATATATGGCAGGAGCTTGACCTCTACTATGAATCCCAATGGCATTGTTCCGAAGATGCCATCAACTATAAGAGGATGTTAGATAAAGAACGCCTCTTTGATTTCCTTTATGGACTCAACAAAGAACTTGATGAAGTTCGTGGTAGAATACTAGGAAAGAATCCTTTGCCATCCATCCGAGAAGCTTTTTCTAAGGTGCGGCGTGAAGAAAGTCGAAAGAGAGTCATGATGGGACAAAAACATAGAGAAATAAGTGCTGAAACAGAGAGATCAGCGTTGGTGACCAGAAAGATAGATCAGTCAAGCGACAAAAAGGGATAAAAACATGGACAACGTCCCTATTGTGACTATTACCATAATAAAGGACATACCCGAGACTCATGCTGGAAGCTTCCTGGAAAGCTAGCAGATTAGAAACCAAAACGCCAGAAAGAAGCAAAGGGAATGGTGACAGAGAAAACTAATAAATTTTCCCTTACAAAAGATCAATTTGAGATGCTGTAGCAGCTCCTCATACAAAATCAGCAAACAAAAGGGAATGTCATGTCCTCCTCTACCTGTCATGTAGCCCAAACAGGTAATCCATCAGCCTTTAACATCTAATCCCTCGAACAAAGTCATTGGATTGTTGATTCAGGGGCCTCAGACCATATGACAGGGTCTTCTCAATTTTTTTCTAGTTCCACTCCATGTCCAGGAAACTATAAAGTGAGGATTGCTGATGGATCATTATCCACTGTTGCTAGAAAAGGAACAATAAAACTATCAGATTGTCTCACCCTTTTTTCAGTTTTACATGTCTCAAATCTTAAGTGCAATCTTCTTTCAGTTAGTAAACTCACCAATGACACAAACTGTGTAGCTAAATTCTGTGGTTCTAAATGTTTATTTCAGGATCCAATCTTGGGGAGGATGATTGGGAATGCGAAGGAATATGAGGGGCTGTACTATCTTGAAAATAAAGGACCCGTGAAAGGACAAGCTCAAGTCTCTCAATGTGAATTTGTTTCTCCTGAAATAATGTTGTGGCATTATAGGTTAGGCCATCCTAGCTTTCCATATCTAAAAACCTTATATCCTTCCTTATTCAAAAATAAAGATTTGAGTTTATTACATTGTGATTTTTGTCAAATGGCTAAACAAACACGTGTTCCATTTCTTGCTCGTCCTTATAAACATCCCAACTTTTCTCTTTGATTCATAGTGATATTTGCGGTCCCTCAAGGGTTAACAACCTGTCCAAAACCAAATGGTTCATTACATTCATAGATGATCACTCTAGGATAACTTAGGTATATCTTTTAAAGGAAAAATCTGATGCTGCACAAATCTTTAAACAGTTTCATGCTATGGTAAAAACTCAGTTTCAAGCTAACATTCGTGTACTTCGTACGAATAACAGAACCGAATATTTCAATTCTATTTTAGGAAGTTACCAGTCACAACAAGGAATTGTTCACCAAAGTTCTTGTACAGGAACACCACAACAAAATGGGATTGCAGAAAGAAAAAACAAACACCTTTTAGAAGTTGCTAGGGCCATTATGTTCACAACCAATGTACCAAATATATATTGGGGGGAGGCCATTCTTATAGCAACTTATCTCATAAACCGTATGCCCTCCCGAGTTCTTAGATTCAAGACACCTATTTCTGTTTTTATTAAAAGTTACCCACAAAATCACCTTGTTACCTCTAATCTTGCACTCAAAACCTTCGGTTGTACAGCCTTTGTATATCTTCCGAGTCTTCAAAGAACGAAGTTATCTCCTAGAGCCATCAAATGTCTGTTTCTAGGATATTCTCCTATCAAGAAAGGGTACAAGTGCTATAATCCTCAAACAAAGAAACTATTTGTCGCTATAGATGTTAAATTCTTTGAAAATCAACCTTTCTACCCGAATAATTCTCTTCAGGGGGGGAATTTGAGAGAAGATAACTCTTGGAGTCTTCTTGACATCTTAGAACCTAATCTAGCCCATAATTCCAGTCTGGAAAATGGAATTATTTGTTTGCTGTATATTTCTACAGGACAACAAACTACAAATATGTTGACAAAAGGAGTACTTGGACATAAGTTTGAAGAGTTTGTATGCAAGTTGGGCATGAAGAACATCTATACTCCAGCTTGAGGGGAATGTTGCAGATATTAGCTGTACTTTACAGTTGATGTTGACTATTTTTATGATAGTTTACAGCTATGTGTTGAATTTAGGAGATTTAGTTCCTAATTTTCAGGGATACTAGTTTGAATATCCTAGCTGCCTTTTCAGTTTTTTTCTTAAGGTCTAATGTATATAAATAGGTATTCTTTCTTAGTGTAATATAACAAGATTAATATAGAAAAATCTGATTTTGCACATTAATATAACTTCGTATGACAGCTGACAAGACTCAAATGCCATTCTTTCCCAGTGATCAATGACCCAAACCCCTTTAGACGGTCGATTCCAATTCATATGATTTGCTCAATATCCCATTTGCTGATTTCAGACAACACATTAAACAGCCAGCCCCACTAATTAGCCTCAACAGCCAACAACTTTATCTTGAAGAACAAGCCCTTTTTTTTTTTTTCTTTCTTTTGAAGACCAGTACAGGAAAATCATTATAAACATCAGATGATCAGAACAGTCAATGTCCCAAATAACAAAACTCTTAATTACAGTAACATATAAGAGGCATGTGTAATTAAGAACCCTTTTTTCTATTTATTTTAAGAAAACATATAGTCAAGAGCATGACTTACAGTTTTTCCATTATAGGGCATGACAATATCCCATTCATTCTGTTCAGCCTGATATTCAAGCACAAAAGTATAAGACAGCAAAAATTTATGCTAAAAAACAACATAATCTATCAAAACTTGGCATGTGTATAAGTAACAGTATTACCCTTTCCAATCTGTACAAGCGACCCTTTCTTCCAATCAGCTTAAATGCATTATCATATGCACTAAAAGAAGGGAATTGCACCATCCTGATCACAAGAAAAGAACATTTAAAAATGAAAAAATCAAGTATCAAAATTTCTAAACAAATTCCAGCTAAAAGACAGTTAAAATAAAGCAAGGAGATCAAATACATTGACAAGGGCATATAGTTGCGGGTGTAGTTGACTTTGAGATCATCCAGAGTCAAATTACAGCCCTCAAGCAAGTTGATTATGTCACTCTTCAGTGTTTGCCTTGATATGCCAAGCAACTTCCCATATACCACACCTAATATAACAAAGCAAAAAACGAAAAAGAGAGAGAGAGAGAGAGAGAGATTAAAAATGTTTTTTGTCATTTAAGTTCCAAATATGTTAAATCCGGTTCACTAAATAAATAAACAAACATATAGCTTTAGTCAAACAAAACAAATTCATATAAATGATAAAATTCCCAAGGTGCATTATTTTTTTCCCTAAACCATAAACCCTGATTTCGACACAAAATAGCCAAAATGCGATAGATTTAGTACCGTTATTTGGTGTTTGCAGAAATAGATCGATTGACGGATCACTTGCTGCCGGCGGCGGGGGCGGTGACGCCTCAGTTTCGGTCGTGAAATGTTTCGGCGATTGACGAAGAACAGGCGGAAGGCTGTTAATTGGCTTAATCGTTCGAAGCGAAACGCTCGATTTGATTGTGTTTCGAAGAAGGCTCATGGTTTTGAAGTAATAAGTAATCGGGGTTTTGCGATGGCCTCTGTGCAGCAGTGCTTGTGGAAAAGGGCAAGTGTTGAGTGCTGGCGGTAACGAGTTGACGATGATGTGCTGCGTTCTCGGCACTTGAAAGTCGAAATTACATAATTGGCCAAACTGAATTGTACGATCGGGCCTCTGGCCATATCCTTTATTAAGGGCAAATTTTGGACTAACTCTTCCTAAATTGATAATCTTTAAATTATTTATATATATATATATATATATATATATTTTTTTTTTTTTTTAAAAATATTAATTTATATTTAAAAATCATTATTTTTAGGTTGTTTTTAATAGCTAAAAAGACAATAGAATAATATTTATACATTCTTCATTTCTTCTAACAGTCAATTAATAAAAAAAAAGTCAAATTTTATAATTTTTTTTAAATTTTAAGAACTTCATCATTTTTATTTTTATTATTTTATTAATTCAAATAGTAATTTTTAATGTTAAAATTGTTAGTTAACAGGACTTTAAAAAAAAGGACATTCTTGTACTAAAATAAGTTAATCGCAGTCAATCATTAAAATTAACTATTTTTAACGAATAATTTGATGTTTTTAAAAGTCAGCAAGATAATTTAAATATTGTTAATTTACTAAATGAATAATCTGAAATTTACTCTTAAATAAATTTTAAAAAATAAGATTCCTACGAAAAGATAATAATTTTACATGTAAGATAAGATCAAAGGTAAATGTTTTATGGATTAAGAATTTAGTGCTAAGATAAATTTTTGTTGAGTACTAAATTAACAATTAGAATTATTTTAATAATTAGATAATTGAAGTATTTCTTATACATTCAATGTATCAGATTTGTTTGAGTACCATTTGGATAATGAGGAGTTATATTAGTATAGAATTAGAGTGATTTGAGTACCATTTGGATAATGTATCAGAGTGATGTATTTCTTAAGTGAGAGGAACTGATGTAGTCTGGTTGTATAGAATTTGGCTTGGCAAAAAAGCTGAGGCCAGCCTGGCCTTTGATAGTGGGTTTCAAGCCCAGCCCGCATGATAAATTTAAGAGTACGAGTTTAAAAATTAAAAGCTCATACAAAATGGGCTCCGATATAAGTTCAATTAAAAAAAGTTCGGGCTTAATATTATATTAAAAATAGTAATAAAACAAATCAAAATAAATTTTTTTTTTTGTTAGGTAGAGTTCCTTAAAAAGAACTTTTTACTGGAGAAGAATTGAACGATGATGAAGAAAATGACCCACAAATATTGGATTAGTTTGTTTCGATATTAGTATTTTGTAGTTTATTATATTGTATTGTTAATATTTTATGTATTGGATAATCATATATTAGATAATCACGTATAATTTAATTTTTTTTAATTTAAAGTATTATTAAAAATTTATTTTAAAAAATCAATAAAGACCCAAGTCCAGCTAAAGCTCAACCAGGCCCGACCCGAGCCCGCTCAATATGGACAGACTTTTTCAAGATTTAGGCTTATACTTAAATACATGGGCTTGGGCCTGGGCTTACAAAAGCTCGGCCCAAGCCCGTAAATTGCCAAACCTATATAGAATGAGTACAATATTTTTTTGAAGACTTAATATAAACTGCATATATCTACTTTTGACTCGTAATATATCGTTTCAAAATTTATTATGAAACAAATTTAAGTCGTATTGACCCTATTGTTCAGTTGGAAATTTTATTTTTTAGTCGTTATTTTGGAAGTTTAAGGATTGTTTTTTATTTTTCTTATTGCTTTCATAATTTTTATCTTTTTATAGATATTAGATTTTAAGTGTCATTTATTTTATTTTATTTTTCTTATTTCAATTGATAGAATTTTATTATACCACAATAATTTGAGTTTACTTATTTTGATAAATTCATATTATTTAATAATAGTACAAAGTAGTCTTAAAACTTTAGTTTTGTCATTCAAATTTTTATCAAAAAAATTTCTAGAAACTTTCAAAATCTTTTGTTTCTCTGTCTTTCAATCTCAACGCTTCCCTTTCATCATTAAATATGTTTTTGTATTTTGCTGCAAAAATCGAAGAATCTATGAGGCAAAAGTTGAACCCATATTTTGCTTGCTGCTGATTGCCCTGTGATAATACTAATATTTTAAATGAATAATCTAATACAATGAGTCGAAAATAACTTCAGTCCCGGGCAAGATTATTGTGTTAATTTAATTAATACTAAAGTTAATTTAATTAATACTAAATTCTTACACAGATTTTCTATCAACAATATAACTCCACACAAATATAACATTATTTTTGTCAGCATTGTCTAATCTTTAAGCTCGTTATCAATTTTTCCTTTGGATAATCAATATGCTTATGCTTCTTATATAATATGAGAGATACCTTTAGTTTTAATATTTTATATAATAAAAGAGATGTCTTTAGTTTTAATATTCTTATTTCATTACTTTATAATGATCTTAATTATCTAAAGTAATCGTAATCTTGCGTATGAAAACAATATAAAAAAAAAAGCAAAGCATAGTACAAGCACGGACGTAGATATTTGACATTTCTTGTTTATCTCAGCATAAAGTATTAGGAAGATCCTCAAATCTCAATGATACCATTCTTATTTTTGTCCGAATTTGGCGTGTGCAGCACATGTCATTTTCTTTCTTTCTTTTTTTCTGATTTGGAAGAAGACATGTCATTTTCCATTTGCACTAAATCATCAGTTAATTTTATATTCGTTATATTAGATGGATTTGGAACATGACATGGTCTAATTCATCAACATT
Source organism: Murraya koenigii (assembly GCA_025617385.1). NCBI lineage: Eukaryota > Viridiplantae > Streptophyta > Magnoliopsida > Sapindales > Rutaceae > Murraya > Murraya koenigii. The sequence continues at coordinate 11,800,335 of CM046819.1, forward strand.
ATTAACATAACTTCATGTGAGAAACGTCTTTAAGATCTTGTTTGGGTGACACGATAGAAATTGGAATTCGTTTAATATTTCCTCTCCAAACCGAACAAAAGAAAGTCAAATTTCTCTCTACTCTCCTTATTTCTCTCCTTCTCCCCTCTCCTTTCTTACAACCAAACATGATCTAAGAGATAGCTCAATTAACTTGTCTTTTGTAGTAAAAGTACAAAAATCGATTCCTCTAATACTAGTTTTGATGAGGCAAAAAAATGAAAAAATTATCTATAATTTGTGTTATGCTGTGAGAGTGTGAGGTAGTAAGTGGGTTAAAAAAAAAAACCATAATAAAATTAAACATGACCTACCTATGGTTGCATTTATTTTTTGGTTTGGAAATTGAATAGATCGGAAGTTTGAGTCAATTTAAATATAATAATAATGTTAATTTTTTTTTCCGAAAATTCAAACTGATACTTGTATAGTAAGTAAGGTTAAACCTTCTCAAAAAAACAAAAAAAAAATCCGTTACTTGCAGCATTAAAAATATTTAAGTGCAAATTGTGTTATGCTTGCCTAAATAATAATAATAATAATAACAATAGTAAATGACCTAATCTAATTCATATCGTCGCATATGTTATGGTGCGCGATGGTATATGTGGTAAGTTTTTATTAATAAAGTTGTAATCCACAAACAAGAAAAAATCCATTTCACCCCAAGGGTTCGATGCAATAGACTATTTCATTATTACTATTTAAATAATATTCATTTAATCTTTACTTTTAAATAAATAGTCCAAAATACCCCTCTGTTATTATTGTTTATCTATTAAGTTATCTTTAAATTTTAAATTTATGCATAAAGTCATTTGTTATTTAATTATATTAGAAAGTCTTATTTTAAAATATTTTGTATATTCTTAATTAAAAATCTTATTTTACTATCAATAAATTATATAATAAACTAACTATAAATTAACATAGATTATATATATATATATATATATATATATATATATATATATATATATATATATATATATATATATATATATATATATATATATATATTGAAACATTAATATGCTTTTTAGACTGTCGAGACATACTTCTGGTCTACCTCCCGACTGAGGAAGGAATTTGTGACTCGAAAATTTGTGCATAAGCGCCTTGATAGGGTATCAGATGTTTTGTCATGATGATGACGACGAAAGTCTGTTAGTTTGGACCTAGGCCTTTCTTTCAGAAGCCAGTATACCTTGTGCGTCTCAGGCACTGGACATCCTATTACACACAAGACTCACATATTCTCTTAAAGTTTCACAAGCATTAGAGTTTTTTTTTTTTTAGTCTTTTAGTTTGTCTTTAACTTTAATATAGTCAAGATAAATAAATAATCAATCAGTACTATTATTTTATCAAAAATAAACACTAACTTCTTCATTTACTTGAAAAACACACATTGAAGGCATAAAAAACACATATTTAATATAACATAATAAAATATACTATATTAGAGTGTGTATTTTTTTAATCTTTTAGCTTATATATGATTTTCATATAGTTAGTGATCCCTGATTGGATAATAATAATAATTATTATTATTATTATTACTACATATTTATTTAATTAAAAAATCTTATTTTTCCTTTAGTAAATTATATAATAAACTAATTGTAATTTTTTTTAATCTTTTAGCTTATTTGTGATTTTAATATGATCAGTGATCCTTGATTGAATAATTATTATAATAATAATTATTATATTTATTTAATTGAAAATCCTATTTTACTTATACTAAATTATACAATAAACTAATTATAGATTAATAGAAGGTGTTTTGGGCTGATGATTAAAAAATAGAATTGAGATGAGCTATTATTTAAATAGTAAAAATAACATAAGCTATTGCATCAAATAAAACCCTCCACAAACACAATTCTACTAATAAAGGCTTGTAATGTATATCATGAAACACCATAATGTGTGTGATGATGTGTGTGACGGTGCGCATTTGATAGAAATTTATAATAATAATTATTGGGATTGAATTAACACTATTAAGTTATAGCGATTATATTGTTTCACTTTTCTAAAGAAAAATGTTATCCGTTACTTGTACTATTTAAGTACAAATTGTGTAACGCTTAGGTAAACAATAATAATAACAGTAATAAAAAATCTAATCTAATACGTGCCATCTCATAAGTTATGGTGCATAAAAGTACATGCAAACAATTTACCTTGAGGAAGCTGTGGATCATGTGCGTACTATCATGCATGCACCTTAATAGATGCAAATAATCATCGATTGGAGCAATTGCTATCTAAAATAATTCAATCTTTAAATGACAGTTAATCGTTTGATTCGGTCTAGAAAAATCGTTTTGACTTCCCGGGCCCAGTTAGGTGGAGCCGAGTTTTCATTACTCATTGTGGGCCCCACCCACAGAACAGTTGTTTCGTATAAGTCGTACGTACGTCCATTAACTTTCGGCGCCATCCACTCTCAACAGCGAGGCATTCGTTTACTCAGAAGCTGCCACGTAATCTGATTTAATTTTGCTTTTATTTTATACTTTTTGATTTTATGATAATGCTTTTTATGATTCTTCTTCAAATAGCAACTCCACGAGAATGCAAGTGTTCTGATCTAAGGCAGGTCGTTTCTCTCAAAACGACACTTTATCATCTTATTAAATAGTAATTTACATTTTTGTGAGACTGGTTAGGGATCTTAAACTTAAAGTTGAAGAGGGAACGGTCCCACGAAGATTCATCATCGTAAGTTACTCGAAAATCTCCAAAACGGGAACCATGGACGTTAAGTGGCTTCTTGATTTTCTCAAGGGTATGATAAAGCCACTGGCTGCCACTGGGGTTGTGCTGCTGGCTGTTCTGTTGTCGTTTTTACAGAAGCTTGGGTTAGAAGGAGAGATGATTTACTCCATTGTTAGAGCTTTTCTTCAGCTCTCTGTTATTGGATTTGTTCTTGAGTTCATTTTCAGTCAGGATAACAGAGGATGGATTATTTTAGCTTACCTTTTCATGGTTTGTATTTCTTCTCCATTTCTCTGATATTTTCTGTTTCATTTCATCAATATTTGCTTGCTTGCTAAGAGGATAAAAAATAAAAAATAAAATGAGTCCATGTTCTCGTCAGTGGGTTTATTTTTTATTTTTCCTGATTGCTGGTGTAATTAGTTGGATTTTTCGGTTATTAGCTCAATAAATGAAAAAAAAAAGAAAAGAAAATGAATTGAAATAAATTTTTTAAGAATTGAAAACACGGCATAATTTAGCCATCAGTTTGGAATTTTTATTATACATATACAGAAATTGCATGTTCTAGTTCAGCTTATCTGATATGAGAAGCAACGGAGAGACAACAGCTAATTTGTACTTATTGGATAGCAACTTCATGTAGAACAATTTTAGAATTTTAATCATCTTTTTTTTTCCTCTTTTTCGTTTTAATTACCTTCGATTAAGTATGTTATTTAGTAATATTTTTAGTTCAGTTATGATTCACTTTTTCTATTTGAATTAATTTAGGGTCAATTTTCATTTTAGATTAGAGCATCATTTAATCATCACTATATTTAAAATTATAAATCTCTTTTTTACCAAGTGATTTTATCTTTTAATCTATTACTCCGACGTGTCACTACCAGTTAAAAACATGAAAATTTTGAATATGCAAAGCCTAGTGTGGCCTCCAATCTTTTTTTCTTTTTTAAAAATTTATAATCCCTTTTGAAGCTATAGCATATTTCTGGTTGTTGCTATTCGGTGTTGGTGCGTTTCTCGAAGAAGCATTGTTATTAAAATGTATAGTTTCACTGTTTCTTGTAGGTCACTGTTGCTGGTTATACAGCCGGTCAACGAGCTAAACATGTGCCCCGTGGGAAGTATGTTGCCGGAGCTTCCATCCTGGCAGGAACAGCAGTGACTATGCTTTTGCTTGTGGCACTAAAAGTCTTCCCTTTTACTCCAAGATACATCATCCCGGTTGCAGGAATGATGGTTGGAAATGCAATGACAGTGACTGGGGTTACAATGAAAAGGCTTCGAGATGATATCAAGATTCAGTTGAACTTGGTAAGTGTCAGTGTAAGAAGTACTAATTTCTCGAGTCAATTCCTTCGGATACATGAAATTGGCAACAATGATTGTCAATGGCTTCGTTCTAATTGGGCATTTACTTTTACAGGTGGAGACGGCATTGGCTCTAGGTGCAACACCGCGGCAAGCAACAATGCAGCAGGTGAAGAGGTCTCTGGTCATCGCACTGTCTCCGGTACTGGACAATGCCAAAACTGTGGGTCTCATCTCGCTCCCCGGCGCAATGACCGGCATGATAATGGGAGGAGCTTCTCCTCTGGAAGCCATTCAACTGCAGATTGTTGTAATGAACATGCTTATTGGTGCTTCTACAGTTAGCAGCATCATGTCCACATACCTTTGTTGGCCCGCCTTCTTTACCAAAGCATATCAGTTGGAAAGTAAGGTCTTCCGTACTGATTGAGGCTTTTATAATTTCACTGCCACTGCTCAATCCGCCTAAAAATAATGTAATGCCTCAACGGGCTCGATTAGCAAAGTTATTGTGAGTCTTCAATTATTAGTCTTGAACCATTGAATATAAAAGTCTAATGGGAGCATTTTAGATAGAGGCAGACTTTTGATCATATAGAACTGTGCATTTGGAAACTGTCGATGGTGTCATTGGTCTCTTTACTTACTTTTGGCAATAGAATCAGAACCAATGATAAGGAAATCCATTTTACAATGTGAAATTCTCTTCAATATTTCCTTCCCGTCGAATTTTCAGGCTATTGCTCGATAAATTTCTAAGCTGTACTACAAGTGTATATACTTAGAATCCCAATAAATTTCTATTGTAATATATCTAATGGAATTATCAGAAGTTCACAATATTTGATACCATGACACAACTTGTAGCAAAGATGCCAAAATGAGAGTAGCAAAAGCAAAAACTTGTGCAGGGGACCGAATCACATGTAATCACAAGCCTGCCACCCAAAACTTATAGATAAGATGCTTTCAGGATCATGTTTGTTCTCTGTACAATTTATTCCACTATATATATAAGCACTGCTGTAAAATAATTTTTTAATAGTTTATAATGTTGTAAAGGTATTTGACTACTGTGTAAAATCTTAAATAAATTTTTTAACTAATATGACAGTCTGCGCATGAGAATGATTATACATATAGAATTATAATAATTGTAATTAAGTAGTAAGAAAATCTATAACTATAGTAATATAATGCCAAATCTTACAACTTTGACACTCGATATGTAGGCTAAATAATCTAGTCAGTTAAAAACTTGAACAAATATTACTAAGCTAAATAATAAACACAGTGAATTAAGTACCATAAGAATGCATGATGATTATTATGAGGATGATTCAAAGGGTAAACATGATGATAATTGAATTGAATAAAATGTGTTAGTATTTAAATTAATCAACATCATGCTTTCTTTTGACAATTAATTCAATGTGTTAATTAACTGATCAATAAAAAACGCATTGCATAATGTAACAAAAATTTCTTACTTCAAAATTTTATTTTAATTATTGAATTTTTTTTTAATTTGATCAGATAAATATAAATGTGTCCAACATCAATTAAATTAGCTTGGAAATTCCACCTCATCTGCAGATGCAATAATACAAATTAAAGAATTTTTTTTATCCCAAAGTTGATATATATAGAGGAGAATCGATTGCTTCACCTCTTATTTTTACCATAAAATACAAACTAATTAAGCTATCTCCTTAGATATGAGAGTCATAAGTATTTATATCAAACGAAGCCTTAATTTTATGATACTATTTAAATATTTTAAGAAACAAAATGGTAGTTTGCTGAGTATTGTCTCATCATAGACCTAAGAGGCCAAGACATCTAAATGGCTACGAGTATGAAGAAAATAAAGCAAGTATACATCTCTTGTAAAGAGACAGGTCAATACTTGTATAGTTTAATTATTAAAGAATTTGATAACATCTTTCCATCATTCGATCAATAGCTTTATAGGTGAATTACAGTTATCCATGACAAGAAACTAATTGTGAAATAACATGATTATTAATATTCCACAATTACGACTCATGGAGCTTCCTTGCATCAATGCTTGCTAACTCCCTATGGTGTTTTTCATCGTATTCGTCATTCAAAACCAACAGCAATAGGGATTCTCACGGTATGCTTAGCAGAAACCCAGCAATAGATGCCAGATATCCTTGTGCAATAGATGCACCAGATTTTTTATTTGTAATAAATGTCACAGAGTACGTCGCCTTCTGATTTTTTTCTGTAAAAGATATCTTTTCAGGTTGTACAGTAATCTTTACCCCTTCTGGGACAATGATTTGATGAGTATAGAATGAATTAGCATGGCCAACGTTTGTTACTGTTCTATTATATGTTTGAGGACTTGACCCCAATTTGATGGAAAATGAAGGATAATTTAGTTCTGCTTCAGCTAGACTTGACACTTTTGAGCACTGCACATCATGATCCACAATTCCTTCTATCTGTTGGTCTGTGTAATTCTTGCCACATAAATAACGAACATAATCATCATGGCTGATATCGTAAATAAGTCCAGGATCATTTGCTTTTGATGGATTAACATGGCCCGCACCAATAGCAAACATATCAGCAGGAAGAAGATTGTGATTCATAATTGGCTTGCCTTCAAGGTTGACTATATCAGCAGTAGTCATCATGGCAGATTTTATAGCCTCAGGTGACCAGTCAGGATGGGCGCTTTTAAGCAAAGCTGCAATACCGCTAAGATGGGGGCAAGACATTGATGTTCCCGAAATCATGGCAAACGTGGATTTTGTGTTTGTTATGTTTTCCTCAGAAACTGGCCATGCAGCTAGAATGCTCACACCGGGTCCAATAATGTCTGGCTTTAAGATTCCAGGGCTTGCTTTGTTAGGTCCTCTTGAGGAGAAAACGGCAACTTCAGGAGCAGATTTCTTGCCAATTACAGTTCCTCTAAACACAATTGAAGCAGTTGGCGATGATGTTGAATTTATATAGGCTTTGATGCTCTCCCCCGCTGCATAACTTACATACACTGCTGGAAGGACATGATTTTCTGCTACAGTATAATAATCAAATAATTCGTCATTCATCAGAATCATGGCAGCACCACCAGCATCCTTCACATCCTTTCCCTTTCGAGTTCTTTGTGTACCTCCGCCTCTTTCGCATAACACTACTTTGCCTTTGACATCAATACTTTTTAGAGTTTCTGGTAAGCAGAATGCTGCTGAAGAATTCTTCACGCCAGGATAAACAAGAGGCAATTGCTTAGAAGGGAAATCTTTCGGCTGGAAAATGGTCTCACCATCATAAGTTGCCTGATTTCCTAGCTGTGCCGATGCAACTATGCTTCTATCAATGGTGCTTGCTCCAACAGTAAGCATCCATGGAGCCTCATTAGATAAAGTACTGGGATTTGGCCCCGTATTACCTGCCGAGCTACTCACAAGAATGCCTTTCTGAGTAGCAGTAAATGCTGCCGTTGCCATTGCATCCGCAAAGAATGGCAAGGAAGGAGATCCCAGTGAAAGCGAAAGCACGTCAACACCGTCTTCAACAGCAGCGTCAATTGCGGCATTAACTATACTCTCAGGACAGCCAAGGTCTTTTTCACAGACTTTATATATTGCCAAGTGAGCTAAAGGTGCCATTCCTACTGCAGTGCCGTTGGCCTGATAAAAATAATTGGCACCATTCACAAAATTCCCAGCGGCCGTGCTTGCCGTGTGAGTTCCATGCCCGTCATTATCTATTGGTGGCTCACTTTTGTTGAGGAAATTTCTTGCCCCAATTATCTTGTTATTACAATCCGCCCCTTCTAATTCACATTTGCCTTTCCACTTTGCAGGTGGTGGAGGCATGCCTTCATCATTAAACGAAGGGTGACCAGGTGTTATTCCCATGTCCAAAACCCCAATAACAACTCCTTTTCCGAAATTTGAATCTTTCCAAAATCCTGAATTCTGATGCAAGCCCAGGAAGTTTGGACTGTGTGTAGTCTGTACTTCTAATATATTTTCAACATGGGCTGATATAAAACCACTCTTTGTTTCCATAGCCTTTACTTCCTCTGCTGTCAACCTAGCGGCAAAGCCTGAAATCACATTCCTGTAGCCGTACACCATCCGCGATTGATGATGAGCATCAATTGATTTTGAGACGGTATCTGGCAAGAATGTCTGATACCATTTATCTAAGTCTAATTTCATGGAATATTTGCCCTCTTGCTTTGGCTTTTGCACGTAAACAATGTAGGTTTGTAGGCCATTTGCATCATTTTCAATTTCATTGCTGGTCACCGCAATTGTTGGGGAGAAACTTATTATAAAAACAAGACTAATGAAAATGGCAACCATATTTAACACTTTAACACTTCTTCTCAATGAAACACGAATTGGAAAGTGCTGATGTTTTGAGTTTATGCATGAATCCCATGCAAATATGTGTGTGTGTATATTTGTATGTATGTATATATATATATATATATATATATATATATATATATATATAGAAAGTTGGGTGTATAAACAATATGAACGGTCTCTCTTAACAAAAAGCTAGTAACACAATTGTGAATGGACATAAAATAGTTTTATTATTTGTTTGGTATCCGACTTTTTGAACTAATTATGCAATGGGCTAAATGTAGAGGAGATAACGAATTTTCATTGGAACTTTTTAATACCCACCATGTGCTGCAGTTGATAACAATAAACAAATTATATAAAATAACATAATGTTACCCTAAATTTGGAGAACAAAATTGGCTAACAGTTTAATTCATCAACATCAACCCCACAGCAGCTTAATTCAGTTTGTACGCAAATACAATTAATAAATAGAAAATGATCTTTTTTCTTTTTTCTTTTTGACATTTTTATCATTTTATCGTCACAATCTCAATGCCATCATATTTTTATCATTTTCTTAGTTTCTCTCAGTGTACATTGTCACATTTTTATCATAAGGTACGTTATTGAATCTTTTCTTATTTTTACAATTAAAAAGTTATACAGAGACAATAAATCAAATAAGGTCTTCAATAATTAATAATAATAATAATAAGTCTTCGATACTTTTTTCTAGATCATGATTTTTAATAAAATTTCTCCTATGTATCGAAGAATTTCAAATAATTTACTTAAGCCATGACATGAGTTCTAGTTTACAACAGCCATGGGCGACAGTTGAAAGGTCCACAATTAGTCATCAACACGATCACGCCACGTCACCCGCTTATAATTCTGACATGACGTGGCAAGATCTTAGATACAATGCATAATGCGCACCCCGCGTCTCCCAGACGCCACAATCGGCATCAACGCGCAGCGCGAACCGGTCACCTCCCTCTTCTTTCCTTGTCCCTCTCTCTCGTCTCACGCAAAAACAAAACACGACCGAAAAAATTTAAAAAAAAAAAGAAAAAGAAAAAGAAAGGAACCGCCATAGCCTTCTTGCAAAATCTCTGTAAGTTACTGACACGCGGAGAGGGGAGAGGTGTGTAGTGCGCACTCCTGTCCATATCTCTAGACCGATCCGAAGTCAGCTCGTGATCTCTAATCTCTTCGTCAATTAAAATTAAATCAATCAATCAGTTAAAACTCAGCTCGCTATGTCGCTTCGGTGTCGTCGGCTGAACTCACTCGTTTCTTGTGTTTTCCTCACGTTTTGCATCGTCCTCAACAGCTTTCCGGGTATTTTTTTTTTCTCGAGAAACAAACAGATGCTTACAATAAATTTCTGTTTAATTTTAAAAAAAAATTGAATTACTTAGCTTGAAAGATTTGTTGAAATTCGATTTGTCAATTATGTTGTGGCAGGTTTGGTATTAGGGGCAGTTGTAACATTGGATTCGATAAAAATATATACAACACACGAGTGGTTAGATAGAAAACCGACAGTTTATTTCAAGTGTAAAGGAGAGAACAAGACGATTCTACCAGATGTTAAGGAGAAAAATAGAGCCTATGCTTTCAAAGGCGAAGAATCTTGGCAGGTTTATTTAGCTCATCGTATACGCCTGCTGCTCTATTGTTTGTGATTATATGAAACTGGCTTCAAATAGTGAAAACAGTAATCTGAAACTTTTTTTTTCTCTTTTTGGGTGTATCCAGCCTCTGACGGAATTTTCGGGAACGAAATGTAAGCGATGTGGGTTGTATGAGGAGGATACGATTAAATCTGATGATGCGTTTGATGAGTGGGAGTTTTGTCCAGGTGATTTTGCAGCAAATGACGGGAAATATACTCGAAACACGAAGAAGGAATTTGATGCTACTTTTCTGTGTCCCAAGTGCGAGTCTGGAAGAACTAGTGAGTCTATTATTTGAATTTACTGAAGTTGCTTGCTGTCGCTGCATTTAACCTGGTTGGTGTTGATGTTTTAGTTTAGGGGCATTAAGTTTCTACTAATGTTGCATACAATTGAATATATGCTTAGGTTCTTCATTTTCTTTTTCTCTCTTTTTTTTATCTCGTTCTATAATAAGTCCTGTATGTTAGAAGAAACAAATGAGTTGGAACATTTGTGAGTATAACGAAAATTTTGTAGAAACATACTAGAATGAATAGCTATGATGACAAAGTGGATTGAGAAAGCAAAATCTTTGAATTGGTTAAACCCTAGTGGCTAGCTATGTATGAAGGTTTGAGCAGAGAATATTGCTCATCAACCCTGATGCTACATCTTCAGTTCATAATCATTGTTGGAAATTTTAGGTACCTTGATCTTGTTATGAAATTCTTTAGTAGTTCCCTATATTGGATATACATTTGCATGTGATATTACCTTCATTGTCTTAACTTTAAAAAGATGATTAATTTTGTCCAAATCATAATCATTGATGTGTTTTAAATGTTTGTAAATTCCAATTCAGAGTCGGACACACACGTTGGGAGAAAGGGAATGCGTGTAGCTATAATTGTGTTGATCAGTTTACTGGCTTCAATTGTCACTGCAATTGGGTTGGTGGCAGCATACAAGTACTGGCAGAAGAAGAAGAGGCAACAGGATCAGGCTCGTTTTCTAAAGCTATTTGAAGATGGGGATGAGATTGAGGATGAATTAGGCCTGGGTACTGTAATATGATGAATGATTACAACTTGGATAACTCCTGTATAGTGAGTTGCTTTTTGCACAAATTTTGCTCATGAGATAGAAATAGAAAAGATATATCGTTTATGTGAAATTTAAGATTCCACAATGCATGTTATGATCCTGTCATTCTAAGATAGCAACAGATGTGCTCTTTTTACCAACCAACGTGTATCATCTATCTTAGGGCTGGCAGAATGAGCACATGGCACGTTCTAGGTTGCAGATTTAAAATCACCAGGGTCGTACTGCAGGTGAACGTGCAAAATATATTCTGCTGGTGTTGATACTGGTGAATTCAATTTAGGAATGGAAACTACCAAAAATAGTTTTGAGGTTAAACATTAGAAGCAAAAGGAACTGGATAGACGAATTGCAAGATTATAGCAGTAAACGAAGTTATAGCAGGTTGAACGTAATTATGAAGTTCTACTATGAACAGACTTCAGAAATTGATGTTAAGATTATGTACATATATAGTGGAACTTTGAAAGTTTAACAAAGTTAGAGCTGGAGCTCCTTCTGTTACAGAAGATAACTTTTATGCTTATAAAGAGCTACCACTTGAACCAGGTGATTAAGTTATGTGCAAGGAAAGCAAGCCGTAAAACTTTGTGGAGTAAACATTATAAATAAAAAGAGGTTCAGACTCCAGAACAACATTCCTGGACTCTCTTATTGTTACTGACATTTGTTAAAAATCCATTCCTGGGTTTATTCTTTAAAACTGCAGGTGTGTTTCTCAAAGAGCTTCCAGAATTTTGCCACCTCTGGTGATTAGTTTATCATTGAACATAGCTTTGTTGCATTTCCCGTAGCAAGCAAGGCCAGTAACTGAAAATGCTTTCGCAAAGTTCCATTTCTTCTGGGCTATAGCCATATGTGGGTCTGTGTTCTTGCTCATCGGAGTTGAAAATGTTGTCAATGAAACCAGAACAGGACTCATAACAAGTATTATAATCAAAAGCTGGCTGGATTTCATTATTCTCATGGTAACTAAAATCAGCGTCATAATGTTCCTCATTTTGGAGGGCGTGTTCTGATGGGACCAAGCTACTGCCACATTCAGCGCCAATGCCATCTTTGCTGTAGTTATAAGAGAATAAATTCTCTCCCTGGCAGCCACCAAAGCCAGAGTCGTAACTGACATTATTCAATAGCTGATTTCCATTGTAGGCTGCTTCTTGCAGAGATGAAACAGGGTGGTTGGAAGCAGGATATGGATGACATATTGCATCAAGTAATGGTGTTGGTTCATCGTAAGCATCTGCAGTTTCATAACTGTCACCAAACACAGTTGGATAGTCCTCTGCGATACCTGAACCTTGAATTTCAGGACCTGAGGAGAACCTAATTGGAAGATTCAAGTCTTGCTCCATAAACCTTCTTCAGACAGAGCTTGAGCCTCAGTGTTGATAGTTTTGCCGTAGCACATTGGAGGTTTCACAACTAAGCACCATCCAATTTATTGATGCGATATTTTGTTTCAAAAGCTCTAGATTCTCCTAAATATGATGTAACATCGGCACTGAGACCCTTCTTGAATCGAATTTCTTTCCTTTTCTTTATCTTCTGGGATGAAAAGCAGCAGAAAGCTGGGCATCTTTAGAGAGTCGGCAGGCAGAGAATCTGATGCAATTATTTTTCATTCACTGCAATAAAGGATTTTCATCCACTACCTGGTAAAGTTTCTCACTTTAACACTCACTCTTTTCTGTTGAACGTTCCCGGAACCTTCGCCTTGCAGGCTTCAATTACATAGAAGTTGTTCAGGATTTTAATTTACAAGAAATTTGGCATCCTTATTGGAGGACATTAACTACACAAGTTGCTTATTTATGTATGTGAGTAGCCTTCAATTTAAGGAAATGTTGAGGATCTTGATAATTGTACTGACTGATCATCAATTAACCATCCACACAATTCGGAGAAAGGAGTCATGACATTTCCACGTGTGAATTTTAGTCCTAGCACTCAAAACATTCATGGCAAGACAAACAGAAATACGTGCATGAATCCTTTGTTAGGGGTTCAGGCAAATTTTCTCAAGACAAGACGTACAAGTTCATACGGAATTTTCATCTAGATTCTGATGAGAAAAGCTCGTATAAATCGTAAGCATAAAAAGGGAAGTGCATTTTCCAAGCATAAAGAATGAAGCACATTCTTGGATTGATACGGAATTTTAAGCATACAATTTCAGAACCCTGATCTTTTCTACGTAGGATCTACATCTCAAACCCGAAAATAACAGAAAATTGAAAGAGATTGCTTGCATATTAACCAATCAAGAATCCATTAACAGAAAAGAACTCAACAAAGAAAACCAAGAATCCGCAGAGCTTTTAAGGGCTGTGAGTTTCCTCATTCCCCTTTGGAAGATTTGCTCTGCGAATGAATCGCATGTACTCCTCAAGAGTCCCTCTTGCACGACGCCTTTTAGACACAGGAGATGAAATTTTCTCCATTCTTGGTTTTGCAAGATTTTGATCATCACCTGATGATGATGATGAGATTGGCACCAGTGGCCTATCAACACCATGAACGGCACAAGATCCATCAATGTAAAGATTGGGCAGAACAACAAGAACATCATTGAAAGAAACCCTTTCACCATCAGTGCCAACATTTAGGCTGGTGTTGTGAAGAGTGGTGAGGGAGGTATTGGGAGGAATGCTGAGCAAAGACTGATGAGGGAAGGCTCCGTCGTTTGAGACATGGCCACTCACAGTGGCAGCATCCAGTCCGTGGTTAACGAGAGTGTTATCCGGTGGAACAAGAAAAGTGAGGCCTGTGGTGCCATTGGTAGCAATACCGTAGGCATGCAGGGCATGGGCGAAGAGGGTAAAGCCACTGGAAGAGAGAGTAGTGGCCATGGTGTCTGAGCATAGGGATTCAATGGTGGGAAAGATTGTTAAGAGTAGGATGGCAGTAGCCAAGGTTTGAGAGAGTGAATTTTCCATTGAAGAGAGAGAGAGAGAGAGTGAGAAGATTTCAAAGAGAGAGAACTTGATCCAAGTGAGATGTAAAGGAATGAATCTTGCACTGTCTTATTTGATCTTGAATAACGGCTTTAACGGAATTTGAGGTAAAGTATTGGGTTACACTGACAAATGCTTCTCGTGCTGGCTAAAATCACTCTCTATAGGCTTTGACCAGAAAACTCATCACTTGGGTAAAGTATTACAAGTTGACACCGATACAGAAGAAAAAAACAATATGATTAGGTAAAGGCAATAGAACTATATCAAATAGATCTTGTTTGATTCAAAGTCATCAGCTAAGCATGAACAATCAGATTGTACTCCAATTCTGTCAATACAAAATCATTAGATGTTGTAGAATTGGTTCGTTCATGTAGAATCTGGATTTCTTTGATGCCACACAAGAAGCCTGTTAGATGTTAACATGTTGAGCTGAGCTGCACTGGTGAAGCGAGAATCAATACGATTGAAGCTGCACTATAATCATCAGCTAAGCATGAACAGTCAGCCTGTTGCTTATTTTCCTTGTGCAAAAATGCAAATCCTTTTCGAGCAAATATCTTATTTCACCATTAAAATCCCCAAACAACTTTCAGCACTTGAATTAGACAAAATTCAGCAAGAAGAATCAGAACTACTTATTGCGCGATTGAAATTATCTAATTCCTTGGAATGTGAACCGTAAATTGCCTTGATGGTGTCCCTGCAGCAACTGCAAGGAAAGCAAGCAAAACAAGCCTCAGCCAGACTAGAATATAAAGAAAGTCATTCAAATAAACTTAATAAAATCACACAAGAAAATTCACTTCACCTGCAAGCTTCTTTGTTAAACTTCTTCCCGTTAATTCCATACAATGACTGAAACACCGCTGGTTCCACTCGGCAAAAATATGGACGTTCTGGAACCAAAATAAAATCCACAAATTGTCAAAACTTTGAAGGTAAAAGCTTCTGAATATCAATGAATTCAGAAAATGAAAATGCTAACCAGAGTAGATGGAGCACCTGCGTGTACTTTTCTCATAGTTTATGCACCACCCATCTGGACCTATTAAGCTTCTGTAAAGCTGAATTTTCATAAAATTAAAATCAAAGCAATAAAATAAAGATTCTACAATTAAACATTAAATGGGTCTTACAAATTCAAAAAAAAAAAAAAACCTCAATATCAGAAGGGTCATCAAAAATTTCCTCAGGGGTGGGAAAATCAGGACCCTTGTCAAGCTTGCAGCAAGCACCACAACCTTGGACGCACCGCCATAAAGGCTCCTTTTTCTCGATGCCAAACCCGACGCTACTGCTGGTGCTGTTCTTGTTGTGTTGTTTTGTGTTGGGCTTCTTCAGCTTCTTAGCTCTACGCTGTGGCCGTTGTTGAGCCACTAAGATAACGGTGTTGCAAGAAAGCAGAGCTATGGCGTTGGCCATTATGTCTCGTGCTCGTATAAGCAAACAAAATTAACATTTATATAATTTATACGCTGGAAAATTATCTAATTTTTAGTCGGGAATATAGTTTTAAAATTCCCAACTAGCAAAACTCTTCCTTTTTTTTCTTCTCACTTTTTCTTTTATTTTTCTAATTTTTAATTTTTAATTTATTTAAAATTTAACTGTGTTCCAATTCTCTCAACTCCCAATTTCATATGGCTTAAAACAACAAATGCAATAGCATGTACTATAGTTTGGATATCGTTAGATGATAAAAAAATCAACAAAATTTAATAAAGTTTAATTGCTTAACAGTGCTATTATAGAGTACATTATCCTTAGAATATAGTAGTCACAATTATTCTTGTAATGTGATAGATCAAATTGCTCACATCGTTAACTGACATAATATTCTAATATCGTCTAAATTAATTAAGTCGTAAACATTGATGTTTAGTCTTCAGAATTAATTGTGTTATATTGGTCGTCAATTAAATAATTTAAATATACATTTTTTTTTAAAGATAATCTCTTATATTATAAGAATAAAATAGTCAAATTAATCTTACGCTGAGATAACATTCAAAATATAGAAGTGGTCTGCATTAAAAAAGAATTTTAAGAAGATTTAATTAATTGAGCTTAAAAATTATAGGTTTATATGAATTTCAAACAACCAACAATTACTTTAATGAAATCACTCTGTTATTATTTATAAGCCATGTTGTAATTGATTAAAAATTTAGGATAATAGGGAATGGACCCGTGTGTAGGAGGCCTATATCTGCAAAGAATTTGGCCAGCATAAAGAGCACTAGGCCTTGTTGAGCCCAAGCCCATAAATGATGAAATTTTGCTTACATTATTTGTTTCTAAATGATGAAATTTTAACAACACAATGAACTTAATTTTTTTTTTCTTTTGAATTGCCAGCTAATTATTTCCAATGTACAACAACTAACGGTTCAATTTTTTTTAATATAAAATAACAGAAAAATCACAAGATTATCAAATCCACAAGTTACTAGTAACACATATTCACTATTATCCTAAACATCCAAACACTAAATCAACTAATTAAAATTCAATTTTTTATATCACAACTTGATAACATAAAAACATGAATATTGATGTAAGCATCCCACAACACCTTCTTTGTAGTCCTTATTTTCTTATGGGCTCCAACTAAGGGTTTGTTTGTAATTACTTTTAAGAGACTTAAAAAAGATTTTGAGAATTTGGTAAAAAAATTTTCAAATTCACTTTTGTCAAAATCTACCTCTCCTACAACTAATTTTGAAAAATATGGGAGGAGTAGCTTTTAGATTTTGATTTTGAGAGTCAATTTTATCCTTTAATATAATTTTATAAATATTCTTATGATTATTATTTAAACCCAAAATTATCCTTATTCAAATTAGAAACAAAATCAATATTTCAATAATTTTTTATTATAAAAAATAAAAGAAATAAAGTCAATATAGGATAAATTTTGTTTTTAATTAAATTATTATAATATACAATTAGAAATATTGTATATATATATTTTTATATTTTTAAGTAAATTTCATCATATATTATGTCAATTTTAGTAATTTATTATTATTTTTTAACAGTAATTTAATAGTAAGATTTATTAAACACTCATAACTAGTTTCAAAACTCACAATACTTAAAAAAATAAAATTTACCAAATATTTATTTGATTATCTTTACAGTTGATTATTTCTACAGTACAACTAATAATAATTCTTGTAAAATCTATAACATCATCAAATTGGTCCTAGTGCCACTACAATTCGGTATAGTTTACATATAATGTACAATGTTTGTAAGTGTGTTAAAGTCCTTATAAGAGAATCAATATTGGTATTGGTTTCACTAACGTATCCATGTAGCTTTGCTTCTAGCTACTCTCGAAGTTATTATTAGAACAATAACTTTTATCAAAAGTAAAATTTAAAACCAATCTACAAGTGAAAGTAAAAATATCAAATAAATAATTAGAAGAAAAAAATTAGATGAGAATAAAACCAATAATATAACACAAGAGTTTATGTGGAAAACTTATATTCTAAAGAAAAAAATACAATCGTTAAGGACGAAAAGAGAAAAATTTACTATATAAAAAATTATTAAATTACACTCTTGAGTTTGTCTTTGCACCTAAAACTTAATGTTATCCAAAATCTAAATAGATCTACCATTTATCTCACACTAAAAAATGTGATGTGAACCTCACAAGGATAAGTGAGACCCTACACTCAATGATGTTCTTTTTTGCTAAGACTCATTTTAATTTAGTTTCAAACAACTATAAAATAAAGACCTTGACTATTTATCTATAAAGATAAGAACCAATGATATAAGAAATTTAGGGTTGATGCCACATTCAAGAAAGAAGAGAAAGATTGTGAGTGATAAGTCAAGAAATAACTCCACAAGATGAAATATTAATAAATTCTAAAAGTTCATTAAAGAACCAAAGAGAAAAGCTCTTACTATTATTATAAAATTTGATCTAAAATTTTCAATAAGTTACATGGTTTATATAGTTGAAATTTACTAATGGAATAAGGTTTTTCTTATTGCTAAATATAACCTAAAGTGGAAAGGAAATAAAAGATCCTAATTTGAAAAAAAAAGAATAAATATCTTGTTTCCAAAACAGATTAGGAAATAAAAGATTGTGCTTAATTTTTCTTCCTAATTTGATAAGGCCTTTTTTGTTCTTTATGCAAT
The DNA here is from genome assembly GCA_025617385.1 of Murraya koenigii. Lineage (NCBI taxonomy): Eukaryota > Viridiplantae > Streptophyta > Magnoliopsida > Sapindales > Rutaceae > Murraya > Murraya koenigii. The sequence goes on from CM046819.1 coordinate 11,818,665, forward strand.
CACTCCAAATTAGATTTAGAAACTTGAATAACATTAATAAAACATTGATTATCTTAAATATGCAATTCAGACAGATTAGTGTCTTGACCAAGGTATGAATTTAAGATTTGCTTAATTAATCTATTTAATGCTTTATTTATTTTCTTGGATCTTGCTCTTGTCATTGGATCTCCATGGATGTCCAATGGATCTTGTGAAGTTTTAGCAACTTGGTTATTATCAAAATGTCTACTTGTAAATAAAACTAATTGTGGTAATAAGTGAGCCCAACCTTTTTTTTATAGTGATTATTCTTTATAAGAGTAGTATTTATTTATTTGTATAAGTTGTATTCCTCTTTGAATAAGTTAATTAAGTCCTACTAAAAAAAATTATTTATTTCTTATATAGAAATCAATCTAAAGGGAAATTTACTAAAAAATATGATACAAATCTTTATTGGGAAAAAAAGAAGACATGTTTCTAATAGTATCGTTGAGGTACATTAAAATTAAAACCTTACTACTAATATAAATAACGGGTATAGAGTGAGTAAGGATTGATCCCACGAAAACTACGCTATTTTTTATTTATTTTATATTTTAAAATAAAGACTTAAAATAATAATAATAATAATAATGATAATTCTAATAAGATAAATTAATCTAACTAAAGAAAATACCAACTATAAATAAAGGGGGGGTTTTATAAATTTTTAATTAAATAACATGAAATCAAGAATTTAAGACTATGAAAATAATAATTTAATAGAAACTCTGATTAAATGAGAAACAAATAATAATAATGAAAACTTTAGTCAAAAGATTATTCGCCACCACCAAACATGCATATAATATATATTAATTCTATCATTAATTTCTATTGAAACTATCAACTGTATACAACAATAAGTTTTATTAGTCTCTATCTTTCCTTATGTGTCGTTAGGTAAAACAAACTCTTCACCTAATCTCTAACTATTAAATAATTTAAAACAAGCTCTTTAAATTTAAGATAATGGAAGCATTAAGTAGAGAAATAGATTATGTTGATCCAAATAATAAACACATAAGTTCGGATTATTTAACTTAGGTTATATTTTCCAATTGAAATCACTGATTCTAATTTGCCACTAATGATTAAAATATCTATACAATTACGGATAAAATATTTTCATGTAACAATAGAATTTATTCAAGTCCTATCTAATTGGCCACTCAAATAGGTCAAGAATAAAATCATAAATATTAATTATAGAAAAATATAAACAATCTCAATTAAATAAATTGAATGATAGAAATTAATTGTTAATTATATGACATATATGGGGTTTTAAATTCACCCTCAACTAAATAGAAAATTGAGCTTAACATAATTAAATTGAGAATAAAAGAGTTAACAAAAGAGTTAATTCAAGCGGTTGACTGCTAAATTCCTTCGCTTTTCTTTTTTCTCTCAATTTCTTCTTCTTGGCTGCCTCCAGATGTTCTCTTCATCAAAAGCGAAGATTGGCCTTTATATAGTGTCCATGGTCGAATCCTCCATTCATAAGGCATGCATAATTAAGCTAGCCATCCCTTTATTGCCATGCACATGCAAATATGGCAATTGCTTCTCACCAATGCATATTAAGATTTTCCATTATTGCCATGCACATGCAATTGCCATTTTAATGCGATGCTTTCCTTAATTAATCAAAATATACTATTTATACTAAGCTCTACATGTATGATAATTAATTAAATTAAATATTTCTTAATTTGTTTCAATTAAACTTCTTTATTTCTTTCTCCATCTGATTATTCTGTGTAGATTTCTTTCCGAATATTCTGATTTAATTTATCTTTAATCCTAAAGTATACCTAAAATAACAAAATATAAAAATTAAGATAAAAATTAACATTATAAAATATAATTTAATAAATTAACTAAAATAATTATGATATTTAAGACTAAAAATAAGAAAAAGATAGAATAATTAATAATAAAATATAAAGAAAATATGCACTTATCAGTTTCCTAACAAAAAAATAGTCTCGGTTTTATAAATTTTTAAAATCATTATCACATTTTGTATAGATAAAACTATCTAATTATAAATAAAGAAATAACAATAAAAACACAATGAAATGAATAAATTATCAAAAATAACCAAAAAAACAATTGCATCCACAATTGTTATAAATAAACATCACAATTCTTACATCTTTTATGAGCATAATTCTTATATATTTTTAAAAAGTCCTCAAATTTGCATTAAGAGATTATACACTGTTTGTGACAATTTTATCTTTATGCATTTTATCTCTATAAGATTTTTATATTGGTTATTGAGCTATAAAGTGATTAGACATTGTTTACAATATCAAAATCTTCTTTAAAAGGATTACATGACATCTCTCTCCTAATAAATTATGTAATAAGCCGTACAACATGATAATCATATTTTTGGTTTTAATAGTATAGGATAAAATGAAGGAATTCTAAGAATGGTTTATAAGATTTTAAAGTACACCAAAGCATCTTTTAATAACATTTATTATGGTTGAATATTTCATGCTAAAAATACTTTTGTTGATTTGTAGGAAAATATTATTAGTTTTCTCTCTTAGCATTTTTTATTACTCGTTGATTTTTAAATATATCGATACATCTTTTAATAACATTCATAATAATTGAATGTTTTGTGTTAAAAAAAATCTTGTTTGTAATGTAAGTTGGTGATTTCCTTTTAGTCATCAAGGTGATAGCATTGTCTATGATAAGGAGTTAGAAATCCTTACAATTCATTAACCCAACATGTCTACAAGGTAATAGTAAACTCTTTGATTATCAAGAATTATTTAGATTTCAACTAATGAAACTTTATGTTAACAATATGTGTACTAATAATGTAAATAAGACATTAAATTCATTTTTTTTTCCTTTAGTGTTTAGTATCACTAAGGACTCTACCATTAATTATTAACCTTCTCAACTAGTTAAGATATAAGTACATTGAATAAGTATCCATCCTGTACTAGGAAATCCTCTGCATTTTGAAGGTTAATACAACGATCCGAAATTAGCACAAAATCATCATCTTCTGCATACAATTCCTTCAACCATTCAAAATCAGTAACTTTCTTTGACTATAGTTACTTGTAAAGTTGCTTGTCTACTTAACGCATCTGCCACTTTATTTTGCTGCCCAGATTTATACTTCAAGACAAAGGTGAACTTCTGCATATAATTCACCTATCTTGCTCAGGTTCTGCTGGCTATTAAAGTACTTTAGTGCTTGGTGACCATTGTAGAGCACAAATTCCTTCTGAATCATGTAATGCTCCCAAGTCTTCAATTCTCTAAGGATAGTATAAAACTCTTGGTCATAAGTAGACCGTTTCTACTGTGCCTCATTCAATTTCTCGCTCATATACTCAATTGGTCACCCTTCTTGGGAAAAAAACGGCTCCTGTTCTTTTTCCAGAAGCGTCTCACTCAACTTCAAATAATTAGTTGAAATTTGACAAAGACAATACGGGAGCGGTGGATAACTTTTCCTTTAGTAAAGCAAAACTAGTCTCTTCTTCTTCTTATTCTCATTTGAATTTTCCTTTCTTTAAGCACTCTATAATAGGTGCGTCTTCCGTACTAAAGCCACCAATGGACTTCCTATAAAATGTTACCAGGCCATGAAAACTCCTAACTTCACCCACTGTCTTGGGGGTAGGCCAATCTCTAATGGTTTATATCTTTGACTCAATAGCTTGAATCCCTTCCGCACCAACGATAAAACCCAAAAAAACCACATTATTCTGTAGGAAACTACACTTTTTTAGATTAATGTAAAGCTTATTTCTTCTTAATACTTCCAGAACCATCCTTAAATGCTCCAAATGCGTCACCACATCAACAGAATACACCAACAAGGGCTGTACTTTCTTAGGAATAGCCTTCTCCTCGAGTTTTTGCTATTTCTGCAGATTCTTACACCCATCGCAATTTTCCTCTAGATGGTTCTTGATAATAGCTAGAAATTCTTTCATTCGACTTTAGAATTTTTCTTCTTACTTGTCAAAGGTACCAAAAAAAACTTCTTGCTGTTCCACCAAAACTCATACATATTATCTATTCCTTTATGGACTGTATCGATAGTAAGTTGCCAGGGTCTGCCCAATAATACATGATATGCATTAATATCTACTATATCACACACCACATCACTCTTATATACCTTCCCAATAGAGAAAGGAACTCGACATATTTCCGTCACTCGCGTTTCTGTACTTTTCTTTATCCACCCAATTCTGTAAGGTACTGGATGTTTTTTTGTCAAAAGTCTTATTACATCAACTAGTGCCTTAGACACTATATTCTTACTACTCCCGCTGTCAATTATTACGTTGCAGATCTTGTAATTAATAGTACCACATGTTCTGAAAATTTTATTACACTGATTATTCTCTTCAAACTTCGGTGCTAATAAAATTTTCTGCATAATGTAATTCAACAATTCTCCTTTATCTACCTATAACTCCAAGGCTTCTTCATCATCCACTTCATCGTTTGCATCTGTCTCGCCAACTTCACCATCCACCAAATTCAAATTTTTTTGATGACATTCATTTGATTGATGTCCTGGTTCACCACACTTCAAATACTTATTCAACATTGGTTTTGTATATGGGTTGTTCAACACCTGTGGTTGGAATTACTGCCTTGCTAGCTGCTGCTTTGATGGTTTATGCCTAAGCTTCTGCTGTATTGATTGTTGCTTGAATATTATTGGCCCATGCTTTCTGCTTATTTTCAAACTCAACACTACTTGGTCTGCCCCGTATCCCAGTAAATTTTCACTGTTGGGCCTTAGAAATAACAAGCTGCTTTCGTTCTTCTAATTTCTTTGCTTTAGCTACCATTGTACCCATGTCCCAAATCGCATCTACAATCCCATCTTACAATTCTTGTTTCAATCCGCCAAGATATTTTAAAACTGTCCGAAATATCCATATTATTTCTTATGTGCAGACGGTAAAATTCTTTTGTATATTCATCCACATTGCGATTTCCTTTATAATTCTTTTGTAATTCACATACAACTGCTGCTGGTAGGAAATACTCTTTCATCAACCTTTGCATTCTAGGCCATGACTTGATTATTGGCTTCCCTGCTAGTCTTCTTTGATTCTGTAAGTTTTGCCACCATGCAGATGCTGCACCCTTCAATTTGAATGCCACAAGCTTAACCCGCTTATCTTGTGGAATATCCATATACTAGAAGAAATTTTCTACATCCGTTATCTAGTCTAAAAATTGTTCAACATACATCCCACCATGGAAATCTGCAATAACAATATTAATCTTGTAATCTGAACTCTTCCCGCACCTCCTTTCATAATCCTAAATGTTTTCTTCCTCTGAATCACTTTCTAACTCTTCCCACATGTACGGCTGCACTCGCCTCGCAGGTTCTAAATTCTGAGGAGTTACTTCGTGATTAATGCCCTGACGCACTACTGCTACACGATAATTATTCTGAGGTTATTCTTGTGATTCAATAACTTCCTCACAGTTGTCTCTTTCCTGTAATCTTCTCTCTATATTGTTTATGGAAAGCATGAGAGCCTTGATTACTTGCTCTATTGCTACCAACCTCGGGTTTTTCGCATTGTCCCTATTTTGCATGACTACTTCAACCATTTGTCTGATAGTCTCTACAGATTTTGCCTACATTCCTTGATCAGCGTCATCGGAACGGTTACTCCTTTGTTCGTGTGTTCATATCATGATGACAAGCAAACTTGCTTTGATACCAAATGACGAAACGGAAGCTTAATGTTTATTGAGACAGAAACTAAAGATTTCTAAATAATATGAATTTTATTAAAAAGAAATCTAAATGAATAAAACTAGAGTTTTGATGCCCTTTTATAACAAACCTAAATATCGCGAATTTATCAAAATAGAAAAATTCAAAATATAATCTTATAATAAAATTCTCCTATCTGAAATAAGGAAGGCAAAAAAAAGAAAAAAAGGGAAACCAAATATGAATTATAGACAAAAATATAAAAATCCTAGAAGAATCAGGAAAAATAGGAAAAAAATTTAAAATCTAAAAATGATTAAGGAAGAAACAAAATTTTCAGGCCAAGCACAGATTAGAACGGCTTTGACGGTTCTGGGTTTGTTCGTCTCATCGCAAGCTTCGAAACGGTATATTATATACCGAAAATAGACACCTGTAGCCAAAGTTATGCCATCCAGAAGGTATCGTGCTCGCAATACACAACATCCTACATCAAGATATGAGTAAATTGCATGTTTTAGGAAAATACTCTAATTAATGGTGCGTTTACTAATCAGTAATTGGAATGAGCTAAAATCAGAATGGGCTGAAATTATAATGAGCTGATTGGTTTTTTGGAAACACTTATTGAGCTTTTTTTTTAAAGTTTTTTTATGGTTAATTGTTGCAATCGGTGATGAATCCGATCAGTGAGTAACATGAGATAAACCAGGTGGTGAAGTGAGGTGGTGGTTAGAGGTGATGAGCTACTCAGCCAATGAGTAGTGCGAGAGAAGAAGAGAAGAGCGAGAAATCGACCTTTGAAATTGGGTGCTAATCGGTCAGTGACAAGCGACTGCAATCGGTGATCAACCGGTCAGTGACTGAAGCGAGAGAGAGTGTATGTCGATGAGTGTTGATGGTTTCTAAGTGAGGGAGATGAGCTGGGTTGGCTACTTATTGAGGGATTTTGCTATTTTTTTTTAATTTATATTTTTCAATGGAAAAAGGGGTATTTTCAGAAAATAAAAAAATAGTGGGGACATTTTTGTCATGAGGGATAATGGGGTTCTAATTTTCAAAACCCCTCACAGGAATCATTAACCCAGTAATCACTCTCATTTTATGTGGGATCCATTCATTTCATTCCCATTTATAGTTTCAATTTAATAAGTAAACAAGTTATTGATCCGATTCCTCCATTCCGAATTTCATTTTGGGAATGTAAACACTCCATAAAACTATTTATGGTAGTCTCTCCTTTTGATTTTGACGCTTAAGTTTATTTATTGTGGGTTATTTTACCCTAATGCATGTTTCATTCAGTACTCTTAAGCAATTCTGTGGTTAACGTAAAAAAAAAAAATAGTGATAGTTATCTTATTGAAATAATACCACATGTAAACATAATAAACATGACTAGAATATGTATGTAAAACTATTTTCATATCTAATTACAAGATTTTTTTTTAACAAATTCAAGTTTTTCGTTTGATAAAATACAAAAGTTTGTTAAAATGGTAATAGTTACTCTCGACCATATTAAACATAGCTTAATTATTATATTTTTTTACAAGGTGTAATATGATACATAAAAACATAGCAACTTGATCAGCTACTAACAAATACTTTGATGATTGTTTTTACGAGGTGTAATATGATATGTAAAAACAAGCAACTTGATTAGCTACTAACAAATAATTTGATGATTTTAACCTCTAACGTTTTAAGCATTGTCTAAAAATTCATAAAATCTCTCGCTTCATTCTAAGTAGGGCTATTGCGGTGGAATCAATTAGTGAACAAGTTTTTTTTATTATTAATAAAATTGAGAAAGTCAGACACATACTATTTTCTTCTTAAGGATTTTCAAAAACTATTTGATAAGAAGAATTACAATAAGAAGAATTACAATGTAACTTATATTATTTCTAAAGAGAGAAAGTATAGTTTTATTTATTGATCCAACGAAGCATCAACTACATGGAGATAGGTGTATTTCTTTCTCTCCTTCGAAAATTTCGAGTAATAAAACTAGATGATTAAAAAAACAAATCATTAAACAAGATTTTATAAACCCTAAACCATTAAAATACTTCATGTGCCCCCGAAATTGTGGCAACTACCTTTACTTCACCATTAAATGGCATTATTGTGATGAGCACATATATACAGTTTGCTATTACTTTTCAAATTTTAAATTCTTTTCCTCCAAGGTATTGGTAGTGGAAAATTCAATCTCTACCACTTTAATTGTTTATATATTTGTTTCTTTTTTAAGTATAACTTATTTTTTTAATCATTCTTTACTCGTTTCTACTCAAAGTGAACAACCAAGTAGCTTCTATTTATAAAGTGCTTACGAAATCTATTGTAAGACCTTCGACAAACTGATTTAGAATGCTATTTTAGGTCTTTCTATTTTAATTAGAGTAAATTATGGTACATGTTTTACTCTTTTATTTCAATTATAATTATGATTTAGTTTTTCTTTTTAAGTTAAGTCAGGAAAATAGGTTTACAAATGTAGGATTTTATTTTAGGCCTTTCTATTTTAATTAGAGTCAATTATGGTATGTATCTTAGTCTTTCATTTCAATTATAATTATCATTTACTTTCATTTTTTACGTTAATTTAAGGAAATATATTTACTCAGTTATAAATAGAGAGATTTTGTTATTGTTTTTATAACTTCAATTATTCAATAAAATATCTCTTTTATAATTCCACTTCCTTTCTTTTTGTCTAGATTTTTTTCTGTTTGTCTAACTCACTTCCTTTTTTCTTTGTGAGTTTCGAGAATATCGACATTCATAGGTCTGAGATCTACATTTATGAATTGAAAGGCTTGAATGATAACTCCACAATCAGTAGTTAGAATCAATAGATCTACAAATTGTTCATTTGAAAAAATTGAAATCAAATCAACAATCAATCCAATTTTCAATTTGAATAAGGAGCCAAAAGGATGGTGTATTTCAGCAAAAAGGAAAAATTTGGACCTAAAAAAAAAGAGTTTCTTGATTCATTTATGAACTTAACTAATATGTTTGCTATTAATTTGGTATCTTGTATCAGACTAGAATAGATAACAAGACATGTATACATTTCTTTATTTTCATATTCCAAAACGAGACATGATGGATAGGAAAAGCACACTATTAATAAATTTTTAATCATACGGACCCTTACCTTGCAAGGTGGTCCATGTTCATTCACACGGAATTCCATGTGCCCAAGGATTGATTTTTTATAAAGGTATAGAATATATTGTCAAATTTTTAATATGATTCCACAAGATCTAGTTTCGTTCAAGTAAAGGATTCTAGTCAATTGAAAGGATCTTCTGATCAATCCAGAGATCATTTTGATTCCATTAATATAGATGAATTCCTAGAATTTTAGACGGGATGGGGATTGTAATTCTCTTTACTTCTCGGGGTATAATGATAGATCGAGCGGCTTGACTAGAAAGAATCAGTGGAGAAATTTTGTGTTATATATGGTAATTATTCTTCCGCCCAAATTTTATTTTGAGTTGTGTAAAAAGTATCTATATAAGCACGATTATGTGATCAATCATATAGAAAATTGAGGGTTTTGTCTGAAAGAATTCTCTTAGGGCCTCTTTTAGCAAATAAATTCAGTATATTCTAGTTGTGTAAAGATGAATAAAATGATTTATATAAAAAGTAGGCTAGAATTATTCCGAAATACGTTATATTGACAGAAAGATTGAATTTTTTAAAACTTCATACCAATCACCAAAATGAGTAGAATTTTAATGTAAAAAAATTTAGAGGCGATTGCACCAAAATATATATAAAAGTTTCTTTTATATATATTTTTAACTATTTTAATAAAATTCAACTGTCTCAATTTCCAAACGATTGCACCAAAAACTCGAGTTTCCTTTAAATTTTCTTTTTAATCAATGACAATTGTAATATTGTCATCGTACCCTACTAGTATACGATTATCATGTCTAAGTTCTTTGCAAGTATGCACAATTACTAATGTGATCACTTGACCTTTCTAGAAGCGTATTTACTAATGCTTTCTTGATCACAATAATAAAAATGTCACTAATACAAGCATAACTACGATTACTTGTTTTTATGATTCTAATTCGAGTACTTGCAAGGTCGGAAGAAGTATTGGCATACCTAAAAAAGAGGTGTCCATTGGTAAGAAATTTCGTGCAATTGGCTACTATCGAATAAGCCAATCCCTTCGCCGTGTTTTAAAAACACTAATTATTAACAAGAAACTTCCTGCAATCAGCTAGAGTAATCATTGCCATTTAATCTTTACACTTTCAAAACCAGCCAATTTGGACGAAGTTTCATTTCAATTGGCTCTTTTTTATTTCTATATCTTATCGGTTCATTTTCTATTACCAGCCGCCAATTATATTGAAGTGAGTTTTGCTCTGTCTGGACAGCGTACATATATATACTGTCAATATATTTATTAAAAAAAAATTAACAAAGATTAGATACAACACATCAAAAGTAAAAGTTGCCATTAAATTTTATTTTAGTTTTCTTTGTTTATTTTATTCTAATTAGCAACTAACCATCGTTCTGAGCTTTCTTTTTCAGAATTCTTATTATGCAAAACACAGAAAACAAAGTTTGATACAAAATAAATGTTATGCCAGCTAGACCTGAAAGGAGGGGGGGTGTGGGGGGAGTTTGTGAAATCATTAATCGTATGCCACTAGAACCTGAACTTCAAGAGTTTATTTTCTTAAATTAACAATAGTAAATAAATTTGTTTAATATTAATAAAATTTCGCAACTTTTGTTATCCCACATTGAACCTGGCAATGACACATTAGGATTACAACTTTTAAACAATCAATAAATTGCGATAAAAATTAAGGCTAATTGATAAATAGAGAGAGAAAAGATGTTGGATGAGTGAACTCGAACAGGTTGGACGACTTGCCATGTTGCGTTTTAAGTATCAGCCGATATGTCGTATGAAAGAAGATGACATTACATCTCGTGCTCCGCTCGTGATTTAGACGACAGCGTTTTCAATTCGTCTGTTGCTCATGAATCCACATACGCATCACAAGTGGAGCACGTGACGTAAGCCGGTCACCAGTAGTTAAGTTAGTTAGAAATGGCGGGTAAAAAAATCTGGGAACTTTGTTTTGCTTCTAAACAGCCTTTATACGGCTGGTTAATGAGCAACCTTTAGAGAGCTGATTTTAGAGAGAGAAAGATTGTTCCCTTTGTTCTCTGTAACGATCTCTGTAACTTGGTCACCATTGATTCTTGGGTAATGAAGCTTCATTTCGTGTTTTTAATTCTTTGCTTATTTCGTGTTTTAATTCTTTGTTTATTGATCTTGTTTGATTCTTGGAGATAGTATTAAGGTGTTGGGGTGTTTGTTTCTTGGAAAAATGAGGCGCTAATACACAACTAAAATAAAAGTTACAACATGTGATTCATGCACAGGCACAAGCTCAAATTAAGTCACCAAAAATAAATTTAAGAACATGTGATTCGGGCATAAGCATAAATTAAAAAATTAGTAAGGAGATTAAAGCTATATAAACCAACTAGCCTGGCTCTCTGAATTGAAAAAGCTTATTGATATAGACAGAACGAGGAGTTAGAACATATAATATCAGACACAAAGACAAAAAAATAAATTTGAACTTAAAATCTTGCATTTAAAGACATAAAAAGAAACTTGGGATTAAACAAATTAATTATCATGCAAATACTTTGACACGAACAAACTTTTCATCTCCTTTTATTTTTGCTCCCAAACAACAAAGTGAAGTAAAACAAAACCCTAAATAAGAAGCCAAAGGCGACGGTGATCCAAAAACATTTCCATTTGCTGATATCCGTTACCCCTTTCTGCTCTAGTAATTTCATCCCAGTGGTCACACATGTTGAGCTTGTAATGTTTGTGCCCAGCACATTACTTATGCTTTCTAATAAATTGATTTTCATAGAAACTGGTAGATCTTCGAATGGTGTGTCATCAAAAACCTGCACCCCGCTAACGAAGCATTTCGCAGGATCGCCAAATTCATTTTGTAAAACACCTTGGAATGGGTATTTCACAAGAGAAATGTAATGAAACCACATCCAATACGAAGGAATTTCATCGCGAGGAATGTAGAATCCACAAAAGAGAAGAAAGTAGCCTAAAATGGCAACCACAATGGTGAAACCTATGATAATATGAGACACAAGTCCGGCAATGAATGCCATGAATGAACTTCCAGCCCAAAATGATGCAAAGACTGTGATGAAGAAGAAGAGGAACCCAGAGAACCCACCGGAAAGACCAACAGCCCAAAAGGTTGTGGCTGCAAAAGCGATAGAGAGTATGGTGATGGGAGGAATTGAGACTAGAGAATGAGCAAGTACATAAGACGAGTGGCGGTATGCATTGTAAGAAGTTTCTCTAATGAATATGTCTCGTTCTTGAAGAAGTGCAGGGATTTCTCTTGCACAAATGTAGAATACTGTGGTCATGGCAAATGCGAAAAACCCTAATCTTTTTAATATGCCTTTTGGGGAATCTTGGAGTTGCCAAAAAAGTGTGGCCAAGATAAAACCAGTGAAAAGAACTGCACCGAAGCGAATTCCAAATAATTCAGGCATTCTTCTTGAGTTTGTGATCAATCTTTTGGAAATAACTATCATTTCAATCCACAAAGGATTGGCAAAAGTTTGAACTGATGATGTTAAGCTTGAACCATCACTTACATTTTCACCAGCAGAGACTAGTTTGCCTTTTGAAATGCTCGCCTTGATGGCATCTTTAAGTGAAACGTTGGCGTTTTCCGGGACCTTATTTCCATTCTTTTTGGTGATCTGCCATGACTTACTGAATTCAACTAAGCTTGTGATTCCATTCGGAGATCTTTCTTCAAGCTCACGCATCAAATCCAGAGCAAACTCTGTTTTGTTCTCATTCTCAGGAACTGGATGCCCAAATTCCTCTAAGAATTGTGCAAGATTACATGGTGTTTCGTTGTACACACTCTGTCCATGAGAAAGGATGATCAAACGGTCCAGCAAGCTCAAGATTCTGTAACTTGGCTGGTGTATGGACATGATCACGATGCTTCCACTCTTTGCTATACGCTGCAGGACATTAACAACCATAAATGCGCTCGTTGAATCAAGCCCAGATGTGGGTTCATCCAGGAACAAGAGAATTGGGTCATGAATTATATGGATTCCAATTGAAACCCGCCTGCGTTCTCCTCCTGATACGCCTCTGTGTCTTTCATCACCTATAAAAGTCTTTGCTGCGCCTCGCAATCCAAGTTGATTAATCAGAGCTTCAACTCTTTCTTGCTTCTTGATCTTGGTGATAGAGCGAGGAAGCCTGAACTCCGCGGCGAACATGAGGGTCTCCTCTACAGTTAACATTGGGAACAAAAGATCATCTTGCATCACATAAGCAGATATGATCTTCAGAAGCTTTGACTCTAAAACTTCTCCATTCAAAGTCACAGTCCCTTGCAAGCTCTCTTTCTCTATGCGGCCGGCAAGAGCGTCCATAAGAGTTGTTTTACCGGCGCCGCTAGCTCCTAGAATCGCCATTATTTCACCTTCTCGTGCTTCGCCAGAAATATTGTCTAGCAAAAGTTTGGTATTCGTCTCTTGTGAGCCAGAAAACTTGGCCTTCCAACAAGATGGAAGTGGTAATTGTTTGCTAACTTTTACACTGTATGATAAGTTGTCAAATGAAAGAATATTGAAGCGGAGGTTGTCGTCGGCAATTGATGTTGTAGGTGACATGTTTAGGTTTGCCATTAGAAAATGATTGTGCTACTATGAATATATATGTAGTTTGATTACGTGTTGAGTATAAATATTAACATCATGGGATTTGAATGGCATTTAAAATAGTTTTTATAACTCGTGTCCATAGGGTTTGTAGGAAATAATTAAGAAGCTCGTGCTTTTGTAAAGACTTTTCTGTAAGCCCACCACTAAATGGCCGAGTTGTTTGGGTCTCTCACCAAGTGAGGACTTGATTAGGTGTGATAAAATATTGGGCTTGAACTGGGTTTGGAAAAGCTCGAGTCCCGCCCGAGTATTTCTTTTGTCTGTCCAACTTGGCTTGGGTTGGTTCGGACCTTAAAAATTTATATTTTACATTTAAAAACAAAAAATCATTACATTTATAAATTTATAGTTTATAAATTCTTATTTTTATTAGATTAAGCTTTAAAATTTAAGGTTAAAATATTTTAAACTTTAAATATAAGTTATGAGTGGGTTAAATAATTGTTAAAATATGTATTTTAATTAAAATAATTTTTCTTATGCATTTATCAAACTTTTAAAATAAGTTTGAGCATTTTAGGTGAAGCTCATGCCCAGCCTCAGTATTAATAAAATACTCCCGGATTGGGTCAACCTAGACCCAAACACTGAGAGTTGGGTCAAGCATTTCTGCCATCTTTAGATTTGATCTACAAGAACTCAATGTCCTTCTTTGTAAATTACTACAAGTAGAAATAGATCTCATATTTGTTAGCTTATATTTTTAAGTTATACTCCGTAGATCCTTGAGACTGTGTGATAATTAATAGTATGAATTTAAGCTTTAGTGACATCATGTATCTAGTATTATTAAAAGATAATACTTCAAAAAAAAAAAAATCCTAGCCTTTTATGGTTAGTTTATATTATTTTTTTTAAAGGTACAGTCTAAATTAAAGGAACTGTGTGAATGGCGTTTGAATCCCGCAACTTTTATTTTCACACAAAAGATTTTACCAATGGATGAACTAGTTGGCACCCACACTTAGTCTATAGTAAACAAAAACATAATTTAAAATAATAAGATAAATATGAGTGCTATATCTTCAAAATCTGCAGCACATTCATTTTTACCCAACAATTTTCTTTTCATTTCGTTTAATTTTCCCTTATGTGATGATTACAAGTTAATTTGTTTTATTTGTTGTGTTATGTGGGAATTGGTATTCCATGACCACGTTGTTTACTCAATCACATAGAAGTTGCATAAATCAATCAACTTAATTATTGGAAAAACCAAATCACTGGCCACGCGAAAATCTTGACATGAAGTACCTGAAGCTTACCTAATAATAGATCCAAGTTATTATGAGAGATGGTGTAGCAGTGAGACAATTGGCGTGTGTATGTACATTATTGGGGTTCATTAGACGAACAACACAAGCAATTTAAAATTTATGGTGCGGTTACTAAATGAGAATCAGGATATGTTGGAATCGTAATGAGTTGGAATGTGAATGAGCTGGAATAAGAATAATGAATTAGAATCAAAATACGTTGTTTACTTGAACTATAGGAATCGAAATCAGGGCATTAATATGCTTACTTTGTCTTGATATAAGAATCAAAATAAGTAAAATAGTAACAAATTATTAAAATGTCCTTAATAATAATAATAATAATAATAATAATAATAATAATAATAATAATAACTATTGTTAATATATTAATTAATTATAATACTTTTTATCATAATAATACTAATATTGTTAATAATAATTATTGTTAATATATTAATTAATTATAATTTATCATTAATAATAATAATTAATCATAATACTTTTTATCATTAATAATAATAATAATTAAAATAAAAAATCATCATCATCAACAAAATAATCCATTTCCAAAATAATAATAGTAATCAAAATCCTAAATTATCAAAATAACGACAATGATCAAAATCGGAATCATCATAATGGAAACAACAAATCATCATCGTCAACATCATCATCATCATCAGATCAGCGATGAAGGGGATCGGTAAGCACGAATGGCTGTAGTAGTGCTCGAGCTTAAATGGTAGCAAGCGCAACCACAAACAATAGTAGACGTGACCACGAACGTAGGCAGTAGGAGCTCGAGGACGATCAGTAGCAGACGCGATCCTTTGGGCATCGATTTGTTTGCTCTTTTTTTTTTTCTCAATTTATATTTTTTCATTTCTAAAGAGGGTATTTTGGGAATATTAAAAGATTATCGGGTACAATTTTAGTATTACAGGGAATGAGGTTCTGATTCCTAGCCCCCCCCTCTCAGAACCAGAACCCCATTAATCAATCCAATTTTTATATGGAGCCCACACAATTCGTTCTCATTCACAACCTTCATTTAACAAGCAAACAAGTTATTTATTCTGATTCCCATTATGAGTTAGTAAATAGTGCCTTAAAAGATAGTATGATTGGGTAAGGCTATTTATTTACACCTTAAAATGTGAGGTTATTTGAACGCACTAATTTTCTCTTAACACTCTTTCTTTAATTAAGAATTTTTGACAAAATTACTTTATTAAGCATTTCTTCTCTTTCTTTTTTCAACTGTACAAATACCGATAAATTCATTCAGGTATATTCCTTTAGTTGCAATTAATTGGTATCATTAACTAAGAGGACCACAACATACCATTTAAAAATGAATATCAACAAATTTTTACTAGCCATGAAAGTTAATAAATATCAAGAATAATTTTTTTTTTCCAAACACAAATGCTAATGAATATTAAGAAAAAAATTCTTATGTACAAAAAGCATGAGGTAGAGATCATGATATACTAAGAAAGGCAAAAAAAAAAAACAAAATTCAAAAGAGAGTGAAATTGAATGTTTAATTTATAGAACGTGAGAGTAAGTTAAAGAGAGAAAACATTAGTGAAGGGTAATTTTGAAATTTTTTAAATTTAAAATTTTAACAATAAAGTTATGTTTTAAAATAGATGTCTATAGAAAATTTTTTGAGTTCAAATAACCCACCTTTAAAAGTTGTTGAGAATACTTATATTTTAATAAAAATTTTATATTACTAAAATAGCTGTATTTGAATTTACTATTAAGAAAAATCTTATGTAACTAAATAATACATGGATATGAGAGGATGTATTTACAAAATAATTAATCTTGGAAGCTATGTTTTATTGTCAGAGGTGTCACTTTATGGGATAAATGTTAGTTTATACCATATATTTTGAGTTAAATGTTTGTTTAGTCTTTGTATTTTTAAACATATTACAAGACACACCCCCTCCTATTAATTTTGTTATACCCATGTCCTTATATTTTCTTTTCTTTTATAATATTACCTTTGCAATTGGGGACATTAAAAAAATAATTTACTAAATTAATCTTGAAAGTAAAATAAAAATTAATATAATTTTTTTGTCATTATTTTGTTAATTTGGTAAATTAAAATTTTTTCTTTTCATTGCTGCCCTAAGATTGTTACAAGGGTATTATTGTAATTTAAAAAAAAAATATGGGCAAGGTGTATCATAATTAACAGTCTAGGAGTTTTTTCAAAATGTAAAGATTAAAAAGATACTTAACTTAAAATATAAGAATTAAACGAGTACTTACTCTTATTTATGTTAACTTTCGCGTAAGATTTAGAAATAATTCACTTGAATGCAATCATGGCTAAAAGAAATTATTTCATAGGTGTAGAGAGGAAACAAAAAATATATAATAAGCAGAGAGGTTTAATTGAGTATATGTTTGGAATTATCAAGGGTGTTTAGTAAAAGTTTATTTTTAAAAATTTAAGAAGGGGGTATTTCATTATTTTCAGTAAAAGAGTGTTATATTTTGTGTGTGTAAAATTCCTACGGTTGGCATTTTTATTACTTCCATGACAAGATTGCTATGGAATTGGGTACGTATCTAACACGTGCGTTCTTAAAATGCTTAGTTGTTGACGTCTATCCGGTCCATCATAAACACGATTGCAGGGTAGGCAAAATTGCATAGGGTTTGGCAGCGAGGATTATAATTGGTAAAACATTATATTAATGCTCAACTGCTTAGATATCGACATCAAACCAACTCATCATAAATATAATTGCATGGATATGTAAACTTATGGCATAGGGTTTGGCAGCGGAGTTTAGAAATTTTAAGGCATTATTAATGCGTATTGAAGTATCTTGAATCGGAAATAATATGTAATCACAGAATTGGGTGTCTACCATCCGAATTTTCCCATTATATAATAGCCCTCCGACCTTGCATTTACAGAGAGCTAAGCAACAAGAGCATCTGGCTAGCTAGTGCAAAGTGGAAACGAATTGTATGGCTTCGAAACCAGGAATTCTCACTGACTGGCCATGGAAGCCTCTTGGAAACTTTAAGGTTTTACTTTTTCTATAACTTTGTCTCAGTCTCTCTCTCTCTCACTTGTTCAAAATTTAATGAGAATATTTCAACATATATACACACACAATAAAATAGAACTTTCATTTAATGTAATTGGAATTTGTCCTATTTTCTGATTGTAATTGTTAATCGTGATTTTAGTACGTAGTATTGGCTCCTTGGATCATTCACAGCACGTACTCATTTATGACTAAGGATGAAAAGAAGAGGGACCTGGCCAACTTTCTCATACTCCCATTTCTGTTATGGAGAATGCTTCACAACCAGATATGGATCAGCCTTTCCCGTAACCGAACAGCCAAAGGCAGTAACAGGATCACCGACAAGCCTATTGAATTTGACCAAGTTGATAGAGAAAGAAATTGGTCCGTACACTAATTAATTCTAATTTGAATTTACTTTCGAGAATCCAATATTCCAATCCGTATGCAGTAACTAACTAATTAATGTCATAATGGGTGTCGTGATGACAGGGATGACCTAATAATATTTAATGGTATCTTAATGTACGTTTTTAGTAAAATACTTCCAGGCGCAACACAGTTGCCCTTTTGGAGATTAGATGGTGTGATCCTCACAGCACTGCTGCATGCTGGTCCTGTGGAGTTCTTCTACTACTGGCTTCACAGAGCACTCCATCATCATTATCTCTACTCTCGCTACCACTCCCATCACCATTCTTCTATCGTCACTGAGCCTATCACTTGTAACAACACACTTTCCATTCTCCTAATTATTAGTTTCTGGTAATTAATTATTTAAGGAATTATGGTAAAATTGTTTTAATTGGGTGGCATGCAGCTGTGATTCATCCATTTGCCGAGCACATAGCATATTCCGCTCTATTTGCAATACCATCGATTACAGCAGTGCTGACTGGAACTGCCTCAATAGCATCCGTATTCAGCTACATCGCTTACATAGACCTAATGAATAACATGGGCCACTGCAATTTCGAGCTCGTACCCAATTGGCTTTTCACTATTTTTCCTCCTCTCAAATATCTCATGTACACGCCTTCGTAAGTCTCTTATCCATATTGTTAGTTTCGTAAGTCTCAAACGTACTATTGAAATGACCTCTGTCTAATTTGTTTTAGTTTGTCATTTATATGCATTCATATATAACAATGAACTAGTAATGAACTTCAGATGATTGAACTACTAATAAACCATATTTAAGACTGATTATGGGCGCTACAAGTTCCGGTGACGTCATTTGAGTTCATCAATGCTCCAAAACCATTTATGGATCACACGAATAGTATGTTTTATTTGTTATTGCATTTATTGATGGCATTTTGGTATATTCATGAAGCAGAGAGAAACAAGCATTTATGGATCACATGAGTGGTGCGTTTCATTTGTTATTGCACTTATTGATGGCATTTTGGTATATTCACAGAGCAGACACATGAGGATTACTACAAATGACAAATAGAATGTCATGACGAAACTCACTTCTGTTAGTTGTGCAACAGGTTCCACTCACTGCATCATACGCAATTCAGGACCAATTACTCGTTATTCATGCCTTTATACGATTACATATACAGTACGGTGGATAAAACTTTGGATACGTTATATGAAACTTGTCTTAAGAAACAGGAAGAATCACCGGATATCGTGCACCTCACTCACCTGACAACTCTTGAGTCAATCTATCATATGCGGCTTGGTTTTGCCTCGTTGGCTTCTGAGCCCGATCACCATGCATCATCAAAATTGTATATGTGGTTACTGTGGCCTGTCACGTTATTGTCCATGATAATCACTTGGATTTATGGCCGCACGTTTGTGGTTGAAAGGAATCGCCTTAATAAATTCAAACTACAAACTTGGGCAATACCGATATACAATATTCAAGTACGTAAGAAGGCTTTAATCAATTTGGATCATTTTTGTTTTAATAACTAATTGGTCATGATTTTATGGTTGCATAAATGCAGTACTTCTCGCAGTGGCAAAATGAATCGATCAATCGCTTGATTGAAGAAGCAATACTAGAAGCTGAGCAAAATGGTGCTAAGGTGATAAGTCTAGGTCTCTTGAATCAAGTGAGTATGTATGTATATATGTATATACACATGATCATTTAATTCCTCTTCGAAATTAAAATTATTCATAATTAATTAATTAAATGCATGGGAAATCCTTATCAGGGAGAGGAGCTTAACAGGTACGGCGGGCTGTTCGTGCACAAGAATCCTCGGCTTAAAATAAAGGTAGTGGATGGGAGTAGCTTAGCAGTGGCTGTAGTTATGAACAGCATACCCAATGGAACAACCCAAGTGATCCTTAGAGGCATGCTCACCAAAGTTGCTTATGCCGTTGCCTTTGCTTTATGCCAAAAGGGAATCCAGGTAGTAACATTACGTGAGGATGAGCATGAGAAGCTTAATAGATCATTTGGGAGCAAGTCCGAAAGTAAGAATTTGCTTCATTCTGGAAACTACTCCCAAAAGGTGAATATATACATGATTTCCCTTTAAGCTAGCCTCAATCTCAATCAATTTGATAACTCAATTATATATGTGTGTGTGTGTGTGTATTAATTAACTGTGGCAGATATGGTTAGTGGGAAATGGACTGACTGAAGAAGAACAATCCAAGGCAGGAAAAGGAACAATTTTCATTCCTTTCTCACAGTTCCCACTGGCCAAGAAACTACGTAAAGACTGTACCTACCACCTCACACCGGCAATGGCCACTCCTCCTGCACTTGAGAATATCGACTCCTGCGAGGTTAGTAATTAAGTGTTTCCATCTACCCAAGAATTAGGATTCAATACTGAATTGATTTTGGGGTCAGTAAAATATCAGCTAAGCAATAATCTTTATCCGCTAGCTCGATGCAGATGCTTGATTGCACCTGTAACCTAATTCACATGCATACATTAATTTATCAACTAAATATATTGACAGAATTGGTTACCAAGAAGGGTGATGAGCGCGTGGCGAATTGGGGGAATAGTGCATGCCTTGGAAGGATGGAATGAACACGAGTGTGGTTACACCGTCTCCAACATTGACACCGTTTGGGAAGCTGCTCTTCGACATGGCTTTCTGCCTCTCGTCATTCCAACTCAAACTTAATTCGCGCTTGGAGATTATTAATTACTTAAATTATTAATATCCATAAATAGCTGTTTCTGTTTGATATGTTAAACCCGCGCAAGCTACATAATTTATACGGTTAATAATTTCGGTTTATATTAAATAAATTGATTAAAATTGTGTGGTTTTAAGATTCATATCATCTCTTAATCTAATGTTTTTTAATATTTGTTGGAGATTTTTACACGTCAGTTAAAAGAATTGAGGCTAAAAAGTAAAAACCAAAAACAGTTGGGCCTTGATTAAAGCTGATACGCACGGCCGAATCTAGATAAGATTAGTGGAGCACAAACTACTTGCCAAAATCATTAATAACCAAATTGTTATAAGCTATGGTGACTTCACCACTTTAGTATTGTGATTTGTGAAGTCCCACATCAAATCGCTATTACTTAGGGACTTAAAGTCTTAAAAGTATCTAAGATTAAAGCCCCAAATTAGAAATTGAGAGCCCGGCTCCCATCCATTAACTACTGTGTATATATGTAGGAGCTCTTGTAATCAACAACAAAAGCTTATCAATAATAAGCTATTAATAAGGTACTAGAAGTAATTTATTTTAGTCTAAAATTTTTCTTTATTTATAACACATTATTAGCATGATAGCGGATTTGATGTGGATAGTTTAATTTTTACTGGTTATGTTTATTTTTGTTTATTTCTTTTATGTTTTATCGTTATTATATTTTTATATTGTTAGCTTATTATGTTGTTAATTTAATTGTTTATATCATTTTTTACTGCTCGTGTTTATTTTTGTTTATTTCACTACTAAAAAAATGCCATTTAGTGATACTAAAATAGTGTCACTAATTACTTTTAGTGACACTTATTAATAGTGTCAGTGATCTGACAGTCAGAAAAATAGTGACACTTGAAAGTGGTGTCAGGAATTACTATTACTATAGTATTTCAGATTTTATGACACTATAGTGATAGAAGTTACTAATAATTATTACGTGTCAAAAGTTCGTATCACTATAGTATTACTAATATTATGACACTCTTGTAACAGTATTTACAAACAATTATTACATGTCAATATAATACAAATAGTAATACTTTAGTGTCAATAATTACTATTATTATTGTATCACGAGTTAGTAATATCAGTAAAATAATCACCCCAATGGAACTGATACTTTATAATATATTTTTAGTATCAATGACTTTTATTAATTATCATTGTCATTTTAAGTTTTGTCAATCTAATGATTATTTAAGAAAGAAAATTAAAAGTAGGCTAAACTGTTAAAATGAACAATTACATATAAAATTTCTAACAAATTTTAAATAAGTCTGAATCAAACATTAATATAAATATAATAGTAAAAAAATATGTCAAATATAATTTAAAATCAACATAGTGATAGTTTGGAGAAATCAAAACAAATATTTCAAATATAATTTGAAATCAACATAATGACAATGAATTGCAATCATTCAGTTATCCCACAAACATCTACTCCCTGACCTTTGCCTTTCCCTTCACCTTCCCTACCTACAAGTGCATCATATAGATTTAATTAGCTAACATGCTATACAAATCAATTCTCATATATTCACAAGAGAAAAAGTATACTTATAATTTTACCTGATTATTGTATGCTACAATTAACTTTGCAATACGTGGCCCACTCATCGCGAAGTTGCGAAATATCATCCATAGTGTACTCATTATAGCCCTTGAACTTAAAAAATAAAACAACGAAATGTATAGATATATTTTTAAATCTGTTCTACTGAACATAAAAAATGTAGCTAATGCAAATAAAGAATATCATTATAGTAAACAATAATTAGCAAAACTGTCTTACAAGCTAATACTTTAAATTAATTATTTTACTTGAAATCACTATTAATTGTGCAAATGACTTCCAAAAGCCCAAAAAAAAAAATCAATAATATAAGATTTGAATTAATTATGGCCGGACATGTCAGCATAATTTTGTCCTAATGGTTGCTGGAATAGAAACCACGAATAGTTAGCAAGGAATATATATATATATATATCCACTATAATCCATGGCATTTGTAATATTATCATATAAGCCACAGATTTTGAAATAGGCATTTACGATCCTTCATTTCACTACATGCACAATAATATTTTCACCTATATATTCGTCGGATTATGGCATATAAATCTTATATTTTAACATTTTAGCAGTAGTATTTTAGTGTTATGAACATTTACATGTTTACAAGTGTTGATTTTAAATTAGACAGCGCATGTTTCAGATTCACATTCTAAACACATGCAGACAGTTACTTTAAAGAATAACTGAGCTCGTTATATAATGTCACTGCAAGATTGAAAAGCACATAGGAACTATCCTCATCTGAACTCAACAACTATAAGAGATCAAGATTCCCACAGTTAAAGAATTCTGCATCACATAAGCACTTGCCTATGACTTGAGAATGAAAACTGCATCACATAAGCACTTGCCTATGACCTGAGAATGAAAACTGAATCAATTTAATGAAATTTGGTTTAACATTGTATGTATCACGCATAATGTCATGGATTCTTCAATCTCTCTAACCAAACAACTAAATTGCATATCATATAGAAAGATGAAATAAAAACCTAATTCTTCACTTTTTAAGGACTGGGGGAAAAGAAAAAAATGAATCTGAATCTAATTAAACTATCTGGCCAAGTTGAGGTTATAACTTATAATTTCCCAAAAGCCAAACTAAGGTGATAACTTATAATAAGGGCACTTCATAGACTCACTAATCTCATATAATAGCAAGATATACAATTCATAATCACAAACGAAAAACCAAAGATAAAGAACTTCAATGAATCATTTGAAAGCCAAATTTTTCTTACAAACTCTTAGTTCACAATCAAAGAGATCAGAGGCTATCTATCCTCAAGCTTAGCAACCCTTGTAACTTCATTAACAACACATAGTCGAATGACCAAGTCAAACCCAGTCCTTGTACAAAAACTATATTCATAAGTGTTACCCTCGTAAAGAACAGCTTGAATAACATGTTCCAGAACTTAAGATGCCAATTGATTGGTCCGGATGTGAAGGAATTTACTTGCAAAAGATTGTAAAATAAGTTATAAATAACCATTATATAATGAGAAAATTTTGCATCCAAACAATTGCTTTCAGTTTACATAAAGCCCTGCAAGTAGTTAATCCAACAGTACTCTCAGATATCAACAGTTTCCCACTTCTGTGTTCAATAATCATTGTTATGGTGATTAGAACAAAAGGTATAACATGTATCACAACTTAAGTTCTCAATTCATTAGTCCAAATCAAATGAATTTTACTTACAAATATTGTATAATAAAATTTTCTTAAGAATTATAAATATTACAAATAGACATAATTGCATTTAGATTACTCATTTTAGATAGGTTAAGATTTGAACCTGAAAAACTTTGTGCATGGCTTCGATTTGCTTCCTATACCAGTTGGAAAGTTCTCCATTTCATTGCAGAACATTAATTGATTTTTCTCGGTTACAATTACGATGAGTTATTAATCTTGAAACTTTAAAAATATATAATATCATGTTATCATTCTCAACCTTATGACAAAGGATGCTTTCCGACAATTAAATAATCAATCAATATTATTCCGTGATAGAGTATAAGTACAATACCGATTCATTAAAATTAAGAGATTAAAATAGTTGAATAACAATACGGTAATTAGGCTCTAAATTGTACAACCCGTTAAACCTGTCATAGACCTACAAATTGCCTCAATTTTACCTCAGAATTTTATTGGGGGGAAAAAATAACTTGAATTAAGTTCTCAATCTTTGGGTTTCAGGAAAAATAACCAACTCGACTAAGTCCTGCAAAGTAACTTGGCCAACTGTCATATTTTCACTGGAACTAAACTGTAGATGGTTGACATGTTTCTTTTCTTTCTTATTACCTGAATATTCTCGGAAAAAAAATCAGTTTTCATCCACAATGACAAATAAAGAAGAATTCAACAAAAATACACAGAAACTAGAAAACTACAATAGGCAATCACATAAAAGTTCAAAACTGCAGTTGCTTTAGCTATTTTTCATCAAAATCCATCCTACACCAGTACTATAGCTCTACACACAAATGCACTCCTCATTCTAAGCATAATAACTCAATCCATAACACGCCCTGAAATCCCATTTCTACTGACAGGAAGCAATCCAAAAAAAAAACAAAAAAAAAACAAAACAAATAAAAAACCCATCATCGGTAGTTGCAAAAACATCCAAACAAATACACCAAATCCAACATTAACCACTACAAATTCAAAATTTATTGACATAAGAATAAAAAAAAAGTTAATAAAAGACCTACCACATGCTTCCACGATACTTCAAGGTGTACGGGCCACTCTCTAACGCCCGATCAAAATGACTATGAACTTTATGCTTTCCTTTCCCACTTTGGTCAGCCAAAGTCAACTCAAACAACGAAACATACAAAGCCCCATCTTCTGGGTTCTTGCCGTCGGGGTAAAAGTAAATTGCCCAATTGTAACCGCCCACCGTAAAAACGTCGCTCGATAAGCACTTGCCAGGGCCCATTCCCTTCGCCAAGGAGTAACCTTTTACCGTGAACTGGTGGGACTCGTTCACCGTCTCGTTAATTGACTTCGACGTCGAATATTTCTCCGAATTTTCCATGATTTCATTGAATTTCAAAACGGCAGATTCGGGGTTTTACAAATCGGTACCCTAATTCTTTGATTACGGAGATGGGGAAACTCGCGATTCAAGGAATTGAATTGAATCCCCCCAAAAAGAAAATCAATTTTCGTATGTGTAATATCGGACGGTTTTTAGGACTAAATTTGGAATTGAATTTAATCACTCCTTCTGTTTGTCAGTTTGCTTAAAACGATCGTATAACCAAAGACAACAAGAGGCTGATCCGAGGGGAGGAAGAGTAGAGGAAGATCGAGGACCCGAGGAGTTCGAGGAGCATAAGAGAGAAAGGACTGGTGATGAGAGAGAAAGCAACGACGACGGCGATCACCTTGAGGTAATTGACGTGGATATAGGAGTTGTTCTTGCGGATGCGGAGGGTGGCCTCGAAGAATGACTTGAGTTTGGAGAAGGAGGATCTACAAGCGATGCTGGGAGTTCCGAAGTGATTTTGATTGACAATATTATGATGAAATCGGTGAGAGAGATATCGATTGAGAATTTGAGATTGTGTTAGGGATTTTGCTTTTGCTATTATCTATTTATATTTTTCTTTCTTAATTTTTAATTAAATGCTTATATATTAAATTTATATGGTCTAGTGGTTTGTGGTTGAAACATACAAATTTTGAATTTTAAGAGTCTTAGGTTCGAGTTACAAGATTTACAAATTATAATGATTTTTTTTTTAAATCTCTGATACTTTAGTATTAGTGATTTCTAATGTTTTATTTACTAACACATTAGTATCAATAATTTATGATATCTATTTGTTAAAACTGAAAAATAGTGTATATGTACATAATTACTGATACTTTTTACAAAATGTCAGAAAACGAAGTGTTAATAAAGGTCATTTTTGTAGTAGTGTTTCCTTTTATGCTTTATCATTATTATATTTTTATTTTGTTAGTTTATTATGCCATTAATTTAATTGTTTATACAAATTTTCATTTATATAGCTGGTTCTAGATTACCACCTATATTGTTATTATTTTATTAATATGTTATTATTTTGTGTGCTAATATGGCTTGTTTAATTTATTTGCTTATATGCCTGGTTTAACTACCTATCAAGTTATTTTAATAAATTAAGATATTTTCTTGCATATATTTGTCTTTCATTATTATTATTGTATCCTAAATTTTACAACATAAATGTGGTGGTGAGAACTTAAAGTTTGATCCTCATTAAAAATCAGAACTAGAAGTTCTAAGTTATGATTTTAAAAGTTAGAACTTGAAGTTCTAAATACACTCTTGTGGTTTCTACATATTTCATAATTTTGTTTTTGATTATATTAACATTGATAATTATTTTTTCTTTTGATCATAAATACAAGGTTTTTGAAAAATGGCAAATTTCACAAATCTACAAATCCATGTTCTTGAAGTTTCTGGAAGAAACTATCTTTCTTGGGTGTTAGATGCAAAAATGCACTTGCATGCTATGGGTCTGGAAGGAACTATAGTAGAAAGAAATGAAACATCCTAGCAGGAAAATAAAAAAAACTATGATTTCCCTTCGCCATTATTTAAATGAGAGTCTGAAAGCTCAATATCTAACGGTGGAGGATCCATTAACTTAATGAAATAACCTCAAGGATAGATTTGACCATGCCGAAGGATATTGTCCTTCACCAAGTAAAACATTAGTTGAGGTTATAAGACTATGCAAGAGTCTCTTACTACAACTTTGCTCTATTACATATCACCTTAGAATTGATATTATATAGTGAAAAAATTACCGATAAAGATTTGTTTGAAAATATGCTCTCTACTTTTTATGCATTAAATGTTGTCTGCAATAATAGTATCGGAAGCGTTGATACAATAAATTTTTTGAGTTGATAACATCTCTTTTAATTGCTTAAGAAAATAATGAGCTTCTAATAAAAAATCATGAATTATGTCAAATTGGTCCTCAACCATTCTTAAAAACAAATATAAATACATGTACCAATAATGGATATAATCGAGAAAGCAAGAGAGGTCGTGGTTATTATTCTCGTAGTGTACACTAGCATTTAGGACAACAAAATAATAGAATTGGAAGCCACTAGAAGTGGAATGTCTATGAGAGACATAGTAAAGAAAATGATGCAGAAAAAAAATTCTAGATACACTAGCATTTAGGACAACAAAATAATAGAATTGGAAGCCACTAGAAGTGGAATGTCTATGAGAGACATAGTAAAGAAAATGATGCAGAAAAAAAATTCTAGATATGACCATGAACAAATTTGTTATCGATATGAGGGAAAAGGACACTCGTTGTGTACCTTACAGTATGGACAAACATTTAATAGTCTCTACCAACCATTCAAGAAAAGGTAAAAAATAGCTGAGACTAATTTAGTTGATAACTCAGATCATGCTGATCAAACTCATCTTGATCTCTTGGATTTCTTCAAGAATATAGAGGAATAAATTGATTACTTTATTGGTAATAAAAATGTCCATACTTATTAAGCTCTCGTTATTATACCATGATTATTAAGTTAATAATATGTTAACTTTTTTTTTTCATTAGATATACTTAATGTTCATATCTAATCCTAATGTCTAACATGGATTTTTGTTTAATGTAAGGTTATAGATTTCCAAAATAGATTATCTATTTTGGAAATGAAAGTTGGGGATGTATGCTTGGATGACAGTGCAACCATATATACAGTTTTTCAAGATAAAAAATATTTCCTAGGAATAAAATTACTTAAAAGGGAAAGTAAATACTATATATGGTCCTGTAGATCTAATATAAGGCTCTAAAAGAGCTATACTCTTGTTAGCAAGTGGAACAAAACTAATAATTCAAAGTTTTTTATATTTAGCAAGATTAAAAAAAACTCTACTTAACTTTAAAGATATTTGCAGAAATTGATATTATATTGAGACTTTAAATGAAAATAACATGGAACATCTTTGTATTACTAAAAATATCTTAGGAAAGAAATACATATTAGAAAAGCTCCCAGCATTCTCATCATAATTAGATTACTTAATCATAAATGTGATTGAAAACTATGCACTGATGAACTAGAAGTTCACATATAAAAAAATATTTATGTTGTGGCATGACTGTATTAGAAATCCTAAATCTACAATGATGCATAAAATTATTAGAAATTCTCATGGACATGCATTAAAGAACCAAAGGATTCTATTGTTAAATGAGATTGTTTGTGATGCTTGCTCACTAGAAAAATTTATAGTTAGACCATCTCCTTCTAAGGTTGATCATGAATCTCCATTGCTTTTACAAAAAAAAAAAAAAAAAAGAGGCGGTGAAAAATTTGTCAAGACCAATCAACCACCAAATGAAAAATAAAAAAATTTTTAAAAAATAATTTTAATTATCTTTTGCCTATAATCACTAATTTCCCGTGTGAATTGTGAAATCTAAAATCACCAAAACGCTCAATCTTCTTCTCTCCTTTGAGGCCTCTCTACTAGATTTTAAAACCCAAAATTCTTATCTCCTGTAATTTTTTTAGAAATCATTTCACCCAACTAGGCCCTCTTAACTTGCTGAGCAATCGCATCCCCAGATGGCTTGAGTTTGATAGAAGAAATAAATGGGTCTTGATTTTCCAAATATGGCTTGAATTTGATGGAGTTAATTTATGGGTTTTGCTTTTATGTTTGTTAATTTTTGTTATTGATTTTAAGGATGGTGTGAAGTTGCTTAGAGAAATTGGTGTGATTTTGAACAGATTAAAGAGTGCTGGATGCTGTTTTGCTCTTGTTCTTGATGACATTAGAAGCATTTTGTGCAATTAACGACCGTTAGGATTTCAATTTGTGACTTGTTAATATATCGTTTTCTTATTAGGCAATTGTATGGTGTGCAATTAGATAATTAATTTTTGTTAATCTAAACAAGATGCTCTTATTTGTTTTCAATTTACCATTTCTCTGTTAAAATGTTTCAGTGCCATGAGATTAACCTTCTATGTTGAATTATTGTGAAGCTTGTTACTTTAAATAATTACTGATTTTTTTTCCTGTTTAACCAAAATACATTTATGCACATTATTTAGATTTAGGCATAAATGGTAGAAAATTTCATGTAATTTCTCCATTACGATTTGAGACAATGGTGTGGGAAAGTCAATTAATTGGCTTTGCAATTTTTGATGGCTGGAGGGGAGAGGCATGGCATTGCACCTCTAGCTTGCATGGCAAATTGCATAATGGCTTGTTCTTGCAGCCTCCCCGACTACTAGGTTTGTTAGTTTCTGTTGTAGAGTTTGCAGTGTCATTTGTTTTGTTCATTTATTAAGTTTGATCTATTAGTTTTTTTTTTTTTATTTGGTGTTTATTAGTTGGTTTTGTTGGATTTTATTATGAATTTGCCAAGTTATATATCTTCTAATCTATTCTCTATTTCATCTTAATAACCTATGAGTTTATTTAGTTAACAAAATTTGTTTAATTTGAACAGCAAAATGCTTATTCACAATAGTATTAGTCCTCCCTTTCTGTTCTTGTTTATTTTAAATAAGAAATAATAAGTACTAGACCCAATTTTCTTTTCTATAGTGTGTATCCGTAAATTTTCGTTCTTTTCTTTTTTCACGACTTCTGCTCTCGTGTGGCTGAAAAGCTGAATTTTTTCCGATTTTGGAATTTATCCTTTAGTTCACAACTTTGAATTGCCAATTTCCATACTTCATTTCATCCTTTAGTTGCATATTTGAGTTCTCAACACTCAAAACTATGATGGTCCATATAAGTATGAAGAAAGTTTATGAGACCAACATTTACAGTTATCTACGCATTATAATGAAAATTCTTAACTAAAAAATTCATGATATATACTAACTTTATTTTACTAAACACTATACTTACACAGATTTAATCACTTTGTTTGTTCTTTTTTGTGATTGTACTTATATTTTCTTTCAATTTATAACGCAGGTTATGATGATAGATACTACTTGTAAAGGAGGTTTGTGCGCAATTTGAAGATGAAACAATATTTTTGTTTTAAAGAAAGCAATTTCGAAAGATGGCACAATTGTATTTAAAGTTAAGCATAATTTTTTTTGTAATTGATATTTATCTTCAAATTATGAAATTCATACATTATTACATTGATACAATATTTGATATAATATATTGTGTATTTTTGTTCATATGGCTAGCTTATAAGATTTTATATGAGAAAGTTTTGTATTATTAGCTAAAAATAATATTGTATTTCTCTAGCATTTGTTCGAAGCTATTTAGTAATTTATTTATAATTATCATATAATTTGTAGCATCTTCAAAATGCTACACATCATTGAAAATTGTAGCATTTTTACTATGCTGTGATCGACAATTTGGTAGCATTTTTAAAGTCCTACAAAACTTTAATATGTAGCGTTTTTCCTGTGCTACAAGAGACAATTTGGTAACATTTTTCAAGTGACACGTAATGGATAAGGACAGCATTCCAAAACTGCTACTAGTGGGGTATGGTTTTAGTAACTAATGGAGTATGCTTTTAGTAAGATGGGCTATCATAGCACTTGCCAAAATGCTACCATTCACTTTTAGGTGCACTTTTCAAAGATTTTTTGTAGTGGGTTGAAAGGAATCGCCTTAATAAATTCAAACTACAAACTTGGTCAATACCGATATACAATATTCAAGTACCGAAGAAGGCTTCGATCAATTAGGATCATTTTTTTTTTTTAATAATTAAGTGGTCATGATTTTATGGTTGTATGCATGCAGTACTTCTTGCAGAGACAAAATCAATCGATCAATTGCTTGATTGAAGAAACAACACTAGAAGATGAGGAAAAGATGATAACGTGATAAGCGACTTATATATATATCATTCTCAGAGATTCAGATACTCTCATTTTTGTAAAATGCAGATATTCTCTTAACTTATAGCGTTTAATAAAGTTATTTTTTAATATACTATGAAGCTGTGCTATTTAATAATTAAAATCTTAATTATATTAAACCTCATAACTTTTTTATATACTTATATATATGATCGTTTAATTCCTCTTCAAAATTAAAATTATATATTCATAATTAATTAATTAATTAAATGGGAAATCATTGTTAGGGAGAGGAGCTTAACAGGTACGGTGGGCTGTTCGTGCACAAGAATCCTCGGCTTAAAATAAGGATTGTGGATGGGAGTAGCTTAGCAGTGGCTGTAATGATCAACAGCATAGCCAAAGGAACAACCCAACTATACAAGTGATCCTTAGAGACATACCCAACTACACAAGTGATCCTTAGAGACATTCTCACTAAGGTTGCTTATGCCGTTGCCTTTGCCATATGCCAAAAGGGAATGCAGGTAGTTTTTAGTCTCAATTCTTTTAAATGATGTGTTCAAATCTCCCATAAATATTAAGAAACATTAGATTAGGAGATGATATGAATCTTTAAATCATACAGTTTTTATCAATTTTTTCCTAAATGATTTGCCAAGCTTCTCATGCGCATCCTCACATAATGCTGCTACCTAGATTCTTAGAGACATTTTCACTAAGGTAGCTTATTTTCACGGAATGAGTATTTTACACAATGAATCCGTACGGTATTTAGACAACTCTTGTCGAAAATTGCTAAGTAAGCTTTTGAACTTCTTGATTAACTAAGCCTTGAAGTTATCGAAAGAGCTAGAGAGGAGAAAGCAAGAGAGCAATTGAATCGAATGAGAAAATTATATTACTCGAAATAATGCTTACAAGCGTGCTTGAGTTGCTGGTTCAAGGCTTGATGTTCAAATTCCAACGCCATCCTCTATTTATAGGGAGACTTGCCAAGATCTAGAGAATTCTAAAAATGTAGACAATTCTGTATACATGTGATTAAATCTAGAGAATTCTAGAATATGTAGAAGAGTGTTAAGTGTGCTAGAGATTTATGGAACATTCCAAAATTAGACTAAGCTAGCATATCTTGGCACATGATCTTGAGCTCTTTTTTTTTTTTTTGCTCAAATTGGGTGGTCAAGTTGTGTGGTTTTAGATTCATGTCAACTACTAATCTAATGTTCCTTAATATTTATTGGAGATTTGAACACGTTGTTTAAAAGAATTGAGGCTAAAAACTAAAGACAATTGGGCCTTGATCAAAGCGGATATTACGGCCTAATCTATATATGATGAGTGGAGCATAAACTAATTGTTAAAATCATTAATAATCAAATCAAATTACTCGCCCCTCAGAATTCTCAAATTCTTTAGTATGTTATCCAAGTCCATCATCTTCATTATCGTTTTAAAGAATCGATTAAATAGCCAAGTCAACCCGTACAGTGGTGGTGGTAGGTTAGCTTGGCAGTGGTGGTTTATAAAGGCTTTAAGGGGGGTTGAGGAGAAGGAGAGGAATTGAGATAAAATAAACTAATGTTATATTAAATAAAGGTTAGGACATTTTAACTTAAAATTTTGAAACAAATCTTGAGATGTTGTTTTTAAGAAATTCAATGATGGATGAAAAATCATCAATCAAAATTACTTTGACTTTCATATCTACCTTTGAATTACTTGAAATCAATAACTTAAAATTTCAAGTCAAAAATTTAAATTGAAATAACCCTACCCATTAAATAAATAAATTTTTATATTATTTTTAATAAGTTATTTTTTTATTTATATTTTTTTTCATATTACAATTAAAGTGGTGATATTTGACCCCTTATTTTATCTCACTAGCAATTACTTAAAGTATAAATAGCTTTTAAATACACCCATATGATAATTAACTTCTACTAATATATAATTTACATAATCTAATTTTATATACCCTTATTTCTTTTAAGTTCTAAAACGGTTATCCCTACTCAAATATTATGTACCATAATTTTGTAATCATGGATGAGAATAATTTGTTAATTGGAAGATGAAGAAGTACTTGTTGTTAATAAATCAGTAAGAATATTGTTCGATAGATAGCTCTTCTATAGTGTTCATTAATATCTGAACTCATTAGTTTACCTCCATCTATCTGAATGATTGGTCTCAACTCGGGAGGAAGAATAGGTAACCGACATAAAACTATCCACTCCGGTTCTATATTTGTTCGAAGAAAATGCTTAGCTAATTTCATGCGTCTAACCAAAAAATCCCTTTTTGGTTCAATTTTTCTGTCTTATCGACTACCAACTAGTCACTATCTTGGCTGATGACAAAAAAGTAGGCTCAAGAAAAGTAGAAGTTGTGCAGCATGTAGAGTCGGAACTTTAATTCCTATCGTATCAGTTTAAAACAGTCAATTGTATCCCCCTCGACGTGAGGCCACCCAAAAGAATGAAGACGAACGACTAGGATGAACTTAACCTAAGCGGATAGAGTCAAATCGAGATACTTCGTTCTCTCCTTGAATTATTGTATAGGGCGAGTTACTCCATCCCTCATGCTTCAGGGTTGACGCTTGTTTGTTTATTGGGATCATTCTCTCTTAAGTTAAGGTCAGGATCTTTCAAATCCTTCCCTCCGAACTCTGATCAAAGTGCCTTTCTCTCTATTTTAACAAGTTACATCTTTCCGAGTCTTTCTGTAGCATCTGTTGTGAGAAGCAGAAAAACCATAAAAAATGACGATTATTTGTGGAGGTTTCCACGGAAAAACCCCCTTGGTTCTGGCAAACAGATCACAATTACAGGTAACTGTGAAGGTATTGTACCATTGTATCTCTAACCAACACATTACAGCTCCACGAATCGTCAAAAATGAGACCTCGAAGTTGCTCTCGCTCGCATGGCATTATTGAGTGAACTTCAAAAGCACCATCTTCCCAAAATTCTACAAATCATAGCGTCCATATGCTTCACTGGACATGATACATACCTTCCCAAAATTCTACCAATCTATTTATGGATGGAATCAAATATGTAGTATTTACAGACAAAAGAAAAGTATTCAGCTATTGGGGAAAAATTAATATACTTCTAATGTTGAATTAGGATCAACTAGGGACCTAACAAAATTCTGCCAATTCCTTCCAGCCGTAGTAAAAAAGGGGGTGGGGGTGGAGTGCAGTGGAGCGATTAGTAGTGCTGAGTTCCGAAAGTGCTTCGCTTTCTATGGAGATAAGAGCAAGTAGATCATAAGCTAGTAGATTAAGATTATTTTAAAATTTTTAGTGAGGCTTATGAGTAGTAGGGATTAGTGATCAAATAAGATGAGAGGGTTAAAATTCACCACCCTTATAATTAAGTTACCTAATTTGTTGAAGGACAAAAAATGACTTATTGAAAAGTTGACTACTGAGGATTTGTGGGTTATGTTATTTTCCTTGTAACATCATGGTTTGCCAAAAAAAAAAGTCAGTGAACTAAAATTTACCCAAAAACATTAAAGGGTGGTAATACATTCAGTCCACATTTTTTGTTAACCTACCCTGTTTCTAGAAAATAATTACAAAAACTTGTGGGTTTATGTTATTTTTTTATGTTGTCAAGGTTTCCCCAAAAAAAGGGGAAAA
This sequence comes from Murraya koenigii, assembly GCA_025617385.1. NCBI lineage: Eukaryota > Viridiplantae > Streptophyta > Magnoliopsida > Sapindales > Rutaceae > Murraya > Murraya koenigii. The sequence continues at coordinate 11,853,845 of CM046819.1, forward strand.
AAGTGGGAGTGGATTAAAATTTATCCTAAGCATTAAAGGGTGGTAATACTTTTACTCCACAATTTTTTTTAATCCAACCTACTTTTAAAAGTAATTACAAAAAGTTCAAATAATTTTTAAAATAACAAAAAAAGAAAAATTTTATAGAATTAATTAATTAATTAATTCTACCTTAATATATTTTTTTGCGACCTAAATATTTTATTACATTTTATTACGAAGATTTGTTTAGCCTAAATTTAAAGTAACTTTTTATCCTTATAAGGTGAAAGTACTAAAAATTTACTATAACTTTAATTTTTTTAAAAATTGTTATACACAATTTATCATTTGAAATGATATGTCAATACTAATTTATTAATATGTTTGTTAATATTTAATTAAATAAAATAATTTCTTTATGGTATAAAAAATTACATAAAGTTGACTAGGGTATTGAAAATTATTAGACTTCTTTTAAATATCATATTATAAGTCAGAAAATTAAATACCTAAACTAGTTGATACAAGGACACATATTTATTGGGGTAAATTTATTCATTTTATATGTAAAATAGTCAACTAAAAATTATCTTAAGATAACTTAAATGTCAAAGATGGTTAAGGAAACGTAAGTAAGAAAAAAATTATTGTAAAAACTATAAAAATTCTATTGTTAATTTGTATTTGTTAAAAATAATGTAAAATTATTGTGAATATTATTTAGAAGTGAGCTATGTTTACATAAATAGTCGATGGAAATATCCACACCAAATATTAAAATACACTTAATAGTTCGTATGATATTTATGGCTCTTCTAATTTGTCTTTATTGCATATTTTTATAGGGCACACCGTGAGTATTGATTGACTCTTCACAAAAGAGCTAGTGCAGCCCAAAACCAATTGGGATTCTTTGATCTTTTTGCTAGGTAAATTTCACTCAATATGCATCTAAGTAAACACTTATTTAAGTTAACACTCAACAAACTACCCGCATAATTTTTATAAGTCATTATAGTAGTAATAACACTCCTATTTCATCTAACACCATGAGTATATTCCATTATCTGAAAATTTTAGGGTTTTTTAGGTAAAATTATGATAGTACCCTTACTTTAAGTTTACTTTGTCAGATAATAATCTTGCAGTGAAAATCATAACTTAAATTCCTAGATCATTCATGTTATATCAGTAACAATCAATAAAGGAATATGCGAAAATGTACCTAAATCTATAATAATTTATTAATTTCTAGATTTGTGATGTTTACCTTCTAAATTAACACGTTTTCCTAGAGAATCTATTAAATTATTCCGCTCTCTTTGATGATGTGATGTCAGAAAAGAATAGAATGTAAAATGTGATATGAGGACCTTAATAACTTATATAGATAACTTCTTTGTTTTTGTTTGGTATTTTTATTTTAGCCCTCATAAAAATATAAATTACAATGAAGTCTCTATATATTAAAGGCCTGCAACCAATTATATACATTAAAACCTAAATTATTGAAAAACCCTAATAGATAATTTTAATTGGGCTTAACATTTTTATAACAATTTGCTATACATAAAAAATTATTTTTATATAAGCTCAATGTTGAATTAGGGTCCAATAATCACCTACTTAGGTTATATGTGTAACTTTATAATCTTGCTTTGCAAAAATAACCTTATAGTTCAGCCTTACTGCCATTGCTGAAATGTGTCTATAATTAATTTGGTCTATTAATTATACCAATATAGGATCAAAGCGTCTTTTGTTACAATTGTTATAAATCAATCCATCAATAGTCATTATGCCAATATAACTGAATGATATGAATCATGATGTGGAAGTATAGATGAAAATTTTATGCAATATAATCTTAACATGCTTATTTTAGTCTACCCTAAACTTTAATGAGATTGAAACATATTAAAATCAGAGTGCAAATAAATCAAAACTTTATTTCTGAGGGCAATAACCTCAAATATCCATAAATTAACAAAATTGAAAAATATTTATAACATAAAAGCATCTAAAATTATATACTCATACTAAAACTGAATATCCTCTAATGCATGACATCCATAAGAGTAGTGTACTCATGAAACACTTTGGATGACAATCATTTAGTGAGTAGATCTGCAATAAGAAAGCTTGTGCCGATGTACTCTATAGGCAGCCATTCACTCTGAACTCTTTATTTAAAAACTAGGAACTTAATATTTATATAATTTAACTTCATCAAGCTCCTATTGTTATTAGAATATGTCATTGCGGACTTATTATAATAAAATAACTTGAGTGGATTTTCAATACCATTTACTTTGCATGCCCCGTGACAAAATTCCGCAACCATGTTTTATGATTTTATAGCTTATAACATATTATGAACTATACTGCCATCATATAAGAGGTTATAACAGACTGTTTAGCACTATTCTAAGAGATAACATACCCAATTAGTTGATAGATGTAGGCAGATGCAGATTTTACACTCTGTTGGCATCCAGCAAAATTAGAGTTAGTATGTCCAACGATCTCAAGTTAATCCAACCACAAATATCTGAGCAAGACCCGTTTGGCTGCTTTCCAATAGTTTACTCATAGATTGCTCAAATATCAGCTAAACATCCCAGTAGCTTGCTTAATATTTGATTGCATACAAGCTTGAGTATACATTAGACTTCCGATTACTGATACATAAGAAATATTTTGCATTTGGTTTTCCTTAAAATCATTCGTAGGGCATGGATTGAGGCTAAAATTGTCTCCCTTATCCATATGGATATTACCTTATTTGCAATCTTACATGTCATTTTTGTTGATAATATTTCGATATAGCTCTTTTATAATAATCTAATAATATCTTAGGAGTGATCCTAATGTATATGTATACTTAATACAAAAGTGGTGTTACTAAAATCTTTCATCTCCAAAGTCCTAGCTAGAAATCTCTTGGTTCCGTGCAATAAGCTTATATAATTGCTAGCAAGCAAAATATCATTAATATATAAAACTAAAAACATATACCTGCTTCTACAGAACTTATGGTATTTACAATCATATAAATTCATCTAAAAAATGAATGAGGTGATTACTTGATGAAACTTAAAATACTATTGTCGGGATGCTTGTTTGAATCCATAGATGAATTTTTTAAGTTTATAAGCTATTATTTTGGTCTCCTAATCTAAATTTTTTCTAGCTGAATCTTATAAATCTTCTCATCAATGTTAAAACTAAGAAGCATTGTCTTCATATCTATTTCATGTAACTTAAAATTGAAATGTGCCACTAATGCCATTATGATCCTGAAAGAGTTTTTCAAAGAAACTAAAGAGAAAGTCTTTTATAGTCGATATCTCTTTAGGTGTAAAGTCCTTTACGATAAAATGCGCGTTGTAACTCTTCATATCGCCTTTTAAATCCCTTTTACTCTTAAATATCCATTTGCATTAGATAGGTTTCATATATTCTAGCAATAGAACAAGGTCTCGAACATCATTTTTCTTTATCCTCATTCATTGCATCAATCCACTTCTGAGACTTAGAACTTTCCATGCCTTGATGGAAATTTATTGAATTATATTCCATCACTCCAATGTTCACCTCATGTTCTTGAAAAAAATATAATGTAGTCATTTGGCAATGTACTTTTCCATTCTCTAGTGGACTTTTTTAACAATATAGGTTTTTGAGGTAGTGGAATTTGTTTTTTTTTTTTTTAATAATTTCTTATATTAGGCATTCTCCAACATTGTTTTGATTTCTTGTGTCATGAACAAAGTCAGGAATAAGATCCTGATCAATGCCAATAACACATGTAGGAATATCAATACATTCCTCTTTAAATGCAAACTCCCTAGTTGTTTCTATCCTAGCAAACTCGACATTCTTAAAGAACTGGATAATTTTTTACTTGAAAATCAACTTAGTCATGGGATTATTAAACTTATCATTTTCTATTCTAGTTTACTTTTATAAGGTCTATAAGGTCTTGGCTCAGCTTGATATCCCCAATCATATAAGTATTTTAGACTAGGCTTCTTGCCTATTTAAATTTTGTAAGGGGTTTTGGTAGTCACTTTAATTAGAACCATTTTCAGGATATATGCTGCGCTCTTAAGTGCTTCTCTTTATAGTGATTCTAGTAATGTAAAATAATAAATTATACTCCTTACCATGTCTTTAAGCATCTTTTTTTGTCTTTTAGCTTTACAAATTATAATGGGTGAACCAAACATAATGTATTGTGCGACGATACTACATTTCTCAAGGAACTTAACAATAGTCATGGAAGTTGTTCACCTGAACCATCATATCTACCACAATTAGATCTGATATTTTTTTATTCTTTTGCTGAGTTGGTTCTCAACTTCACGTTAAAATTTTTTAGCATATCCAATTATTGAAACTTTTCATTGAGGAGATATATAATTATATGGAATGACCCATATATATTTGTATGTATAAGTTCTAAGAAGTCCAAAGTCTTGTTGCTTTCAGATCTCCTTTTATTAGTTTTTTCTCCTTCATACATTTTACACAAATATCAAAATCTGTAAATTCTAAGAGGGTCTAGAATTTTGTCTAACACAAGTCTCTTTATTCTCAATTAGAATATAAAATCTAATATATTGTGACATAACGCATCCAAATTTTCATTAGTTTGTTTTTTTTATACTTCATGTACTTAATTATAGGAATTTATCAAATAAAATAATTATATCAATCAAATAAATATTATCATAACCTAACAAAGAAACAAAACCAACTAGTTTTGAATCATAAAACAAACTAAATTTTCCATTCCTAAAAAAAACAAAGGAGAAAAATCAAAATTTTCCAAAGTAGAAATAAAAATAAAATTCCGTCTAAAAGATGATACAATAGATATTTAATCAAGATCCAAATAAGAGTCAATCTTTAATAATAATATAAATTTTCATATTTCTTCAACTTAAACCATCTTGCTATCCCCACATGTGAGTTATTGTACTAGAATCTTTTGATTAAATGTGTCTAGGTACTAAGTTAAATTAACCTAAAGTTAAACTAAACTAAAAATTATACCTTTCTTAGCATACCATGCATGATAGTTAGTGCAAAGCTTCTTCTTATGACCTTTGGCTCTGTAAAAGAAACAATCAGTACCTTCTGAATCACTTGATTTTTTATTGTTTCTTTTGACGAACTATTTCTGGAGCTTTCTTATCTTTTTGTTCTTTTCCTTGCCCTTATCATTAAAGGTCAAGGTTAGGTGAGCATGTTCTACCTTATCTTTCTTTAGCCTTTCTTATTCTTGAGCATAGTATGATATGAGCTCATTTAGAGCCCAAGTTTCTTTTCAGTAGTTAAAGCTCACTACTTTTTATTTGTTACTGTATGTGTAAGCATACCTTTATCCGTTGCATTAGGTTTGACCTCAGGCTAGAAAAAATCAGGTAACAACAATTGGCACTAGAAAAAGGGCATCTGCCAACATAGTTATTGTGATAAATAAAATCTCTATTAACATCCGTTAGTTAATTGAAGCCAAAGTACAATTGGCAGGTGAGTTACCTCCTAAATTTATTGCATACATGTCTAGTTACGATAAAGAAAACTACTTAAGAAAATGAAGAACTTGATGGCTTCCAATTGCTTATCATAAGTGTGTCAGAATGGAATGCGATAAAAATTCGTGTACTTTAGGAATGATGTCTAATAACAGGGAAGACAATATTCAATTCATTAGGGATAGGCTGAATAAAGAGTCATTGGATAATATCCTTTTGTCTCTTGAAGCGCATCCCAGTAGATACATAAAGAGTATAATTCTCCAATTATGGCCATTATTCTAGAAAGAACATGCAAGATATAGTCTCAAAAATTTTTATTATAAATAACTTTGTCTGCTAATTTATAAGAAAACTGGATGAAAAACCAGAGGAATATGTGAGCCATAATCACAATTACTAGTACATATCCTTTTTATTTACTATTCTTTTATCATTTGCATTATTATTTTATCATTTTTTATTGTTCATTATTTACTTTTAACTTTTAAGCCACAAGCTTCACACATCATTTTATAAACGCACCATTCCTTTTACAGCTATGTATCATTATGTTTTTTTACCAAAATCTTTAAATACGAGCTTATTTTGTTAAACATTCACAAATTATTTTTAGGATTGTCTCAATGGCAGCAACTTCGAGTAGACAATTTAAGACCAGTTATATGGCTTTTAGGTTTCATTATGGAAAGTACAACGAGTTCGTTGAGACAGTCATAGATCTTGGTCTAGTTTTACAGAGAGAAAAATACACTTCGTATATGTAGGAAGTGATCAAAGGTTATCAAAACTTATTGCAGAAGTTGTTTATAATAGAATAAGGCAATTACTATCATTCCGAAAACCTTAAAACCTTTTGTAAGCATGTCCAGCCCACTACTTGTTGAGGAGTTAGTTGTCTCAACCATTTAAAAAAAACTATCTGAAATGCTACAACTTGTCGAAGCTTTCATTTTATTGCTAAGAAATCTTGCAACTTTAGAGACGTTTACATTTGCATATTGAGATAATCTGAACATTCATAAAAAAATCTATCGGTTTGTTAATAACTTTTATGAAGGCTTACTTTTATTTCTTAACCATGCAATAAAAAATCATTTTATTTCTTTCACAATAAAAAAAAAATTATTTGTACTCTTACTACTAACGAGTTACTTGATCTTTTATAAGCTTATAGACGAGAGCCAAATTATAAGACTTCTTTATTTGATTGGTTGATAGATGATGGTAGCAGCAATAGTAAGAAGCACAAATTATACCTAACTTTTCATCTATAAACATTTATTTTCATTTTTTATTGTAGTATCCAGATGATGTCTTTTAAACTCTACTTATTTCTTTTAAATGTTAAGTGCAATGTCTCATTTTGGTTAGGGGGAGGGAATAGTTGATGATTGTAGAATGTCTCAATTGAGGTAAAATTTTTACTAATATTTATTATAGAAACTAACTTTTGCTAAATTTTTTAGTCAAAGATGGTTAAATATAGAATGAAATGACTCTAGAAATGCATCTTCTTAGTCTTGAAGTTAAAAAATTACTATTCTAACCTTTTTCTTAAGCTTCTACAATCAGTTCATGTGTGATCCTTCTAACTTCTTAATTTTCTACATAATTTTCACTGTTCTGCATGCATATATTTTATGTTTAGAATATGTTTAGGGGTAAAATGTCACACCAAAAAAAAAACACACAAAAGAAAAAATTTTTAAGGCATTTTGTGTGATCTTTTGACATTGAATGACATGATTACTTTCAAATTCTAGTAGTTGTATTATCTTTGGCCTTAAGTTATGTTACACCTGTTTATTACTCTACATGCTTATGTTGGTGACAAATGTTAATTGAAAGAGTTGACAAGTAAAATTGGTTGAGTTATTGAAGGAATGCACATGTTATAATAAATTCCAAGTGAATTTTTGAGCTTATCTTTTTTTTGGAGAATAATCCTTTTTGGTCATTCTTCATACAACTTAGTAATCTACTATACATGACCTTTATATTTTCCTTCCAGTCAAACACCTTTTAAAAAAATTATGTTATTACATCTAAAAATCCATCAAACTAGTAGATATGGAAGACTATTTAGAATCTTAGAAGATGATAAAAAAATCATCTTTGACCCATTTGAGCATTTTACAGCCATGTCTTTTGTAAAATATCCATAATTAACCCTTTGAGCCTTGTTAAAAAAAATTATTATGTTGTCTTTGTCAACTTATCATCTTATTCCACTTTAATTTGGAATAGTAACCTATATTTTATGTGTTCCATCATATACTCATGCTTGAAAAAAATTTATTTAAAAAATTGGTGCAACATATATAAACTATATCTATATATATAAATAAAAATTTTAGAAAAGAGACAAAAATTATGTGTAATTAAAAAGAGAAAAAAAATAATAACAAAAATGTAAATTGCACCTCATAATTTTTAAAAGATCTCTATCTTTTTCTCAAATAATATTTTATTTTTCCTGTTATTTCTTTTTTGTTAGCTATATCCTTAACCTACGTTGCATCTTAATAAAAGTCCTTCTTGATTTTAGAAAACTATAGTTAGAAGTAGAAGCTAGTAATATGGGCTGAAATAATGTAGTAATACATAAAAATGAATAAATTAGTTTGACTAGTATTTCATTTAACTGGGGATTATATTATCTTCTAAGCTGTGGGCATTATTCTTTGTGAGATATTGTCTTTCATTAATTTCTCTCCAGTTATCATTTTTGGAGTGACTGTTTTTATTGGGTTTATTTTATTTTGAGAGTGTCACTCTGACTTGTGAGATTTTAGAGTTGGCATGTCGCTCTTGAAAATGACTTAATTAATTTACCTTTGATAATCGATCAGTTTGTATGTGTTTACTTAACTGACACATGTGGATGGTTAATGTGCGAGTAATATCTCTTTAAGTTGGAGATAATGCTTATACTTTTATTTAATTATTGTCATTAATCTAATTAAATAAGTCAAATAATCAAATAAGTAAATATAATTGCTTTGAAAAAAAAATCACTGTGTGTTTGAATTTTGTTATTATTTAATTTGCTAAGGACTAACAACAAAACTGGTTGAGGGGTATGTTGAGTCATAGATAGTATATATTTTTAAAGAGTAAAATCATTGTTTTATACTCAAAGTCTCACTAACATCTCTAATTTTATGTATTTAAAGTCCCTTGAACTTTGACTGTATATATTTGTGTGTATTTTATGTATTTCAGGGGTAGTTCAGTTATTTCATAATAAATGAGAAGTCAGATATCCAAGCAGACAGCATTTTTGAACTCAAAACAGCTGAAAACCTTAGGAATAACATAAAAGAGAAAATTATAATTTAAAGATTTTAGTGGGCCTCACTGATGTAGTGTTGACTGTTAACGTGGTGTTGACTGCTAACGTGTTATTGACTATTAACATAATATTGAGCAACGATGTGGCATTGACAGATGACTTGGCAGAAGCTTACTAGACTGAAAAATGAGCTTATAATACATATAATGTATTGAATCATATATGTTTACTTTTGTGTTGACCGATGATGTGGCAACATATTAGTAGACTAAAAAACAAGCTTACCATACATGCATATACATGGAATGACAACCCTGGTGACGTGTTCTTTCCAATCTAAGAGTACCATGTGGTGTAATCCTATGCGTCCGAATTGTTTTCATCAAATGGCTATATTTAGTTGTTATATCTATAAATAGAGGACTCTCCCCTAACTTGACACCCGTGAATCCATTTCTGAGCTTTATTTTCTGTAATTCCTTCTCTATCTTATATTTTAATAAAATTATCATTTGGCCCCAGGTTATAAAATGAATAGCTAATTTATTTTCATTCTTGGATTAAAGATGAAACCTCAACATGATCTATAGGTTTAATTTGGTAAGTTTGTTTTAATTTTCTCTAATTTATTTAAATCATTTTGACTTATTGTTGACATATTGTAGTAATCTTGTCTAGATTTTGTACTGGTATACTGACTCCTTAGGACAATATTATTACTAGATTTATTAGAGAAAAACCTCCCTCTAATTTATGTGGTAAGTCTTGACTCAGTGTTAGCAGAAAATTCATTTAAGTTAATTATTACATAATCTTGCCACTTTATCGATAGTTAGATTATTATTACTTAGCACAATGTGTTCTTGATATCACATTTAACATAATATTATTTTTCCTAGCGCAAAGAGCAGTTGATACCATATTTATTAGAGTTAGGCTTATGAAGAGTAGAAATACCTCTCTCATAAATTAATTGGAACGAAAAATTAATATTAAGCCTATGGTGAAATGTTGAGTGTGAATCCTGAGACCTAAGCACTTTATTGTATTGTTTAATCTCCAATTTATTCTCGCCATTTTAATTTAAATCTTAGGATAAAATAAACTAAAACTTTCACTGCAAGCCCATAAAATGACAATAATAATAACTCTACATAATTAAAATCCACCTCTTCGTTAGATTGACATTCATCACCATTAATCTATTATGTAATAGATTCGTATACTTGTGAGTTCAATAAAATTTGTACAACAACACTCTCTTGTAATGTGCTAAGAATTGGAAGGTTGGCCATTACTTTAATGCGAGCTAGATTGTGTGGGTGCAAAACTTTATCTCTGATACCATTTGTCATAAAATGAGTGTTTTGTATAGTAAATCGGTGTAGTACTTAGAAAACTAGCATAAAATTTTTAATTACGTCTATCAAACTTCTCAAACTAGCTAAACAAAGATGCTTGAGAAAAGGCTAGAGACAAGAGAGAGCAATATAGCTAAACAAAAAATATATTATTAAAAAATTACAAGTATGCTTAAGTTGCTTGTTGTGCTACTTAAATGACAAGTGCCATGCCTTATTTATATTACATAGTTCTAGAGTATTCCATGCAATTTGCGTAACTTGCTACCAAAACTAGAGAATTCTATGTATACACAAGTGTACAAAGTTCTAGATATGTACAAATATAGAGAGTGTGCTAGAGCGTTGTAGAAAAATATAAAATCGGGCAAAGTTAGCACACCTTGACTTGGATTTGAGCTATTGGACTTGATAATTTTTTACAGCTCGTTACATCAAGCTAATAAAGTTAAGAACATTTTCAACTCAAATATAAGTATTTTATACTATAACGAAATGTGCAAAAGATATTAATAAAAGAATCTCTATTAAGCTAATTTCTTAAAGTATTTTTCTATCTGAAATGCCTAATGTATTAATATTTCTCAAATCCTTATGTAAAAAACTATCAATGATAGGTTTAAGGTCAAATAGTCATAGGTTTAAGGGTAAAATAGTCATACAATATTATTGAGTTCCCAAATAGATGAACAAATGTCATTTTAGATTATAGAGGTCAAAAGCCTTAGGGTATGTCAAAACTAGGGTTAAATTGTAGATGTGATTAATGACAGATTTGTTTTAGAGATTAGAATTCGGTGTAGTATAGTAAATGGTGTTACAGTGTGTGGTCATTTTCATTGATTGAAACGATAATTGACTACTTGGATGAGCTTAATGTTGGCACGAAGCACCAGGCTCTAACCATTGATTTCTGTGTTGAGAAACCCGATTAGGATCATGCTTTGTTCTATAGATTGACCTGACATAAAGTATTTTAGTGCATTGATTGGATGACCAATATTTACTTTTGATTTTGAGCACTTATTTGCTTTAAATCAATGATTTAGATCGTGCTACATTGTCTGAAATTTAAACTTTTACTTTTGGATGATCCAAGAGTAGGGGTGGCCATTGAATTAGATTCAAATTAATTCGATAATCCGATGTGATTGTAAAATTTAATTTATATATGACCAAGATATATGACCAAAAAGGCCTTGTCATGAGCTGGACTCGAACCAGCACCTCTGGGAGCAAAACAAAAGACATACCCAGCGAACTAGGAGTTGGCGCTTACATAACCGGTTGCTTGCTTACCAAGCCATCTTGGCAAGCTTCTCCAGTTCCATAAAATTCCAAACCCAATTAGCCGCAAGTTTCTCAACTCATTATCTCATCGCCAGAGATCACCGACCGACCAAATGACTTCTGGCCAAAATCACTGCCTCACGTCTTCCTCACTATAATCCTCAACCATCACATTAAAATCCAATTACAAAGTTCAAGCTCTAATTAATTGTTGAATATAGAGATCTATAAATTGTCTTCTAGGGGCCTAAAAATCTAAATCAAATCTGGAACTATTGATCTGGATCAGAATCATGAATTAATTCCAATTATTTATCTGATCTCAATATGTTCAAATTGGATTTATGTTCGAATCACGAAAATTAGATTTCATCGCTAAAATTATTTGCTTGAAGATTCAAATCAATTAGTTTTTTGCCAAAGCTTTAGACTTTTAGTAATGAAAATCAAATTTGAGTTTCATTGCTAAATGTGTGCTTTTAATGATGAAAATCAAATTTTGTCGCTAAAAATATTTGTTTAAAGATTCAAATTAATTAATTTTTCTATCAAAATTTTAGACTTTTAGCAACGACATTTAACTTTCATCGCTAAATGTGTGCTTTTGGTAATGAAATTTATATTTCATCGTTAAATGTTTATTTTTTGTGATAAAATTCATTCCGTAGCTCAAGATTATAGAAATTTTAAAAAAAATTTGGCGGCTTATTTTCCATGAAAATTAGATTTTAGCGACGAATTTTAAATTTCTTCGGTAAAAACTTTATATATATGTGTGTCATTCACTTCATTTCTTTCATTCTCTCATTCTCTTATATCTATTCTTTAATTCTCTCATCACTAACGTATAATTCTCATTCTCTAATTCAATCTCTATTTTTATCTAATTTTATTTTGAACACAATAATCTTTACTTCCTCCCTCCTTTATTTTTAACATGATGTAATTTAATTTTTTATTTTTACTTATCTCATTTATTGCAACTTATATTACTATTATGCTTAGAAGTTAACTAATTATTTTTTTGTGATTTTTTATAAGAAATATTATCTTTGATATATTATAGAATTTCTCGTACTTATTAGTTGTTAGTTTATTGAGTGTGCTGCCTTTTTTTTTTTTTTAACCATCAATTAAAACTATAGGGATTCTAAGAAAATAAGCCAACAATGAAAACACAAGTAGTACAGATTACTTAGTAGTGGTAGACAACCAAATCAACCTAAAAATATTTTAAGAGGTTTAGGTGTTGTTAGTTGTATGATTACTTGCTTTTATGGTGAAAGATAATTTAATGGGTTCTTTGCTCACCTATATGATTCAAAATAATACTGTTAGGAATTTTAATATTTAGATTCCAACTTGTATCACAACCATATATTTAATTAACTTAGTTAATGATCTACAGTGATAGACAACCAATTTGACCTAAAAATATTTTGAAAGGTTTAGGTGTTGTATGATTGCTTGTTTTTATGGTTAAAGATAGTTTAACAGGATTTTACTCACCTACATGATTCAAATATCAAAACAATAATGTTAAGAGTCTTAATAATTGGATTCCAACTTATATCTCAACTATTACTCAATTCACTCATTTGTTGGATAATAAATTTCATAATTATTAAAATTACAATTATATCATCCAATAAATGAATGCCACATTAGTTAAAATATAAATTTAAATCTAAATGTTGGGATCCTACCATAATTGTATTCAGAATTATGTATAGAATGGGGTTATTTGAACCACCCATAACAATATTCTTTAACCTATTTTAAATAAAAATTTTTATCATAAAAGTACCCATGTATAAAATTATAAAACCATCCTCTTTTGCTCTTTAACATATGGCAGCTAGTATAACTGTAACTAAGGAAAATTCTTTATAAATTGTGTATTCCCAAATTACTAATCAATAGATCAAGTATGAATTTTCATTTATTTATTTCTCGATAGCTGACTTTTGTTCGTGTGTCATGCTCTAAATATTTGCAGGTGAATCAGTTTTATTAAGGCACAACTTTCATATTTTATAATATTCAATTCATTAGCTTTTCTTTTTGAAAAATAAAAACTCAATTCATTATTTTTATAAGAATTCCCATGGCATTGTAGAAATTTTGAGAAAATGCTTGCTTATATTTTTTTGGAGTTTGATTTAGGGATAATGTTGGCAAAAATTTTACTTGCTACAATTTTAGTTCTTTATTCATTTATAGGCCAAAGAGTGAAAGAAAGAAGACGGGATCATTTTTGGAATAAGAGGGTTTGTTGAGTAGAAATAGATATTTCTAATTTTAGTGATGACTATGTATATAAAAATATAAGTTCAAATTAGGGATGGCAAAAAAGCCCGGCCTTAATTTTGACCCAATTAGCCCGGCCCTAATTTTTAGGGCTTGGGCCCGAATTTAAGAGCTCGGGCTCAGGCTCGGGCTTATACATATCAAGCCCTTTAAATTCGGGCCAGGGCTCGGGCTTTATTTAGCCCGGCCCTGACTTTAAAAAAATAAAATTAAATGTATGTTCATAAGTATTTGAGTAATTTTTTTTTCTTCATGTTGGATTGTGAATTGTCATTTTTAAACTAAAGAACTTCTTGTTTAAATTGTGTAATCGAATTATGTGTTTTTATTTGTTTGTTAAATTAATGAACTCTTTAGTTGGATTATTGAATTAAATTGTGTTTTTATTTGAATTAGATCTAATTTTTGTTTGTGTTTAATTATTTATATAATTTATGGTAAAGATGTTGATTAGAATAATTTTTATATTTATGTTATTTTAATAAGGTTTTAAAGTTTTTAAATATTAATATATTATGATATTTTAAATTGGAATTGTTTAAATATTAAAAAAAATTGATCGGGCTCGGATAAAGCCCGAGCCCGGCCCTGACCCTATTAGGGCCGAGCCTGGCCCGACCCTAATTTTGAACATTCGGGCTTTTATAGGACTCGGGCTTATGTTTGTAATGTCGGGCTCGGGCTCGGGCTCGGGCTTGGCCAAGCCTTATCTCGGCCTGGCCCATTGCCATCCCTAGTTCAAATAGCCACACCCTTATGTATATATATTCAAGTGTAGTCACAAGCATTTTGTTTATTAATAAATTAATTTTTAACTCTTTTGCCCTAAGATTTGGCTAAGTAATTTTTAATCATTTTTATTTAGCTGGCCATTTGAGTTCAAATCTTGAAAAAGTAACAGGTTAAATATTTATTTTCAACTTACCTTGCCCTCTAATGGGGTATTTACAAAAGTTAATTATATACATAAGACACAATCATTTTCATCTCCTCTTATATAGATTTAACCCACTCACTTTTATGCTGATGAGACATAGCTTAATCAAAACATTCTGGGCCCTCTCCATCACTAAGCATTACATACTCATGTGGAGGATATCTAGCGGAAGGTTGCCGTTCTCTAGTAGATCTCCTCAATTCTAGCTCAACTAGTGGTACAAGTGGTTCTTAAGGTGCTTGCTCAACTGATTCTGCTTAACTATCATTATTATCCTCTCCAGCTCCGCTATGATCATTATGAACATCAAGTGTAGTAGCTAAAGTTGGAATAATAAGAGTCCCTGGAGATAACTAAGACTTATTGCTCTTCTCTTCATCACCAACTATCTGATCTTGGAGAAACACAACATCTCTACTTCTGATAAGTTTCTTTGTCATTGGAATCCCATTAGAATTTGTACCCAAATTTTTCATGTCCAAAGCCTAAGAAAATGCATTTATTGGCTTTATCATCAAGCTTTGATCTCTCATCTTTAGGGATATGAACATATATTTTGCAACCAAACACTCTTAATTATTTGTAAGAAAATATTGCTGGTCTAAATTCTTTCTGATACATCACCATCGAATAGAGATGAAGAAGAAAGGTTAATCAAATAAACTACAGTAGACATAACCTCTACTTAAAATGATTTAAGGAACTTGCATTAGAAAGCATGCACCTGGCTCTTTCTTCAATTGTTCTGCTCATCCTTTCTGTAATACCATTCTGTTGAGGGGTTTTTGGTACAATCTTCTCAAGTTTAATCGATGGGATCTGCAATGCTAATCAAATGGTACTTACCAATATTATCTAACCTGACATATCTTAATTTCCTTCTTTTTCCTCTCTCAACATAATTATGAAATAACTTAAACGTATTAAGCACCTGGTTTTCAAATTTCCAATCAAAGGCCCATACTTCTCTAGAATAGTCATCAACAAAAGTCACAAAATAAAGTGCACCTCCTATTGATCTATTTTGTATCAAGCAAACATTAATGTGAATCAAATCAATAATATATAACTTTCTAGATGAAGAAAAACTTTTAAAAGCTACTCTGTATGTCTTTCCAGCAAAGTAATGGACACAAGTCTTAAGAGACATAGCTGTACAATTGATAGAAATCTTTTTTTGGAGAGAGTTACCAACCTTTTATCTTCTTTCTTAATTTTGGCTTATATTGCATAGAGAATGTTCACTTTCTTTCCCTTATCTAAAACTAAAGAGCCTTTTGGTGAGCTTCCATTTTTCTTCCTTAAGAGACACAGTTGTGAAGCTGGTAGAAATCCTTTTATGGTGGTAGTTCTCAACCTTTTCTCATTGATGTGACCAAGCCTTTTATGCCATGTCTCAATGTCCAAATCTTTTACAGCCACATTCACATTTTCTTTCTTAACATTGGCTTCTATTACATAGAGAGTGTTCACTTTATTTCTCTTAGCTAACACTAAAGAGTCTTTGGCGATTTTCCTTTTTCCTTTACCAAATTGGTTAGAATAACCATCATCATCATGCATACTTGTAGAGATCATATTAAGGAGATATATTTGGTATATATCTGACATCTTTAAGGCTGGTTTCTAAGCAAATATCTCTTATACCCACAATCTTGGATGCCTCTTCATTTTCCATCTGAACATGGCCAGAATCATCATTAGTATAGGATGTAAAGTAATTATGGTGTACAAAAACATGAAATAAAACACTCGAATTAATCACCCAATCACTGGCATGATAAGTGAGATTTACAGAGTTCTTACTATAAACAATACTCATATCATCATGGTTATAGTGTTCTCTTTTTCATTTCTCTAACAACCAGCCTTTTCCTTTGTCTATTTTCTTTTCCACAATCTACACCCCATTTTATATGACCAGTCTTTTGGCAGTGAAAGTACTTGACATTCTTCTTTTAGGACTTAGATATTCCTGAGTTTATCATTATTCTATTGACTGGAATTTTTATTTTGGCTTCTCCCTTATCTTTCTTGCCTTTATGAAACAAATGTATTTAATTCAAAGGGAACCACTTCAACATTCATTCTTTTAGAATATTCATTCTGCAGCCTATCTATAAGCATATCCAAGGTTAATTTCCTGTTTATTTATTAACACCATTAATATCTTCCAATTGTCAAGCAAGGAATTAAGAAACAATAATGCTTATAACTCATCATCTAAAATGATCTTTATAGTAGTCAATTGATCAACCAGTCCCTAAAACTTACTAGTGTGTTCAGTTATACTACAACCTTCCTTGTATTTCAAGTTAACAAGTTTTTTCATCAGATTGGCTTTATTCTTTTAAAAGACATCATCATTGGATTCCTTTATGACATGGTGGTACACACCTTGATCAATTCATGACTTAATAGTGCCCATGAACTTCTGGTTCAACTAAGCCTATTTCTTATAATCTAAATATGTGGGTTTAACTTCTTTACCTTCAATGAGTTCATGTAAGTCTTTCATGGAACGAAACGAGATAGCGTAGTGAAAGTGCAGATGTAGCGCACAGGCGAGTCGAGGTAGCGGAATGAAGAAGAGCCAGATAAGCCAATCACAAGGGATCAAAGGAAACCACAACTATACAAGGGGCAAGTTCAACATTTACAGTTTTCTTTAGAACAGATCTTCTATTCTAGCCTTCTAAATACCATAATTCCATGACTTTAATTTAATCATGCATGCAACAGGCTCCTCTATCTAAACCACACAAGTAATAAAAATATATAACCTTACTCTTATACCACTTTGTCGAGAAAGGAACCCCACACATGTAGTTGAAAATTAAGTGAAAACAAACTTTTTTTCTCTTTGTGTGATTAAAATAGAATGTTTACCACAAATAAATAAGTAGAAAAATAAACTAACACAATCCGAAGTAATAAATCAACTACAAGAGACACAAATTTTTACGTGAAAACCCCTAAATTATAAAAACCATGGAATGGTAGTCTGATATAAACTTCCATTATATTAATAGGATTACTGTACAAATTCTTCTCTAAATAATACTAGAGACTAACAACATCAAGAATCTCAATAATATTGGCTCACAATAACAGTATAAAATCTATTTCTCTAATAAGTGGATATCTCAAATAATTGCAAACCAAGTAAACCTATTTGGACTTTGGGCATTTTGTCTACTAAAATGAGATGAAACCCATATTTCCCACTACAATCTCCAACCATCACATTATGATAACAATAAAATCCATTTACAAAAGTTCAAGCACTAATTGATTGTTAAATACCGAGATCTATAAATTATGTCTTTTAGGACCTAAAAGTCTAAATTAAATCCAACATTACTGATCCAGATTCGAATCTATTTTAAATTAAATTAGTCTGGATTATTCATCTAATCTGGATCCAATCTGAATATGCTTACTTATGTGATTCAAAATAATATTGTTAAGAATTTTCATATATAGATCATAACTTGTATCACAATGATATATTTAAATAACTTAGTTAATGCTCTACAGTGATAGACAATTAATTTAATTCGAAAAATATTTTAAAAGGTGTAGGTGTTGTATGATTGTTTGTTTTTATGGTTAAAGATAATTTAAAAAGGTTTTGCTCACCTATATGATTCAAATTTCAAAACAATAATGTTATCTTAACTATATACTTAGTTCACTCATTTGTTGGATAATGAATTTCATAATTATTAAAATTAATATTATATCATCCAATAGATGAACGTCACTACCGAATTAAACTACATATGAGTACACTTGAATATATAAACATAAGGGTGGCTAATTAACCTATTTTTTTAATCTTTAGGTTGTATAGCCATCACTAAAATTAGAAATGTCTATTTCTACTTAACAAACCCTTTCATTCCAAAAATGATCCCTTTTTCTCTCTTTCACGCTTTTGCTTATAAATGAATAAAAAGCTAAAATTGTAGCAAGTAAACATTTTGCCAACATTTTTATGTTTTTAAAGAAAAAATTTTATCCCTAAATCAAATCTCAAAAAAGTATAGGCAAGCATTTTTCTCAAAATTCTACAATGCTATTGGAACTAATGAATTGATGTTTTATTTTACATTTAAGTCAACACTCATCAAATTACCCTAGATAAGTCATTATAGCAGCAACAACACTCCCATTTCAATTGACTCTAGTGAGTATATTCCACTAATTGAAACTTTTAGGGTTTTCTTATTGAAATGATGATACTATCATTACTTTAAGTTTACTTTATCAGATAATAATTTTTCAATGAAAACCATTAACTAAATCCCTGGAACATTCATGTTGTATCACTAAGAATCAATGAACAAGTATGCAGAAACATACCAGAATCCATAATGATTAAATACTTTTTTGAGCCGTACGGATTGCTTTCCAAATTAACATGTTTTCCTATAGAGTTCTTTAATTTCTCTTTGCTTAACATGTGATTTAGGGACCATAACTACTTATATAGATAACTTCAATGTTATCTTTCGGTATTTATATTTTACCCTATCATAAAAATAGAAATTATTATTATGTATTTATATATTAAAAGCCTACATTCTATCAGATACATTAAAACATAAATTATTAAAATCTTAATAGATAATTTTTAATTAAGCTTAACTTTATATAATAGTTTGCAATACATAATTATTGACATATAAACCCAATGTCTGATTAAAAATCTAACAATCTCCTACTTTGGCTTTATGTGTATCCTTATAATCATCCTTTGTAAAAATAACTATAAGAGCTCAACCTTATTGTCATTATCGAAATGCATATATGACAATTTTGGTCCATTAATCATACCAACATAAGATCAAGGCAGTCTTTGTTACAACTGTCATAATTCGACCCATCAATGGTCATTATAGCAATACAATTTAATGACATGGATTATGATGTGGGTATGTAGCATGAAAATATTATGCAATGCGATCTTATC
The DNA here is from genome assembly GCA_025617385.1 of Murraya koenigii. Lineage (NCBI taxonomy): Eukaryota > Viridiplantae > Streptophyta > Magnoliopsida > Sapindales > Rutaceae > Murraya > Murraya koenigii. The sequence continues at coordinate 11,873,547 of CM046819.1, forward strand.
ATACTTATTTCGAATTGGTCCACCTTAGATTTTAGTGAGATCAAAGTATACCAAAATCAAATTATAAATAAACTAAAACTTTATTTCTGCAGAAAATAAATTTAAATATCCATAAATATAAATAACTAAATAAATGTCTATATCGTAAGAGCATTTAAAATTAAAAAATTCACAAACACTAAATATCCTATAATGACTCGATACCCATACGAGCAGTTTGCTCATGAAACACTTTAGATGATAATCTTTTTGTAAGTGGATCTGTAATTATTAAGTTTATGTTATGTGCTCTATAGACAACTGTCCACTTTGAGCTCTTTCTTTAACAATTAAAAACTTAACGTCTACATGCTTTGACATCGTTGAGCTCCTGTTACTCTTGGAATGCAACACTTCTGACTTATTGTCATAAAATATAAAAGTAATCTTTTAATACCATCTACTATGCGCAGCCTCTAATAAAATTTTGCAGCCATATTCTATGACTAGATTCCTCATAATATGGATATCACCTACTTTTTAATCTTACATGCCATATCTCTTAAGTACCTTTTCAATATAGCTCTTTTGTTAAATCTAAGAATACTATGATGCGATCTTGGAGTATCCGTACCCCTAATACAAAAAAGACATCACTAAGATATTTCATATTAAAATTCTTAATTAGAATCTCTTAGTTTCATGCAATAAACTTATATTATTACTGGCAAGTAAAATGTCATTGATATATAAAGCCAAAATGATATACTTATTTTCAGAGTACTTATAGTATTTTCAATCATAAACCAAATTCATCTCAAAATAAAAATGAGATGATCATTTAATGAAACTTGAAATATTATTTTTGAGATGCTTACTTATGCCTATAGATAGATTTCTTAAGTTTACAAACCATATTTTTTTAGATCTCTTGACACAAAGTTTTCTAACGACACCATATACATTGTCTCATCAATGTTAACATTGAGAAACATTGTCTTCATATTCAACTAATATAACTCAAGATTGAAATGTTTAGCCAATGCCATTATGATCACAAAAGTGTCTTTTGAATAAACTAAAGAGAAATTCTCTTCATAATTGATGTCTTTTTTCTGTGTAAAGCCCTTTACTATAAGATGCATTTTATACATTTCCACATCAAATTTTGAATACCTTTTAGTCTTAAATGTCCATTTATATCTAATAAGTTTCGTACCGTTTGGCAATAGGACAAAGAGGAAGCAAAGAAGCAGCTAAAGGTAAGA